>JAQHUG010000015.1:1655540-1693535 GCA_028555095.1 Dicrostonyx torquatus
GTATATCTATTTACTATATATAAGAGATATATCATTTAGCATTATATTATTAATAATATTATGCATAATATGCTGAGTTAGATACACTTGTATGCAATAAAGACTTAGGCTGACCTTTGTCCTTGGCAACCTCTAACTCTGGGTTTTCTCAACTCAAATTGGGCTCTCAGCCATACCTGAGGTTTTCTCAGTGAGATGACTCAGAAGTGGGCCTGCCTGTGCCACAAAGGCCAGCTGTGTCTACGTGACAGAACTATAATACACACTCGTACACAGCTCAGTAAGTTTCCTGGGTGGCAGTGCACCCTGGTGGGTCAGGAGAGTGGCGAGCACTGGGGACCCCAAAACTTCATTTGTAGGCCCTGTCCTTGTCAGTTGTTTGTCTACTTGGCACAAGCTAGAGTCCTTTGAGAAGAGAAATGAGAAACTCAGACCCAACTGAAAAATGCCTCCATCAGATTGCCTATAGACAAGCTTGTGGGGCGTTTTCTTGAGTATGATTGATGTAAGATGGCCCAGCCCACTGTGGGTGGGGCCACCCTTGAGCAGGAGATCCTATGCTACAAGAAAGCAGACTGAGCAAGCCATGCGGAGCAAGTCAGTAGTGTTCCTCCTTAGTCTCTGCTTCAGCTCCTGCCTCCAGGTTCTTGCCCTGCTTGAGCTCCTACCTTGGCTTCCCTCAATGATGAACTCTGACCAGATGGGTAGGCCAAATAAACCCTTTCCTCCCACAAGTTGCTTTTAGTCACGGTGTCTTTATAACAGCAAGAGAGATCAAACAAAAAGAGAGCCCTCCTGGAACGCGCCTGTATACATCACTAGACTGAAATCTGTATGCACTGAAATTATAATAAGTATAGCACTCTTCTGAGTTCTGGGAGTCCTTCAAGAAATTGTAAAATATGGTAGGATGGTGTTAGCCACAATTGTAGCTTATACCTTCAATTTTTCTGAAGTCTGGATAGCATGGAAATCTCCAACCTTAAGGTTAATGTCTGAAGGTCCCACAGTCTGACCTCCGGTATTTGGTCTATCACTGTCCCCACTGATATCTCAATTCTCAGATCTATTTCCTGCCTCAAACATAGGCAGCTCCGAAGGAAAGACGGGCTCAGAAACAGAGTTCTGTGTCTTTCGTTGATAGACTCAGAGCTCATTATGCGTGCCCAGAGAACTGAATTTATTCTATAAAACAAGAGGTCCCTTGACCTGCATGGAGAGACACTCCCAGCAAGCCAAGGAACTAGAATCCTAAGACAGCATTTCAAACACACCGAAATATTCTTATAGTTCCATGTTAAATATAATTTTAATTTGGGGAAAACATGAAAAGGCTTCTCATAATTTTGCTTTTGGAAATTTATCATTGAACAAGTCCTTTATAATTAATTGTTTTGTATCTTCTCAGCAAGCATGCGACTGCTTGAGACAGGTGTTCACTTTTCTTGAGAAAGTGAAAAAAATCTAATGTACAAACTTATCAAATGAAGCTATTATGGATTCTAAATTTAGCAGTTAATGACATTGACAGGATGTTCTGTCTCCGCTTATTGTCAAATTTGTCAACAATTTAAGTTTTGCAGTTTTATTTTCTCATTTTGCTGTCAGTTGCTTTTGTCAGCTATCAGCTGCTGTGTAGCTGTGTCTCCTCAGTCAGGCCCGCATTGCACTGCCCGTGTCTAAGGAGTGTGACAGCTCTCCCTGGCATCCTGGTGGGGTGACTAAGACTGAGCACACACTCTAGTATTAATGGATACATTGGTTTTTAGTGCCTGCTTTTCATTTCCTCCATTTCCTCATGCAAACAAAGAGCTGTTTATCCTGTCCACCATCTTTCCTCCTCTTTGCTTGATTGACTGTTTTCAAGAGTAACTTGGAGGATAATCAGGCTGAGAGAGAAGGGGGTGCACATGGCTTCAAAGGGAGAAAAATTAGGTTTCTCAGGATTAGGAAGAGCAGTGATGGCCAGGTCTACGTGATACGGCAGACCTCCAGAGTGACAATAGCGAGGGCTTCACAGGTCCTCAACCAGGCAAATGACCCACGGACCTTGACTCCCAGGCAGCAGAAATACCTTCCCTGGAGCCGGCAGGTCACTGTGGGTCTAGATATTAGAACAGTAGTTGGCTGAGGATTGGTAGCCATATCTGCCATTCAGACTCACATATATGTCTAGAAAAGAAAGGGAGGCTCCACAATGATCAGATTAAATAGCCCCTCCATAGACCATGCTTGAATTCAGACCCCAGTACAGCCACAGTAAGAGGTAGCAGGAACTTAAAGAGTATTGGGTCGTTGCCAGGGATTGATGTCTTTCTCATGGGACTGTATGAGCTAAGGTAAGATCATGTGGTTAGAGTGTAATGCCATCTCTCATGTTTTGTCTCCTCCACGTTTTTGCTTTTTGTTCTTTTCTGTTTTTTCTGACACAGTTTGAGACCCTCACTAGATGGAGCTCTCCTACGATGTCTGGTTTCCAGAACCAAAGCAAAATAAATTTACTTTATTGATTATCCATTCCTATATATTCCATTAGAGTGCCAGAAAAATCTACTATTATACTAGGCAAGGAAGTAGGCTATTCCGGAATTGGAGTGAGGGGAAGAGTTCTAATTCATTAGGTTCAGAGCAGCCAGTCAACCAAGTTCAAGCCACTGAATTTCCCATTCTGGGTCAGAACTCTTTCTCTGTGATCCAGATTTCACAGAGTGTGTGTTCATGTGTCTGTGTGTTTAAGTACTACATCTGTGCATCTGTGTGTATGTGTGTGTGTGTGTCTGTGTGTGTCTGTGTTTAGGAGTGCTATGTGAGTGTTGTGCATGTGTGAGTGCTGTGTGTGCATGTGCGTGTGTGTGTGTGTGTGTCTGTGTTTAGGAGTGCTATGTGAGTGTTGTGCATGTGTGAGTGCTGTGTGTGCATGCGTGTGTGTGTGTGTGTGTCTGTATTTAGGAGTGCTATGTGAGTGTTGTGCATGTGTGAGTGCTGTGTGTGCATGTGTGTGTGTGTGTGTGTGTGTGTGTGTGTTGTTCTGCCTGATTCACCAGGCTGCAATATTCTCAGCTTCATGTTTAAGAATTTAACCCAAGTGTTGACTGTGGCTCTCAGATGGAAGGACATTAGAGACCAAATAAACAATGGCAGCATTCTTATGTAGACACAATCATAATGATGCCAACAAAGTAAAAACAGCTTTCAGGATATGTTTCTTTAAAAAAAAAAACTAACATGTAAAATTTGAGAACCATGATTGCCTATAAAGGTCCCATTTAAACTTCACTCCTAAGGACTTCAAGTAATCCAGTCATTTCTGGCTATGGGCCTAGCCTTTAAGGGCTGAGCCATCTCTCCAGCCCAGAAAAACCTAGTCTAGATAGAAAGGGGGTAAAAGAGGCTTTGGGGCCATGGTTTTCCTCAGCTCCCATGAACTTGCACAGGCAATGGCTACTCGGTTCTCTTCCTGGTGCTTGGTCCCCTGGGGAGAAGGGCTCTCAGCTCCCCTTTTAATCCTGTCCTCAGCACTTGGCTGGTCTGAATGTAACCCATATGGTTCCAGCCTGAGCCTTCTAATGAGTTCCTCCTGAAGACAGAAAATCATTTTGATCTACACTTAGTAAGCGTTCCTCTTTAATCAGCATGCCTGGTTTTATTACACAGATTGACGTTTTGGGATCTGTCACTCTTGCTGCTCTCACACTGTAGAAAAATTAAAAACATTTTCAGTGGATATAAACGACTAGCTTTACTTTCTAAGCGCTGACTTTATGCTTTCTCACTTAGCTAATTTCTGTTTTAGAAGTCTAATTTTATGAGTTTATCTTACACATTTTCACCACTTAACTCTTCTTACCGAGTGCTGAACCTCTGGCCTGCCAAAAGGAATATGAACGCAAGAAACCAAAGCTCAATGCCAAAAGCAAGTGATGTTATGAAACTACTCGTAAAGCCTGTGTTTCCAAGTTTCCAGTCTGGAACCCTGGCTATGCAAACACGAGGGATGCAGTGATGCTCACCCTCCCACGGGGGTGATGTGCACAGCCCAGGTTCTTAGTTAAAGCAGGAAGAGGGAAAGTAAAGGAGGGGCATCTGAAGCGCTTCCCTAGCTACCAGCAAGGATGATTTAAAAAGAAAGTCACCCCGCTTTCCTACACAGAGGCTATTGCAGGTTGCAGCCCAAGAAATAGCAAAGAAGTTCCAAAGGACGTGTTATTTTCCCATTAGAGGATGTCTTGCTTAGATAGTTTTTTTGTTTTCTTTTTTTTCTTTTCCTGTCAACTTGACCCGCCTGGAAACCAAGAACGGCCTCCATCAGATTTGCCTGTAGACACATGAAGCATTTTCTCAGTTGTTAACTGATACAGAAGGGCCCAGCCCATCTAACCCTAAACAGGGAAGCCTGGGCTGTGTAAGTAAGGTGGCTGAATGGGAGCCTGGGAGCAAGATGCCTTCCTCCATGGTTGCTGCTCCAAGCTCCACCCCTGAGTTCCTGCCCAGGGTTTCCTGTGACTATAAACTGTGACGTAGGCGTATAAGCTAAATGGAGCCGTTCCTCTCCACAAACATAATGGGTGCACTTCCATGCATCTTACCCCTTCATGCTGAGTGTCCCAGTTGAGCCCACTTTGTCTATCGTGTGAGAGTGGATGTTAATGATTCTATGCTAGCCTCTTCAGCGCTTCTGTCTCCACTGCTGGAGTGGAGGTTTCTCTGCACTGTGTTTCCATAGTAGCCGCCCATCCCTTGCGCTTGACATAGTAGAATGGAGTAGACATTGTCTGCCTCCAGCTTCAGATATGGCTTTGCGTGTGCAGAAGCAACTAAGCCAGGAAACAAATGCAAAAAAGGAAAAGTGTACAGTCATAAATAATACCTGCAAAGAACTATGCAGCATGACAATTATTCGTGTGGCATTTATTTGCATTAGCTGTAACAGGCAATTTCAAACCATGAGAGGCGTGGAGAGGGTGTGCTCGTGTTATGTGCAGAGACTATACTTCACTGTCCATCAGGGGTCCTAGCCTGAGAGTCCCCAGGGGAAAACCTGACCTCTCTTCCAATTGCTACAAAGGCATAGCAGGTCCCTTTGATCCCCTTAAGTCCCGTGTTTGAACTGTGGCCAGAGGTATGTTGGACTTTGGTGATTAAGCTTAGTTCATGTGCTATGCACCCAAGCCTAAAGATGCCCCAGACGGATAGGGTCAAAATAAATGTTACCCTGAAGGAAGATCTGGGCACTCTCTGCAGAACAAGATTTTTTGCCAGCTCCATGTCCTAAATAGCTTTTTAAAATTTGAAGATACAATGAAAGTTACATGCAATTTTTTTTAAATTATATAAAAAAAAGGAAAATGTGAACAACATAATAGGAAGCAGGCAACATTTACAAACATGCAGTTTAGAGCAGAACAAAATGTACAAACACAGAAAAAGATGTTTGGTCTTGTGCACAATAAACTTAAAACAAGAAAGTGCAGAGCTAAAAGTCATTGCTTAATTTTAAAAGTACTTCGAATTATAGGATTCCCTTGGACATGGGAAAAAGCTTTGGAAGTGTGAACTGGCATAAAAGGGTCTATGATGCAACCACCACAACCCAGAGGCATGCCCTAACCAGCCCACTGCTAGGGGCCATTCTAATGAGCACACTGACAAAAGCTCCTTACATATGTAAGGGCTGCTCCCTGCAGAACACTTAAACTATAAAGAAACCAAATGACCCAGCATCACCAATAATAGAGCAAGGAAATAAGAATTCACCTATCTTATGGAATACCAGGAGGGCACTAAGGGGAATCAAAGGGATCCATTTGGGGAAAGAACTCTCAGAGAAGTAGATGAACATTAGGTATAGGGCACACATTATGATGACACCTAATGTGTAAGCAAAAATATATGTCTTTGTGTGGCAATGTGGGAGTTTTCTAGAAATAATCATGGACGGTTAATAGGAATCGCTTTGTTGAAGGAAAACAAAAGTGCCAGGCACGGTGGTGTATTCATGTAATCTAAACACTAAGATGGTAGAAGCAGGGGGATTGCTAAAAGTTCAGTGCCAGCCTGGTCCACAGAGCGAGTCCCAGATCAGCCAGGACTGAAAGAGTTCTTTCTTATTTTCTATATCAGATACCTTTCTCTATTTTCTGACATTTTTGAGCCTGGAAATAGGAAACATGTTTGCTTTCATTTTTCAAAAGGAATTGTTGAGTCGGGAAGCCTACAAATCACCTTTTGTTTTCTTCATTATATTTTTCTGATTTATAAAAAAGGTACCAGTATATATCTTTAGATACATATTCTAGAAAAAGAATACATTACTTATGTGGCCTTTGTCCTCACTGCAACATGTACAACAGACTGGAAGGTAAAATATAGTAAGACACAATATTGAGAATTTACTACGTAATAGCCAGTGTATACAAAAATCTCCTGTATGCTGCTGTGGAATAATCCTTTTGTATACTATAAAGATTTGGCACTCAGATTGGTTTAATAAAAAGCCAACAGGTCAACAGCCAGGCCAGAAACATAGTCAGGAAAACCAAACTAGAGTGAAGAAGGGAAGAGTCTCGGGAGGCGTCAGCCAGATGCAGAGGACAGGACACGTTGAGGTAACAAGCCATGAACCATGTGTCAGAGGGTAGATACAAAATATGGGCTAGTTTAAAGTGTACAAGTTAGCTAGTAACAAAGCAGAGCCATCGACTCGTCATTTACAATTAATATTAAGTCTCTGAGTGGTTACTTGGGAGCAATGCTGGGACAGGAAAACTCCACCAACAATATATGGTTCTGCATGTCACTCACTGTCTTCAAAACCACAATGTGGCATGTGTGCCTTTATTACCCCTGTGTCACAAGTGGGATATGTAAGTCTGTGGAGAACCAAGTGACTTGCCCCAGCTTCTGCCTTGAATAATGTGCCAAGACTCTGGGATTTACATACAGCCATGCTCATCCTCAATTGAGCATAGTTCTAAGGTATAATTTATACTAAAATGTGAATATTGATATAAAAACCATCTCTCCACAGGACTAAATTACAGAATATTCATGAGTTACTGAGTGAGTACCTTAACTCTTAAGTTTCCTACCCAAAAATGATTCTATAAGATAACCCAGCCTTTTGCATGGAGGAAATCAAATATAATGTATATATATTTTAAAACCATGACGGTTCTCATTGTCAGTGTAAGGCACAGGCTGATAGAACTGACCACTGTGCCCTTCTGACCACACTGAAAGAGGTGGTTACCTTCTCTTGGTCCTAGTGGCAATCGGCAATCAGCCCCTATAAGCAACTCACAGCCTCATAGACAACTGTGAGGGAAGAGCCTGGGAAAGCCAAGATGGTTAAATGATTTTCCCTAAGATCACCAGACAATCTAATTTTGATCTAAGCAGAAGTTTCTTCCTTTCCAGCCACAGGCAAAGATCTCAAAACGAGGCTCCTCAGGAATAAATTCCACATTGGCCCTTGGACACGTCACAGCTATGCTCGCAGACTTACAAAGACAGATGTCTTCTCCAGCTGGAAAAGTGGGCTTCTCTGGAAGAGAAAGACTTTCTCCAGAAAGTACCCTAAGCACTTAGTATGACCAGCTCTGTCGTTACAGTAGATATGAGAGACCGGAGCCCTGGGGGCAGTGCTACGGTCTGAGTGTTCATTTTACTACTGGAGCCACTGTTTGGTTTGTTCTGCAGTGACTGAATACCAAAGAAGAAGCACTGTAGGGGAAGATGGGCTTATACTACCTCACTGTGTGTGCTTGCCCACTCCAGGTTCCTGCCTCGAGTCCCTGCCCCAGCTTGCCTCAGCCATGGACTAGAACCTATGAGGTGAAATAAGCCCTTTTTCCTTCCTGTCGCTGTTGGTCTCAGTGTTCTATCACGGCAATAGAAACCCTAAGAAAGTGTAAGAGGATACTGTCCATCGTGCTGGAGAAGGCATGGCAGCTGATCACAACACACTCACAGCCAAGAGCATGGCCAGGCTATAAAGCCTGTACCCTGAAATGACACCTCTTAAATGTTCCACAACCTTCCAAACTAGTCCCACCATGTGAGGATGAAGTGTTCAGACACGTGAAGCTGGGGAAACATTTCACACTCACACTGCAACTCTTGGCCTGCAAGTGCAGAAGGTTTTAATGTACAAGTGGTCTCTCCCCAAAGCCCTATTGTGGTGTTTCACTGGAAATGAAAGAGAGATTAGGATGGAGCAGTCAGGACTGCCCAAGTGAAAAGGACCTCACAGGAAAGCCTCGGTGTCATTAGTGTGTCACATCAGAAACACGTGAACACTTTGACTGGTGTCACAACTTACTAAACAACAGCAAACTCCCAAGGCATGATGGTTTTGGTGGCCGTGGTGTGTCAGATGTTCCTGATTTCTTCAATAATTCTAGTGAAGATGAACACAGCTTCTTTCATTTCAGCCATAATTGGATCCCATATTGCACACCGCACAGAAAATCTACCTATCCATCTACCTAGCTACCTACGTACCTACCTATATACACATCATCTATCTACTTGTCATCCGTCAACCCATCATCGATCTTTCTACCCTCATATCATCTACCTACCTATATATACTACCAATCATCTATCTGCATAGCATCCATCCACCTACCATCTTTCTTTCTATCTCTATCTATCTATCTATCTATCTATCTATCTATCTATCATCTATCTACCTACCTACGTAGCTGATGGAAAGGCTGTTAAGTATTACGAGACCACATTAGAGCTCAAGATGTTTTAAAGACCCGAGAGGAGAAGCTGATAGAGATTCAAAGGATGTCTCTTAGTTGCTGCTGTTGTTGCTGCGAGTCAGGCTACTGCTGGCCACGGGTTTGAGAGCAAAGCTGCAGACTTGAGTCAAGCTGTGGAGAGGAAAGGGCAGAGCTGGGCCTCAGGTACAAGAACACAAACAGGAGAGAAGCAGATGGCAGTTAAACAGGCTGCACCTGCAGAAGGTGCAGAGCTGACCTGGAGCCCCTGAGATACCGTCTCTTTACAAAATCCTAGTGAGAGTCGTACCCTTTTCTTGGTCTTGCATGTCCAATAAGTTTTTAATCTTTGGTTTCTGTATATAATCTCAATATGCCGATATACCCCTAGAGTCTCAAATTATGCAAGTAAGTTTATAAATTGGCATCCTCTGTACTCTTAGGAATAAGCCATTTTTCAGTGCATGATACAAGGTTGTACTGGATAGATGGTGTAATTCACACATCCACCCAGGTTCAGTGGGTTCCATTTTCAGTATTGAACCAACTGTTTAAGCAATATGGAGTAACTTAGGGCCTTCTTTTAACACCAGAACTGCCACTTAGAGGAAGAAAATTTTCCTAAAACTCACTGATATTAGATATCTAAGACTAAGACCCTTCAACATCATCAAAGTAATGGTTTTCATGGAAATACTGCAAAGGAGGACGGTGAGCATAGCAGGAAGCTGTTGGGAAATTCTGTTTTAGGATATGATAACAATGCTAACTAAAAAGACTCCAGCCAATCTCTTAACCCCAAATCTGCCCTCCTAGACACCTAAGGAGAGAAAACTGCCCATCCATTTTGCTGGAAAAATGTGGCCATACTAGCTGGCCATGCTAGCTGGGACCACTGCCTGTTATACTATCCCTAAGGCCAAGTTTCGCCAAAGCCAAATGTTAACCTCACTCACTCTAAAACCTTGAAAAGGCCAGTGAGTTCTCTTCAAGATTGTGGCGATCACGGAAGGTGATTGGCTCACTCCAGTCCTTTCAAACCTCTATCTCTTTCCCAGAGTCGCCTGTTCTGCAGCAGGTCTGCACATCTGGAAGAAGGACAGTCAGTGGCTTCCCATCTGGACTCTTTCTTCATACTTTTTCATCTACCTCCACAGGCTCTGCCCACTCCTCTTTGACCCTGGACATTCACAGCTGAGAGGTCAACAGAGTCTCAGGCCAAAACAGGAGAGCCAAAGCCAGGAGAATGAGAGCAACATTCACACCAGTGAGATCTGCCCACTTCCCACAGGCCGGAAGGGCTTGCAGTTGAGCTTAGTTCCCCTTGATAGCTCGGCAGGACACAGTGGGCCATGGGGCTGCTACTCACATCTTCTCCTCATCTTTGTTGCTGTTCTATCACCGTGAAGAGACACCATGGCCAAGGCAACTTACAAAAATAGCATTTAATTGGGGGCTTGCTTACAGTTTCAGAAGTTAGTCCATGATTATCATGGTGTGGAGCATGGCGGCAGGCAGGCAGGCATGGTGCTGGAGCAGTAGCTGAGAGCTACATCCTTGTACACCCTAGCAGGCAGGAGGCAAAGAGACAGCAAGATTTGGCCTGGTGTGAGCTTTTGAAACCCCAAAGTACACGCCTAATGACATATCTCCTCCAATAAGGCCACACCTTCTAATCCTTCCCAAAAAGTTCCACCAACTTTGGACCAAGCATTCAAATATATGAGCCTGTGGAGGTCATTCTCATTCTAACCACTTCACTCCCATTCTTGAGTTTCTTAGAGTGGAAATAATAGTATAATACAATGGTTCCCAATTTCCTAATACTGACACTCTTCAATTCAGTTTCTCATGTTGTGGTGACCCCCAGCCATGAAATTTTTTGGTGGCTACTTTCTAATTGTAATTTTGCAACTGTTATGAATAGTGATGAATCTATGTTTTCTGATGGTCATAGATGACCCTTGTGAAAGAGTTGTTTGACCCTCAAAGGGCTCACAACTTACAGGTTGAAAACAACTGGTATAACAGGCAGAAACTAACAGTATAAACAACACTGTCTAGTATGATGAAGCATTTGGCACTGAGCCTCATGCTTAACAAGTGTTCAGTCAGGGCCTTCTTCCGGTTACTATCTCTGATCGCCTGCTCTTCCCCCTAAGAGTCTAATGTAGTTAAAGCCACGAAAACACAGAGATGACATCATTTGTTCAAATGCTGCTCATCCTGTGACTAAGGACTAACATTATTTCAGAATCTGATCTGCCAAGGCCCTTTGCATGTCTAGAATTCAGCTCCTCCTACATGCAGCTGCTGTATCAACTTGACAACTCAACTGGACCATGTCTTGCTGAACACAGAGAGTCCACGTGATTAAATGTCACAACAGTAATATATTGCTTAAAATATTTCTAGGTGAATGTCTTTCCTGGGACATTAACCATACAGTTCTCAGTGATGAGTCTCTGATTCCAGCTCTTCAATGTGTGTGTGTGCACGCGCACACACACACATTTCTTCAGGGTACCAGAGGTGTGCATGTCTACCAAAGCTTCCCTTCCACCTGGGCCTCTAGAGAAAGGAATTCAGGTTGTAGGGCTAGAAACATGGCAGGAGAAAGAGGGAGAGAGGATGAGGCAGGATTTGATGGTTAGTAGAAATGAGTATCAACAATAAGATTTCATGGTTGGGCCATGGGGTAGCTGGACAAAATGACAGAGACACTTCTGACATCACACCGCCACTGGTGGACAACCCTTCTATAGAAGGTACACCCAATTTGCAACCATGCAAATGAAAAGTAGAATAACTTCTTCTGTAATGCTAAGTGTATGCTCTCCTTTGTAGAACGCCTTTTTTTTTTCTTCAAATCTGCCTGACTTTAGTTCATGTTTTGCCTCTCCGTTCTATAATGAAGCACTATTCTCAACACCCAGGCAAGTGTTTTCCACACATGACCTGAATCCACCCACATGTGTTGACCTGTGCTGACATGAAAGTGTTTAAGATGCACGGTTTTAGCGAGAAGGGGTGCTATTCACCAAGTTCCTGAAGTAGCTAATGAATTCAAGACCTTATAAGCTGAAACCTGGGGGTTACCTAAGGGAAACCCCAGGTGCTGTAGGGACCGGCTGCCTGAAGCCAGGGCCTGGCTGCCATGTACTGCTCTCAAAGACAGTGTGTGCTGGCAGATGGCATTTATGGCTCGGGGTCCATGCAAGTTTGCCAGGAAAGAGGCTAGAAGGGAGGCCTCATTAGGGACTCATTTGCTGGTAAGTATGTGCCATGGCAAAGAGAGATCTGCCCATGTCCGCTGGCTTTTTAATGACACTCTTTTCTCTTCCAAAGCTCGCCTTTCTCGTCCTCCATGAATGCTGTGTCCTGAAACCAATGACAAGCTTCAGGTGGGCAGAACCGCCTTGCCTTTTCCAGTGCATTTGCAATGTGAATCCAAGAAGCTGGGAGAGTCCTCGGTAAAGTGCTAAGGCTCACAAGTATTTGTTCTGCTGAGCAGAGACCTGGCTCTCCCAGCCAAGAGCAGCCCAGGGAGGCCTGGCCTACATCTCTCTTCTCTCCTCACCCTTTGGCAGACACTGCCATTGACCTCCCACCTCGGGCGAATTAAAAAGCACTCGGTCACCACTGGATGTTTAGACAGCTTCAACTCTCTAGCTTATTTCAGGGAAGTCCTAGGACGGAATGAGACTGCAGGATAAAACAGTACTTTTTCCTTCAGGCTCTCGTAGGGTCAGAAGAACTGTATCATGATGGGCAGGATCTGTCCAGCCTCCAGGGCAGCTCTGCTGAGCTCGGGTACTAAAGTGAGTCTGGACATGAAGGAGATGCCAACAATGACCTCAGTCTGACTGGAGTCTGGGGCATGCAAAGAAGGAGGAAATGGGAAAGGAAAAGGAACAGGGGAAGTAAGAAATACTATCTCCAAAGGCCACAAGCCTTTGCGCTCGCCCCCCACCCCAGATGCTGCAAAGCCTGCATGACATCACCCAGCTCCATCTGCCATCCTCTCCTAGCCTCCCCATGGGTTAGCCACACCCACATTCCCTGTAAAGATCAGACATTGTCCATAGGCCACCTTGACTTGTTCTCCCTAGCTTCTTTACTAGATGATGCCATGTCCTCTTCAGAGCCCAGCTGGAGAGGCTCTTCTTTAGGAAACTGTTCCCAAACACCCCTGCCTAGTTTCTAGTCCCCCTAGGAGGCTCTCAGAGGGCCCTGTACCCCTTCTGTCTCTCTTTCCAAGCGTTAACAATTTTAGAGTTCATGGTCTCTCTTCTCCTATTTCATTTGTAAGCTATGGGGAACAGGAGCAGGAAATCATTTTGCTTACTGTTATAGCTTATTGGTGTACTACAGGTGGTTGATAAGTAAGTAACAGAATAAATAAGGGCACAGAAGAATGAATGAAGTCAAGACTAAACCCAGCCTGCCCATGCCTGTCTCAAAGCATGTTTACTCGGCCATTCTACTGAGATAAGGAGGACTAGCAGAGCCCCAGCAAGCCAGAGTGATAGGAGACCACAGGGCCTTGCTCACATCGTGTGAATGTCATCTAATAATAAGGATGATGTGTATCCCTGTCAGGATTTGATATGGTGACCCATAGAAGAACCTGCCCTGACCCATAGGAAGCTCTTGGACAATAGTAATCAAAATTAATGTCTTATGATTTAGCGTCTTGATCTGATACCTCAAAACATTTTATAGACCCCTAGTTAAAGTCTTGGTTTCTCTCTGTTCCTCTCCAGGAATCTGTGCTCATGTGTTAGTCTGTCTGCCTGGCCCTTTCCATAGCTACTAAACATTGACTGTGATCTTATCGGTGCCCACATGCTGCTCTCTCAAGGTTCCCCAATGCGTTCACGCACGCGTGCGCGCGCACACACACACAGTGACATGGTCCTGATGAATTCCAGATCCTTGTACTGTCAATGATTTAACAGAAGCCCATAAGAACTACACTAAATCTGCACTTAACTTTCAGGTACTTTTGAGGTGTTTTTAACTTTTATCTACAGATACCTATAATTTCCTCCAGGCATCCAATTTTTAAAGCTAATAAGAAAGACAAAGAAAGCATCCGTTGAAAACTGGAGTTCACTTGGTCTTGGTGCAGAAGCTTGCATCCTGAAACTTCTGTGTGCACGAAAAAATCCCTTAGAAAGAGATCCCAGGAGAGCCTTCAATGGTTAGATAAAAAGTGTAAAAGTATTTGGGTTTTTTTTATTTGTTTGTTTTGTTTTTCAGGTTGATAAACATACAGGGAAAAAATTCTTTTTAGCCTAAACTCAAAGGACATGTGTCGGCCTGACTCTGTTTTTAGAGCATTCTAGCAGAAACTTTGGTGATTCCAGGGGACAAATTGTCAAGATTCAGCTTCAGTCCTGACTATGATAGCAAGTGGTCACAGGCAGCCCAACTTAAAGCCAGGGACCCTTGTAGCTGCTGCTCCAAGAGGCCATAAACATATGTATCTTTGGAAAACGCTCATGTGTTTTCAACTTCCTGAAGAATTCTTGTAAAATATAACCGAACCACATGACCCTTTGTCCTGGGCTTTTATTCCACTAATGGACAAATTAGGAGGAGGCTGAGAACAAATGTGCTATTAATTACCCAGATGCCTTTTTAATAGAGCCTTGGATTAGTCTTTAGCCACTAAACATTGTCCAGAAATTTCTTAATAATGTTGGTGTGCAAAGCATTCCTTCCAGGAGGATAAAGATCTCATTGCATGGCAGACTGAGGGATGTCAGGTTAGTAGAGGAGACGACAGACAAAGAGCGGCTATTGTACGGACTGAAAAGAATGACAGGCCATATCTGAGCTGCCCGTTCTTCCAGCAATGGCAGATTTTCTAATTCACTGCAGATTCTCATGAAACTGGGTGGTCAGCTTTGCAGAAAGGCAACAGTGGGGCTATTGATTCTGGGTGGGAGCAACCTAATTCTGAATTAACCGGAATTGATTCAGTACAACAGAGAGTCTTGGTATCGGATTAAAATTAGGATTAATATGTCAAATGCAAGGTCAGGATGTTAAGCCCCAGTGCTTAATGACCTACATGAAGAAAGTCGAAGTCAGTGCAGGCAGGGCTTTTAGTTAGAAGATAATTTGTTCTTTTAGACTCTAGAAAAACTAACTCAAAATTCACTGGTGATATAGTCAGTATGGGTATGGGTATGGGCAGTATATGTATGTGAGTGTGTATGTGTGTGAGTGTGTACAAGTGGATGCTTGCATACATCCAAGCATTGTGTACATTTGTGTCTGTGTTTATAAGGATTTGCATTGCATATAAGAGAGAGAGAGAGAGAGAGAGAGAGAGAGAGAGAGAGAGAGAGAGAGAGAGACTGACTTTCATCTGACATAGTTATAGCTGAGAGACAGTCTGGCTCGTTATCTGTTCCTACTTTTGTAAAACTGTCTTGCCAGAGGCCAAATCTGTTGCTTTAAGTTTTCCAAGGAGTCAGCAATTAACTCTGCCCACACTCCTCCACAGACACAAGACCCTTTGCAGGAGCCTTCTCCTGCTCACTCGTGCAGGATGTAAGCCACCATTTCCAGTATGTTCTGCCAGCAGCTAGAATGAATGCATTTGTGTTTAGGGAAACAGAGGAGAATAAATAATCTTGACATGGAGATTTAAACACCCCTTTGTTTTCAAATCATATTAAGAAATGTTCACATAGTTACGTCAGTAGATAAGACCACAGGACTTCATTTCAAATAGTTCTGATACAACCAAGGAAGAGAGCATGAGTGAGCTCTTTTGGAAACAATAGAAAGGAAGTGGCATTTTATTGAAATATGCCTTTTCCTTCATGGTTTGAAGTCACTGTGATGTTTTCCTCCTTCTGCACAGCTCATCTGAAGAGAATGAAGAAATAAAGGGTTAAAGTGGCCTTTTGTATGTTTTCCTCATCTGAAAAGAAGGAAGACTAAAGGATTACCGTGGTCTTTTGTAGTCACTTAACACATTCAAGGGAACTTTGCTTTATTTAAAGCACTGTGGTGTTTAGTGCCCAGATCCTGACAGTTAATAAAATCCACTTCCCACTCTGCCTGTTTGATTTTCCCCTATTCTCCTTGTCTCATTACCAGAGTGTGCCGTGGATAATGGAATGTTTAATCTATTTAGGAGAGCTGCCGTCTGCAGGCTTCCGGGTGCCTTCACCTCGGCAGAAGGTACTTGCAGGTCTTCAGACACCCATAATCATTAAGAAAATTTTGACTTATGGGGTCAGTTTGAGGCTTAGCCTGCCCAAGGCCCTTTGCCAAACCCTACTAACTGACCAGTCCCTCTTTTCGCTTTCTATTTTTCTCCTAGCCTGTTATCCCGTGAGCCACATGCCTGGGTTCTGGCACCTGTACACTGGCTCCTGGTGGCAAAGTTTAGAAAGCTGCAGAGGCTCCTGAGCCTGTCAGTGTCCCTTACTCTAGCTGGACCGTTCTCTCTGGGAACCAGCCTAACCTGAAACCCACCAGTCCTGAATTCCACTCCCAGAGTCCTGTGAGGCAGCTTGGTCAGTGAATGAGCGTTAGGGCACTGTGAATCCACACTCTGGAATGACAATGAGATGAGAACCAGGACTGCTGGGAACTGCTGCTACTGGAGACACTCCAGGCAAATCCCATGGCCGGTGCTTCTGTTCAGGGTGGCTGGAACTTGGGATGCTTGCTAGAGCCTTGTCATAAGAAGAGCAAGGGCTTTACAGCCAGGCTCATGTCAACATGGACTCCTTTGGTGCTTGAGCTGAGCTTCCCGACCCCCACCCCAAGTTCTCAGTTTTTCCATTTGCAAAAGTTGAGTACTGATACTCTGTTCTGAAAGACTATTGTAAGAAATATACATGAGAAATACCTGGAATTTAAGTACTCAATACGTGTGTGCCATTATTTCCAGCAGAAAGATGTGGGGGTGCTTGTATATACTGTGTTTGTATTTTTACTTTGAAAACTGTATGCTCAAAAAAAACATGTGTCCATTACGAGTGACATGACACACAGTGACAGAATATGGAAAGTTAAGAGTGATCCCAAAAGATCTGGGTCCAAAAAGCAGCATAGCCATAGTGCCTGATTCATGTTTGCACACCTTCATCTTGAAGTTAGAGAGCTCTCAACGAGAAGGGAGCGAGAGCACAAATGTGCCCTTCCGTTGATTTAAGTCCATGAGCTGCGTGGCTGTGGCTGTGGGCTGTAACTTCCAAAGGGTACCGGCTAGCACCCAATCTGATCTCTAAATAAACGCAGACAGCAGGCAACACTGAGAAGTGACCAACCGTTGGAGGTTGTTTACACAGACATCCTCCAAAGCTCTGCTTCAGCTTACAATCACGCCAACTTCTTTGTGTCATCACAGAAGCTGGAGCGGAGTTAGGTAGCGTCTAGACACCTTTGATCAAAAAACAGCGATTAGGGGCTGTCGAATTTACTAACACAATTTTCTTTCCTTTTCTCCAATTATTTCTCTTCGCAGCCTTGTCTTTTAGGATTCAGTTACACACTTGCCCTGCTTACTCAGCAGACATGCACCATTTGGGGGATGCCATGAGTGCCCTGTTCAAAATTAAATTTTGAAGGCAAAAGAGTCAAGTTTCATTTCTATTTACTATAATTCTATGAGACTTTACACAGCTCTGTAGAGACCAACTCAGCACCCACCAGTAGCATATGTTCTCCAGTTTAAACATGTACTGACTGGTGACCAAGTCTCAATAATTGCTCTACCGAGCATCAGTCACAGTAAACCATTATCAACCAAGTAAAAAATACCCTTAGGATAACACGGAAGATAACTTTAAGACCCATAATAAACCTGTGGCTAATTAGAGAGATTCAATTGGTGCAAATTAAGAACGATAAATTATTATAACATAAACTATCAAAGCAAAGCATCACTTTTATATGTCTTAATAAGAGCCCCAATACCAATACAAGCAGTCTCTCTCTCTCTCTCTCTCTCTCTCTCTCTCTCTCTCTCTCTGTATGTATATATATACATGTACATTCTTATATATATTCTTATGTTCTCACTAGCTCTTTCTTGCTAATTTTACCCTAAATATTGTATACTATTAATGATTTAAAGGATGTGCTTTTCATTTAAGACTCGTGGGTTCTACGTGTTTGGTAAAATAATTTGTTCTGAAGAGCCATCAGATTGTGCCTCTCTTAGGCTGCTACTCTTCCACACTATGAACTAGAGTATCGTCTACTTGCAAAGATGATGCATTTATGTAAGGGTTCCTGGCTTGGGTAAAAAACAAGTTTGCACCAGGTATTGTGACGAGCACTTGTCCTGGAATCTCAGCCCTTATGAGGCTGAGACAGAAAGATCACAGGTTCAAGACCAGCCTGAGCTGGGTAGTGAGACCCTGCTTGAAAAACAAACAAAAGAAATGGTTTTGGGTACAGCTCTGGAACAGAAAATCTAACTATTTGGGGGTAAACGAGTCTGTCGGCCTCTGGGAGGTACAAGGCTGACCGACGAGAGAAAACATAGTAGGTAAACCAGAGCCTTGCACACTTAACATCCATTGTAGAATCACGAACCATTACACGTTTGGACAGTCATGAAATATTTCTGTCGATTCCATTCAGAAAACACTCAAAGGGCTAAACCTAAAATATTTGAGGTATTCCCAGTAGCTACTTAGCAATTAGGTCAAAATATTTCTTCCCTAAAACCACTTGTACGCATCTGGGAAGAAATACAAATAAATCTAAAGATACTATTCACAATAGTGACAAAAATCACCAACTTGTAAAAATTAGGTTTTAACTTCATTTGAAATGTCACTTCTACAACTCCTGATTTTCGAGTGTTTTTGTGAGCCTTTATCTAGAATACAGCATCCAAGTCTCCAGACTCCCATCCCAGACTTTAGCAGTGGGCGTTGCTTAGAAGGCCTTTCCCCCAGGCCTGTCAATCATGCAGGAAAGATGTAAAGAAGATGATTTGGGTAAGAAAAGACATTACTTTTCATTGTCCTTTTGAAAAGAAAATCTTTCCATGTTTGGCAACAAATGTTTAAAACAAATATTTGGATTTGACATTACTTTGCATTTAGCCAAATATTGACCCTCTTTAAAAACTGGCTTCAAAAAATATTTTGCCCCAGTTTTCCCTTCATTTTCAAGTCAAACTATATTCCAAGGGTAATGAGAGCCATGTGCTTTCACTTTGTCCCCCTGATTTCCTCAACGTTCCATTTTGGAAGATCACCTGGCAACAGGCTTATGAATCCATTTCCAAATTGTGTCCTTTATTTTTGAACTTGAATTTGACCAGCAATTGTGAAATCCTTAGTGTGTAAAGGCAAGGGGGAGGGAGCTTTTAGAAAAAGTGTGCACTGGCCACCGAATGTGGTCTAGGAATGCTAACAGCAGCTGCAACCAACTAAGAGGCAACTATGTGTCAGATACTGGCATGGGTACCCACCACCCACTGCCTGGCTGAATCCTAAAGGAAAGTCCAAGAAGTTGTTCATCATTTTATCCCAATCGCAGGGAAGAAGGTCACCTAAGTCATCCCAGATTACATGGTCAACAGGCAAACTGTGGTTCCAACCTCCGGAGCTGGATCCCAGTGCTCCTGTGTGACAATGCTCACCCTGTGCCTTGGACTGCTGCTGTCTCTCGCCTACGAGCTGTTTAGAAGTTTCCAAAGCAGATGAGAAAGTGATTAACCTCAAACTTCTGGAAGGAAACGTCAGACTGCATCCAGAGACTC
The DNA here is from genome assembly GCA_028555095.1 of Dicrostonyx torquatus. Classification (NCBI taxonomy): domain Eukaryota; kingdom Metazoa; phylum Chordata; class Mammalia; order Rodentia; family Cricetidae; genus Dicrostonyx; species Dicrostonyx torquatus. The sequence continues at coordinate 1,675,026 of JAQHUG010000015.1, forward strand.
CCTAGTACATCCCAGACAGGTGCCTGAGGAACCACAAAGGGAGATGAGGGCTGAGCTCTGAGACCACCTCTCAGCTAACCCTCGGGCAGTGTGTTCCTAAGACATGAGAAAGAACCACACGTCTCCGTCACCCAAGGATGAGCCGGGTCCCACAGCTGCACCATGCGTGTGCCACAGACACCTTCTTAGCTCACACAGAGACAAGATAGAGTTTTAAGTGAAGATCTAACTGTAAAACAAGCATACCACCCAGACTAGAAATACGAACAAGTAAAACAGTAACTCCTCTCCTGTGTCAGAGGTCAAGATTCAAAGTTGGAGGCTATGGGCAAGGGCGCCATTCTTTCTCACACACACAAGTACACTGCTGTCACCCACCCACCATTGGTACATTTTCACTTCTCCTGGTTGAAAGAAAGTGAACACCTGACAATTATGAACTAAAAGAAGAAGCCAAATCATGCAGCAATGTGTATGCTGGAACAAAAGATAACTCAAAAGGTGATTCATCATAGAGAAGGGTGTATGCCGGAGGGCACAAAAAGGAAAGCTGCAACATTCCTCAAGGGGTGCTTAATGCTCTCATGATTTACTGCGAAAGAATTGCAGGACTAGGAAGCCGGCTCAGTTGTTGAAGGGCCGGTCCGGCAAACGTGAGGACCTGAGCTGCATTTCTAGCCTGTCGGTCAAAAGCGGGTATGAGGTATTTGCCTGTAATCCCAGGTCTGCAGGGGCACAGACAGGTGACTCCCTGGGATTCACCAACCAATTTAACCAAACCAGTGAGCTCTAGGTTCAGGGAGAGACCCTGTCACAAAAACTAAGGCACAGAATAATTTTAACATTGCACACAACCCTGACCTCTGACCAACACACACCTACATGTGTGCACGCATGCACACGCGCGCGCACACACACACACACACACACACACACACACACACCAAAAAAAAAATTAGAAAGTTCAAGGCCATCCCCAAAATCATGGTATGGCAAGCTTGAAGAACTGATTCCTTCAGTTTTCAAAAACCCTAGTGGGTTCCTCAGCAGTGAATCCCCACCATCAAATTAACTTGACTGAAATTTCCTGTCAGATTTCAGGTCCTTTCCTGCATCCTTTGCAGTCTTCAGACACGCTCTGCAGCTGGCTCTGGAGTGGGAGTGGTGACTAGAACCTGCTGCAGATGTTGCTGTTTGCTGACACACTAAGCCTTTCAGACCTAAACTCAGATCACTTCTCTGATGTGGGATTGCCGTCTGTGTGCTGGGAATATGTTTTATTACCAGTGGTTAATAAAGAAGCTGCTTTGGGTCTATTGTAGGGCAGAATAGAGCAAGGCAGGAATTCCAAGCAAAGACAGAGGAGAAAAGAAGGCGGAGTCAGGGAGATGCCATGTAACCGAAGGAGACAAACACCCGGGAACCTTACCAGTAAGCCAAGAGCCTTGTAGTAAATACAAATTAATAGAAATTGATTAAGATGGAAGAGTTACTTCATAAGAAGCCTAAGCTAATTAGCAAAGCAGTGTTTTAATTAATATACTTTCTGTGGGATTATCTCACAGCCTCCTACTACACTTCTGTGCTGGAGATTACCTTCCTGTCTACTCTTTAGGAAGCGCGCCTTTCATCCCAGCACTCAGGAGCCAGAGGCAGGCAGATCTTTGTGAGTTCGAGGCCAGTCTGGTCTACAAAGCTAGTTCCAGCACAGTCAGGGCTACTCATAGAAACCCTGTCTTGAAAAACAAAACAAAACAAAACAAAAAGAAAGAAAGAAAGAAAGAAAGCTCCCACCCTCAAAACAATCCTGTTTTCTATTGATGGCTCCTCTGGTGACCCTCATATGAAACATTCTCACCTTCCAGAATTCTCTGTAAAACTTACATAGCATAGTCATAGACTTCCTAGTTAACCATCTTCCTGTGTTTATGCATCTTAGTTCCACTTTTTTTTTTCAGCAAAGGAGCAAGCATGCAGCAAAGCTGTTTACCTCCCTTCCACCTCCCCCCTGCATCAGTCCCTCCTGGGGTGTGCTCCATGTAGCAGCTTAGTGAGTCAGGTATGAGAAGGGCTCCGCAGTCTGAGGACCATGCTTGCCGGGTGACTATAGGTAGGTATAGCTCTTTAAAACATAGCCCCAGGTGTCTAGTTTGGAGTGAACGACCCTTCGGACCCGTTGATCCCATGGAGACTGACCATAGAGCAGCAAGGCTTAATTTGTGTACCTCATCTCTTTTCCTGACCCTGGCCTCAGAGGCGATAGAAAGTATACTGTGTCTTTATTTGATTTCTGAAAGCATGCTGTTTTTCCTCTCCACGGCTCCATTTATGCTTGGACGGATATAAAAGTCGTCATTCTCACCATGTGCTAGTCATCGTGCTAGGTAATGGCATGGACAATATCCACAAATGAAATTAAAACCTGAGACAGGCCCTCTATTACAAGAGGCTACGGCACTGAGAAGCAAACCAGTCCACGTATTTTAGAGCAAAAGGAAGTTGCTGCAGCGGTGGATGTGAGGCTAATGAGCCATGGCAGCATCAGTCCCCAGTGCTGGTTGGCGACTAGACTTTCATTGGGAGAAACACCTGAAGAAGCGAAATAATGACAACAGCAATGTGTGACCTGCAGAGTCAAGCTGGGAGCCACAGACTCAAGAGCCCATCCAGTAAGAACTAGCCCGAAAATTTGGGGAGGGCTGGGTGTACCAGGTGAAGGCTGATGGGTCCTCTCTTCTGTGTCCCTCCCCTATTGTGACATTCCGCAATGAATTTGTTCTACGTGATGCTGTCTTTGCATTCAAGAAAAACTCTCTTCATAAAGCAGATATAGTAGGTATCACCTTTTTATTTTTATCTTAAATCAAAGGTGTTAAAAGCCGCTGACACTGAAGCAGGTCGCCAGGCCTCCCGAAATTATTGAAAGTACACTGTCCGTCCCCCGCACTGAAGAGACAGGATCAGGATTCTCTCAATTACAAGGACTAGAACTCACTGCAAACGTTTGAGTCACTATTCAAGTTAAACAAGGAAAGAAGTAAAAATCTGTACACTTGTACAGCCTGGAGAGAAATACTTGTACAACCCTGAGGTCTTGGCTCTTGTTACAAAGAAAATAGCACTCCCCGTGTCCTAAACAAACCGTGGTCCATTAACTCAGCACCAGAGTTCATCTTGCCCCCAAAAGTGCTGGCACCAAAACAACTTTTACTGTCACATCACCAAAAATGCTTGTCCAATACATTTCTACATCCGCCCTTGTTTTCTCTCAGACATACTTCAGTAATTGCCTGTCTGCAGGTACAAGATGCTTACAGGAAATGATTAATCTTCCATGAGATTACTGCACCGTTCCTTAATTCAGTTCAATAAGAGCTTAAAGGGACAGGTGCTCACATGTCCATGCATGCTTTGGGGAGAGGAAACTTTAAGGAGGATAAGTCTAACCACACAACAGGGCCGATGATGAAATCTCTTTGGCAAGCAAAAGCATCAGAACAGGAGAAAACCACACGCCCTGGGGTGGGGGAAGCCCACCTCTAAACCTAAAACCCAACTCTTTCTTTTTTTTTTCCCAGCAAGAGGCCAGATGGAATCCCCGGACATTGTGAGCCGCTACAGCTGGAAGCTGAAAGCTCGCTCAGAACCCCAGTTGCACATCGAGACACTGGAGATGAGGACGGCTGTTTGCCTTCTGAAGCAGGTGTGGTCGGGCTAAATGGAGAGAAGATGCCCAGCTGGAAGGACACATCCACCAGCTGCCCAGGGCTGTCTGCTTCGATAAATACCACCTGTTCCTCCCCCAGACAGAGGGAAAGCGCTCCCATCCCAGGGAGCTTCCGCTTGTGTCTATTATGTGGAGGCTTTGTGTTTTTTCACATCCAGAATCCAGCATTTGTCTCCGGGATACCCATGGGAGTCCCTGTGCTTAATCTGATTCTGAACAAGGATGCTGGCTGCTGGGGCATGAGGTTCAAGTATGTTCTGGGGCTGTAACACGTGCATAAGAAAATAATGAGCAGCACATGGAAGAAGACGGCAATGGCCCTGAAAGAGACCTTTGCACAATCGCAGTGTCCTATGGGACCTGGCCACCCAGAGAGATGGTGTGTGGCCCTTCCCTCTGCATCCTCTCCCATAGCTCACTGTCCCCAGCATGCAGACACAGAAGCCGGTGAACACATGAACACAGACTTTTGTTCATGTCTTTCCTAAGCTTGACATGTCTGTGCCTGCATCCTCAAACCCTCTCAAGACCTGAATCAAAATCTCTGTGCTCTGGAATCTTCCCTAAAATTTTCAGACCAAAAGATTTTTATTTTATTGAATAGCTGTTACACTGGAAATATCCAAGTTCCTTCCACTTTCCACTCTTGTTCAAAAGGCAAATATCACCTCCTGGAGGATGGAGGGCAGAGGGCTGAATCCAGCCTCCTGCAGCCTAAACCATCACTCAACACAGAGGCCAGTACACAGCAACTCAGCCTTGTGCTCCAAGCGAGAATGGATAATGAAAGGGAAAGGGCAGATGGGACACGAGGACCTAAGCAAAAAATGCCAGTGGAAAGATTCACGATGGCTGTGCTTTGCGGCCTCTGGAAGTCAAATCACCAGAGGCCCTGGACATGCAGCCAGTTAAACCCAACCCCTCTCCTTATCTATAAAATGGAGCCGTGGGGAGACAGTCAGCAGAAAGCTCCAGACCACGTGTCTCTGCAAACGTCTTGTTTCTTTGGTAAGCTGAACACTTCCCTCAATTACGAACTCATTAGAACAAAAAGTCGTATTTTTCTAGTCTGATTTTTTTTTTTAAGGCTTCATAAACCTGGCTATCAGAAACATCAGGAGACCTGTGAAGCTACAAATTACTAGATCTCAATTTCCAAGATCCTGGTGGGTAGGCTTGGATAGGCACTGGTTCTAAGAATAAGAGGCCATAATTAATGATAATAATTTTTGTTGACATCTGTCCAGAAGCTGAATGAAAAGTAGTTATTGGGATTGTGAGATTTTTGACATATATCTTAAATTGCAATAAACATATTAATAGTGGCATATGAAGTTCAATTTAAAATTGTATTTTATCTCACATATTGAAATGTATATAATCACATACATATGCAGGATGTTAATGGGAGGTGTGTGTGTGCATGCGCACGCGTGTGTGTCTTTAAATTTCCTGGAGGTATGTGCTGTAATTACTCGGTATTCCGGACCTCTCAAATATCAATTTATCTCTGTAATCTGATCATTGTGGCAGCTAGGGTATGTCCCGTTCCTATTTCTTCACAGCGTTCACTCATGTTTGTGAAATGAGCGCTTCAACTAAGAAATCAGACAGTGTATGAAAAGAGATTGACATAGTAAGGCGAAGATAAAATCCTAAACACTTTTAGGATTTTTAAAAGGGAAAGCACTTTTAAAAGGAACTGCCATGGGTGCCATTCTACCTTAAAATTTGCCGAGTCAAGCCACTGTGAGCAGAGAAGACAGGAACTTCTAAGAATGCCCTCAGTCCAAGCAGTTTTGTTCCTGGGTTAGGCAGGGGTCAAGGCAATAGACAGAGGTTTAGACTAAACAGGAAGAAAACCAGCTCAATTAACAGGACAGTCACAGGAATGGCCACCTCATCTAGAAAAAACAAACTCAGAAGAATTCAGTTGCTGATACTTGACTCCTCCGCACAGATAAAAACATGGCTTCCAAACTTCTCGGAGATTTAGCTTCACTACCACCACTGTGCTCTGACAGAGTTCCTGAGAATCAACTCAATCTGCCTTTTGAAAAATCAGCCCAGACACGGATGTAGCCAAGCAAAGCCGGCCCCTTGGCGGGGCCCCTCCAGGGTAGGAAAGCCGGACTCCTTCACAGGAGCAGAATTGTTTCAACTTAATTGAATGAAGTGAACTTGGGGAAATACCTGACATTGCCAGCTTGACCTCGGCTAAGCCTTTTGAACTTCAATCGCTGTCCTCCAACACAAAGCCTTCTGTTCAGCTCGCAGTGACCTCCCCTGATTACACAGGTAGTTTATCTGAAGGACTCCGTGGTTTCGGTTATCACTCCTGCCCGACTGCGACAAGAGCATTAGACACAAGCTTTGTTTCCGCGTTTGGTTTTACGGCTAAGCCTGAGGAGTCTATTGAGACAAGAGTATCTCCTTTAGTTTCCAATGGGCCAAAAGTCAATAATTTGTCATACAGAAACTTAAATGGATCTAATTTATGAGACTGATAGTGGAATAGCTCAAAAACACTGACTTTGCTTTAAAATCATCCCGTTCGGGAGGTCTTTTTGTCTAGGTCTCAGATTTCAAAATATGATTTATTATATGGAGTAATATAAAAGATTGTTCTCAATAACAAAACAGAGATGGTTTAAAAACAAACAACCTAAGTGTTTCAAACAAGCAGACATACTCATTTCTCATATAGTTCCCTTGCAAAAGCAGAAAAAAAAAATTGAGCTCATTGGAGTAAATTAGCTATCCTGGCAAAAAAAAAAAAAAAACATGAAATCTGAGTTTTAAAATACGAGCAATAGTTAAGCTTTGCTTAGTTCTAACCAACTATCTTTCTTAACACTAGATTACATGTACCTTTTATAATACCCAGGAAAAAGTATAATTTATTCAATTCTTTATTGCAGATATATATATATATATATATAATTCACCCTTGTTTTAAAGGGAATTGTTGCTGGTGATTAAGATGTCTGCTACCAGCTTGAGTCAGCAAATGAAAGGGAATGTGCTCTAAAAATCTGGGAAACAGCAACGTACTAGAAGTTTGATGGGAAATGATGAAGTTGGTGGATTCTGCTGAGATGTGATCTGTGCCTGCGTTAGAAAGATGAACTCTGAAGAGCAAAGCAGAGATGAGGGCCTGGGGCCTTCAAAGAAAGAAATGCTTCACAGTAACAAGACATAGACATCAAAAGGCTAGAAATTTCCACAGGAGATAGAAAAACATCAATAGTAGGGTGAATGTATAAAGCCCAAAGTATCTTCATGAGCATTCTAATTTAGGGCATCAAATACACACATGTATATAACACATTAACTGAGGGAGCAGGAAGAAGAAACACTGGACAGCTAACTAACAGCTAGTAACTAGAAAAGAGGAGATTACATGAGTGAAAACAGCCAGCAGGGCAGGGAGAACCCTGCAGAGATGGCCCAGCACATAAAATAGGTGTCATACAAGCATAGACCAGAGCTCAGATCCCCAAAACACATATAAATGTCAAGTAAGAATGCAATCCCAGCACTCTGGAGGCAGAGACAGGGCATCTCCAGAGCAAGCTACCTAACCAGACTAAATGTAGAGTGGAGCTCTGGTTCAACTAAGAGACAAGCAACAAGAAGAGAGATAGAAGAGGGCTCCTGCTGTCAATCATGGGCCTTCACACACACACACTCACACACGCACACACGCACACACACACACATGAAAAAGAGAGAACTGGTAACAGACACATCCACTATTCTAGACTATTACATCGCACTATGCTAACCACGGAGTAACTTGATTGCGATTCTGAAGCCCCTGGAACGCTTGCTGTCTGTATGGGACTCATGGATCTCATTAACCAGAGCGCTGCAGTCTCTGATATATTTTATTTCTCGTTTGGCTTAAAAGAATTGGCACACGAACTTTTTAGCAACTTAAGCTTAAAACAGATCTCAAACTTCTTGAAAATCGTTCAACTACTGGGGATCTTTATTTAAACTTGAGAGAGTGATTTTCTCCTCATCCAGATTTTAACATAGTAAAACCTGCTTCTCAGAATAGGTAGCAATAAGACCCCCCCAAACTTGGAACTAGCAGGTTGGGTAGCTCCAGAAGAAGACCAGAGTGAGACCCCATGTTTAAAGCCCTTATGTCTTCCGTAGGAAGTTGCTGAGGCCCTGGCAGTAGAGCCACTTGGCTCAAGGACTGTGGCATTCTGAACCACAGCCACACAGCTAGCTCCTCCCCTGCTGGCCTCTGAATCCGAGCAGCTAGGACAGCCACTAGACACAGCTAAAAGTAGGTGCTGTGGGGAAGTGGATTTGTACACCTTCTCCCATCTCCTTGGCGACCCCAGGAAGATTTTATCATGTTGGTTGCCACCTTCAGAATTTTCAACATGTGGTAGCCCAAACTAAAAGCTGCTGAAATATGTTCAGGCAGGATTCCTGCCAAGCGGCTTGCAATGAGCGTGTGCTTTGCTTTCTGGCTGAGAGCATGGTGTTTCCAGAGCAGCCTGATGACACCGCAGGAGGATTTAAAGGGATCTCGCTTTTTTTTTCTTTTCTTTCTTTCTTTTTTTTTTTTACCAAAAGATTGCTGCTTTATTGACCTTAACAGCTTTTAAAATATGCTAAGGCACGTGCCTAATAACCTAGACAGAAAGCAACTGAGTTGTCTTTATGCCCTCTAAGCCCGTAGACTCCTACCTCCTAACTCTCCTCCAGGCAGCTTTCTTCCTCCCCCTCAGTTCAGACAGCTGGACTCACCCAGCTCCTCTCTGCAGGGCTAAGCTTTGCTCGAGGATAAAAAGCATAAGCTGGACTGGTGCGGTCCATACCCACCCTCGGCACCCGTTCGCAGCCCCTACTAACTCACTCGGGCTTCTATATTTTGAAAGTGAATATTCAGAGCAATCTGGGACTCGAATGAAGTTAATCAACCCACTAAGAGTTCACCTTTGAGTTGGGATTGAATTTTGAAATTCGTTTGAAAAACAAGTCAACTCTGATCTAAATCACCACTGGAGAAGCCAAGAAGGTGCCAGAAAGAAGCCCTTGAAGATTTCCATTTCCAGTGTTTCAATCAAACGCTAGCCTACACATGCTGCGAAGGGATTTTGTAGATGCAATTAAAGGTCCAGAAGAGTTGACTTTAAGAGATGGAGTTTATCTGGGTGAATCTGACCTAACCGAGAAAGCCCTTGTAGACAGAAGTTTGCTCACTTAGCAGTAAAGAGACCAGAGAAGTGCCAAACCCCAGGAGAAGCCTTGAAGATGGAGGGGACCATGACCAAAGACCATGTTCTAGCATGTACTAGTCCAGCAGCTGTGCACAAACACTGGCCAACAGTCAGCAAGGAAAGGACCTCCATTCTGTACTTGGAAGACACCAAACTCTGCAACAGCCTAACATGATCTGGAAGGACTATTTCCAGCTGAGAGACCGGCATAAGCAGCACCACCGAATTCTGTCTGGGGAAGACTCCAGGGAAAAGAATTCAGTCCAGTCAGCCCAGATTCCTGATGGAAAGAATTCGCCATCGGATGCTGTGTTAGCCGTCGTTTGTCTAAAAGGAGCAGACACAGCACCGCCTTGGATCAATTCTGCCCTGTCTTGTACAGTAGCACAAAATGATTCGGTTCAATTTCACAGGTACTAGATTAAATTCCTCTGTTATGCTAGCCACGCTTCCAATGCTCAGAAGCTCCTAGCTCCTTCAGGTGGCACTAAATACTCTAGAACTTTCAAATAATCATGAAAAGTGATCTGGGAAGTCCATAAGGGACAGTTTCTCTGAACTTTGGCCCATGAGACTATTGCTTTGGTGAAAGAGAACCAATATCACTGTTTCCACACTTATAGACCAGGCACTATCATTGGCACTCAACCTGGGGACTGGCTCACATCAGGAAGAACAAAGGGGTGTTAAGACCGATCAAGGGAAAGAAACCCCTGCCTCCCATTTTCTGCTCACTCTCAGAGGCATAATTCATTTTGTTCCTGCCCTGCCTCTCTCTACTCCCATAGCTGATTATTTTCATTAGACAGTGTGATTCCACAGGCCCTCCCTATTTCCTCTCTAGAGAAGACTAACTACCACAAGTCTAAGCAACACAGAAAGGTTGATTCAGAGGTTGCTCTAGTCATCTAAGACCACACCAGGGAAGAAGCACCCTGGCTGATTGTGTGGAGCCCGGAGCAAAGGAAAGTGCTAAGGTGCAAAATGGCAACAACCACAGACACCAATGCAAGACCAAATGTTAGGCAGGACATTCATTTTCTGAATGAGCACTGACAAAATGCTCACCAGTGTCATGCCAGCCATTTTTGTCATCTGCATATATTTCATAAACAACAAATTGTAGTTTAGGGCTAAACAAAATTTTATCACTTGATCATATTTTGCCCTCATGGACTCTAAAAATTTTTGTTGTTATTGCGGGTTTTTTTTTTTCATCTCATAGGATACGCTTAGAATGTCCCCAAAGCCAATGTCAAATGTACCAATAAAATCCTGGAAGCCATATTTTTGCTTGAGCCTAGCAAAAAAGGAAATACTGGACAGATAACAGCTCATCCCGTTCCAGGGAGATGGGTGGAGAACTGGGTACTCCAACTCTGGGAGGACCCTGCCTTCATCTGTAACGAGGGTAAGCATGCAGCGAGCTAGGATTCAGTCTGAGGACTAAGCTGCTGTGGAAAGCTCAGCTTAGTCTTAGGGAGGCAGATATGGCAGAGTAAATGCGGCCCAGATTATTTCTCTTACAGAAGAGAAAGAATTGCATGGGTTTACTTTGCTTGTGAAACAGGCTTCAGGAAGTTACATGGCCTTTCATGCTCCTTCTATGTGAAGCACAATATTCATTCCCGGAAGAGAACAGAACATCGCACCATCTTTGAAGCCGAGGAGTCCTCATCAAACGCCAAATCCGCCAGTGCCTTGATCTTGAACTTTCCAGACTCCCAAACAAATTTATTGTGAGAAATAAATTCTTATTACATAGAGCTAACCCAGTCCTGGGGGCTTGGTTATGCACCCATCTCCCTGGAACGGGCTGAGCTGTTATCTGTTTCTGGGCAGCCCAGAAAGACAAAGACAAGCAGTGAGCAGAAATGGAGATGCTGTCCACTTTCCGGTACTCCTGCTTTTGTTGCCCAGCAAAACAAAGAGCTTCTCTACTCAGAGATGGTTGGTCAGTGTGCCCTCTCTCCCCCATTATGTCCTTAGCCTCCATTATGGCCTCAGTGTTCCCAGGAGTTGTCTGTGTTCTGCTCCTAGCTCTACTTTGTTCTCAGATTCTTGTCAAATAGCCCTGCCTCAGGACCTTACAACTCTTTGGAATAAAGTGTGTGTGTGTGTGTGTGTGTGTGTGTGTGTGTGTGTGTGAGAGAGAGAGAGAGAGAGAGAGAGAGAGAGAGAAACAGAGAAAGAGAGAAAGAGAGAGAGAGAGAGTGTGTGAGAGACAGAGAGTGAGTGTTATATATAACCATTTCCAGATTGTCAAATTCCTCNAGAGAGACAGAGAGTGTGTGTTATATATAACCATTTCCAGATTGTCAAATTCCTCACATCATATGGTACAGTATTCATAAACAACCTGCTCACAGCTCTCATATACCTTAAATCATATTTATATTTTAATCATATATTATTATGCTATATGTATTTTTATAAAGATTGAGGTATGTGGATCACACACTAGCCTAGGCTCTCTCCAATCTTCAATCTTTAAACTTTCAGAAAGTCATTTGTGTACTTTGTCACTGTGACGAAAAAGAATAAACAGTTAATATTAGACAAGACAAATGTCTGTTCTCCATGTGCCACTCTGGGCCCACCTCAAAGCCAAGTATTAAAATGTACGTATTTGCCAGTCTATATGCTGAAGAATATGACTATCTTTGTCTGTCTTAATAGGTGTTTCATGGCAGAATTACTCATAGGTTAAATCTAGTTAGAAAAGCTGGATAGTAAACAGAAAGAGGGTTTAGTGTGGAATTTAGGAGAGCTTTTAATATGTGAACATAATAAATCCACAAAAAGATTGGTCTAATTTGTTTGCATATGTAATATCTCCTACGCGACAATCATCACCATCTTGAAGCCATCAGTGCTCCCCAGAATATAACTGGAGAAATACCTCTTAGAAGCCTCAATCATATAACGATGGCTTGTGGTGTGCACGACACTGCTCCGTAGGTCAGTCTCTGGAATTAGTGCCTCCGAACATCTGCTGGGCCGTTTCTGAGATCCCTAGGGTCAGTGTACACACGCCTCTCTGCCATAGCCATTTGTGTCTTCCCCTCTCCCAACCCCTCCAGTTCTTTGCCCATGCCAACAGCAGTGTTCCATGAGTCCCTAACCGTTTCCTCTGTTTCTTCTGCACACCGTTTTCTCCATTTTCTTCTCTTCATTGCCCTCTGTCCCCGCAGCCTGCCCCACTCAAACCCTTCCTTTAACACTTAAAGTTCACATGATCTGCACTTTCTATGTCTGCTGGTGGCTGTGTTCTGTGTTCACCCATTCGGCATAAGATTTGCTGTATACAGCCTTTCTTTAGATGAGAAACATTCCTTCTATTTCTATATCTTCAGGGTTCTTACCAAGAAGGTGTTGAGAGGCTGGAAGGGTTGGCTCAGTGGTTAGGAGCACTGACTTCTCTTCTAGAGGACCCAGGTTCAATTCCCAGCACCCATATGGTGGCTCACAACCGTATGTAACACAGTTACAGGGGACCTAACGCCCTCTCCTGGTTTCCCCAGGCACTGCAGGCATGTGGTACACAGACATACATGCAGGCAAAGTACCTCTATTCATAAAATAAAAATGATTTTAAAAAAAGAAAACATGTTGAATTCTTCAAAGGCATTTCTGTGGCTATTTAAATGTTGTAAGTGGGGGAGAGGTGTGGGTTATGTTCCCAGCGCCTGGCTCCCAGCCCCCAGCCACCGGCCCGTTCAGCCGCTGGTTGCTTGCTTATGCCCGAAATAACCACATGAGAATTATATTCATTTAAACTCTGCCTGGCCCATTATCTCCAGCCTTTTCTTGGCTAGCTTTCACATCTAAATTAACCCATTATAAATGTCTGTATGTCACCACGAGGTGGGTGACTTACCGGAAAGGTCTAACCTGCATCCATCTGCGATGGGAGCCTCATGGTAACTGGCTCTCTCACTTCCTTTCTTCACCTCAGAACTTCCATTCTGTCTACTCCACCCACCTAAGGGCTGACCTATCTTATAAGCCAGGTAGAGTCTTTATTTAACCAATCAAAGCACAGAAATACAGATGAACCCTCCTACTCCATTTAAATAATCAAGTGACCTCTATTTTTAAGCCTATTTACGTCATATTACATTTATCAATTTACATATATTGAGCAAAACCTGCATCCCTGAGATGAAACCAACGTGAATATAGTATACAAGTTTGACAAGTTCCTAAATGTGGCTTACAAGAATTGTACTGAGAATTTTTTCGACTTTGTTCATCAGAGAAAATGTCTGTCATTTTGTTGTCGTGGTTCTTTCCTTCTCTGATTTGGGTATTAGGGTGATTCTTGGTTAACAGAATCAATTTGATAATATTTCTCCCTTCCTAGTCTGCAAACCAAAATATCAGCTCTTCCTTAAAGGTTTGGTAGAATTCTAGCCTTGAACTTTTCTTTGTTGGAGAACATTTTTATTACTGCTTCAATATCATTAATGGCTAAGAATCTGCTAAAGTTGTTTATATCTTCTCAATCGAATTAAGATAAGTCATATAGTCCTAGAAATTTGCCAGTTTCTTCTAGATTTTCCAGTTTCTAAAAATGCATTTTCTCAAAGTTTAATTCCCTAATGCCTCTGGAACGCATTAAAACTTGCTGCAACATGCACCCTCCACACCCCTCAATTTTCTTAATTTGGGTCTTTTCTTTATTTCTTTCTCGGTGTGGGGGCAGTTTGGAGATGCGTCTGTCACCCTTACCTATAATTTAAAGGGATCAGCTTTTTGTTTAATTGTTTCTGTACAGTGTTCTTTTAGTCTCGACCTCACTAGTTTCTGCCCTGAGACTCGTAATTCTTGTCTCTTTCTACTTTTGCACTAGGCTGGTTCTTAGTTTTTTAGAGCTTAAGTTTTATTCCTAGTTTGCTTATTTTATATTTATGTTTGAGGTTTTTGTTGATGTAAGCACCCACAGATGTGAACTTTCCTATTAAAACTGCCTTAACTGTACCCAAAAGGTTCAGGTAAGTTGGCAGTTCATCCTGTTATTCTAGGAAATGTTTTATTTCCTCCCTAATTTCTTCTATGAATCATTGATCATTAAAGAGTCTATTTCTGTAGATTCTCCTGAAAGATTTCTAGTTTTTAACTACTGAAATCTGATAACATACATGAAATAATTTTGATTCTGTTATATTTATTAAGACTTCTTTGTTGTTGTCCTGGCTAGTTTTTTGTCAACTTGACATAAGTTAAAATGGTCTGGGAAGAACTTCAGTTAAGAAAATGCCTGTAGGCAAATCTGTAGGGCAATTTGATTGATGCTTGATGTGGGAAAACTCAGTTGACCGGGGATGGTGCCACTCCTGGGCAGGTGGTCCTGGGTTCCATAAGAAAGCAGGGTGAGGAAGCCATGGGGAACAAGCCAGTAAGCAGCACTCTTTCATGGCATCTGCAATCAGCTCCTGTCTCCAGGTTCCTGCCATGTTTGAGTTCCAGTCTTGACTTCTTTCCTTGACTATTACCTGGAAGTGTGAAATGAAGTTAACCCTTTCCTCTCTAAGTTTCTTTTGATCATGGTCTTTGATAGAGCAATAGAAACATAACAAAGTCATGAATTGCCTTAGTTTGTACTTATGTTGAAATGGCCTTATTTAATATTGTTTCACTGATTGGTATTTTTGACATTTTTTTCTTTTTTGGTTTTACAAGACAGGGTTTCTCTGTAGCTTTGGAGCCTGTCCTAGAACTCACTCTGTAGACCAAACTGACCTTGAACTTACAGAGATGCTCCTGTCTCTGACCTGAGTGTGCCACCACTACCCAGCTCATTTCTAGAATTCTAAGTTAAATTTCAAGAGTCTTAAATAAAATAGTACCCAGAAAAACAAACAAAAGCTATAATATATTTTGGTAATAATTTTTCTTTGCTTATGCCTATTTGGTGATCTAATTTCTTTAGATTTATTTATAAGTATGAGTATTTTGCCTGCATAGATATAAATATATATTTGAGTATTTTGCCCACATGTATTTTATATATTTATATTTAATAGAAATTTGGGGGCTTGGGGGATACAGTTTCATCTAACTGAATCTCTGTACCTTAAGTCTTTATCTACCTTTTTCTTCTAGCCCATGGATTGGTGGGTTTGGTCCACTGGTTATTACAGAGTTCTTTCATTTAATCCGATCTGCTAATTTGTTTTTTCTTGTGATGCTTGGGTGTCTTATTTCCTAAGACTCTATTCTGATATTTTATCCCATGACTTGATCAAGTCCATTAGTGATGTTTTCATTTGTATTTTTTATTTGATTCATTAATTTTTTTCATTTTTTTCAAAAATCTCAATGTCCTTCTTGAATCTCTGCTGACTTTCTCATTCACAATCCTGAATTTTTTTTTTGTTTTCGCATATTTCTCTCTGCTGTTGACTTTCCTCTGAAAGGTAGATAGAATTCATTCAATTATTTGTGTCTTCTCTGAGATCATTCATTGTTTTAATTTTAAGCTTTCAGTCTTCATACAGTGTTTCATCTATTTTAGATAACACTACCAGGTAAACAAACGATATATGTAAATTGAAAATCAGAAGTGAAGCATGATTGAATAAATGGAAAAAAAAGAAGAAAAACTGAGAGGAATGTTACAGGGGGAGGGGAGAGGAGAAAGGAGCAAGGGATTTGGAAAGAAAATATCTCCCGAATAACGAGAACGTTTGAAAACAAAATTAGATGACTGCAAGAATAAAAATTTAAAAAACAAAGTTTCCCATTCTGTGTTTATGTAGCATGTTTTTCAAAATAATAATATGATATAGCATTAATGAAGGTCTCTGAAGACTGGTCAGGCTGGAAATAGACTAAATTTTTATATTCCTGGCTTAGCAGAGACTATGTTCAAGTCCAGGCCTCAGAACCCTGCCCCAGTGCAGCGCTGGGAGGTCCTGTAGAGTGCAGCACTCCGCCCAGGCACGGGTGTATTATGGAAATGCATTCGTGGTCCAGAGGCATCATGTCTCTTCTGCCCTTGCTTGCTTCTCTCTCTCTCTCTCTCTCTCTCTCTCTCTCTCTCTCTCTCTCTCTCTCTCTGTGTGTGTGTGTGTGTGTGTGTGTGTGTGTGTGTGTGTGTGTGTGTGTGTGTGTGTTTGGAGGAAGATGAGGCCAGAGGAGGTAAGCTTCGCAAAGCGAGGGAGCCAGAGAACAGTTCAGGGATTGTCACTTTCTCCTGTAGGGATTAGAAGCCGGCAGAGCATCAAAGCCAGAGGCTCGCATGGACAACATGC
Source organism: Dicrostonyx torquatus (assembly GCA_028555095.1). NCBI lineage: Eukaryota > Metazoa > Chordata > Mammalia > Rodentia > Cricetidae > Dicrostonyx > Dicrostonyx torquatus. Next base: position 1,691,258 of record JAQHUG010000015.1, read on the forward strand.
CTGTGAGAAGCAAATCTGGCGATATTCTGAATGGGCTCAGCCAAACAGGCAGGTGACAAGAGAGCAGGCTAGGCTATTACAGTGGTCCTGGGGGAGGGGTGGAGCTGAGGAAATGAAAGTCTGAACTGTGGTAATTATAGATAAAGACAAAACAAAGAGGCCAGTTCATAAATCTCTGGGAGACTTGAAGGCGTACTGGAACCAGATTTGACCAGCTCTCAAGAGCCAGTGTTACATCCTCAGGACATTTGGGAACCAGTTTTTATGCCACTGGCACTTTAGAACCAACAGAGAAAAATCAGTCACAGGAATTAACAAATGTCCCTAACTTTTTGTTTTTTAGAGGACTGACCTACAAGCACACTAAAGAGAGACTTGACAGAATGGCAGCAGAGAACAGCAGATTCTGCGAGGATGGTGCTCTTTTACAAGTGAGGAATCACCAAGGGAAAAAAAAATAAAGAATTGGTGAATTCACAATTAAATATTCCTGGAAGCCAGAAGCAGAAATACATGGAAAAGACTATAAACCCTATAAAATCACCCACTAAACAAAAAGTAAATGTGTCCCCAACTCAGTTTCCCCTCTAGCAAACACTAAAAATGCCCACAACTATTCCAGAAGTGTGTCACGTGATGGGAAGTGTGTCAGAGGAGCAGCAGAAAGAGCAGTCCCAAGCCCAGTGGCCTTGGATGACCATGTGAACCCCTGAGCAATGCAGCCCTCAAACCCTGGAAGGGTTCTACGTCATGAGGGCTGGAATCTGAGCTGTGCCTGTGCATAGCAGATTTGCCACTGATGCAGGGGGCATTCCAGTGGCACCCAGGTTCAGAGACTTTGGGGGCATGGCTTAATTTCAATTAATTTCTTAATATGTCCTATCCAGACTCAAAAATGCCTGAAAGAATGCCATGTTGTGATGGCAGAGTATGCCAGCCTTGAGTGTGGTTGGGAAACCACAGACTTCACCCTGACTCCCGAGAGAAGCGAGCGTCACCGTTCAGAGTTAAGCCTGCTGCTTGTTAGCTCTGACCTGACACCCCAGCACCCTCTTCAAAATATCCCAACTTGCTTTCGTGGATCTGAAAACTGCCTGGGCCCTGCTGCGAGGCTGCTGGACGATGTCACTGTGAAGGAAGGTGAAATGTGTCTGGCACAGGCCAGAATAATCCATTCCAGACACATGCGTAATGGGGAAACAGGTGCAAACAATTGAACCAGCTGTCAGCAAGCTGTGGGGATCGCTTTTGATTTCTTAATCGTTAGTCGATCAGTGCGCCATGTTGGCAGCCCTGCTGTCATAGCTCACTGCACATCTGCAAGCCTTTTCCATTCTCTTCTGATGTTTGTGTGAGTCCTCACCAAGACTGACATCAGGAGAGATGCAAATTGAGCATGATTGCTGTCGCTTCCGTTTTCCGGCCACAGAACCTGAGGGTTGACAAATGCCAATAATTGCTCGATTTTCACTACCGGTTGTCAGGTGCCACACAAGGCAAGAGTTGAGAGATCCCTCTGTCCCCTTGAACATGCTGTTGGTGGTTTGAAGGCCCACATATGATGTCTCTATTGCGTAAAGAAGCTCCTAGCCAAGTAGCTTGTGTAAGAAATTGGTTGTTTTGTTGTTGTTGTTGTTTTAAATGTTTTCATCTCAGCCCCTTCATCTACAATAATACTACCCTCGTAAGCTCTGGGAAAAGACCTAGTGAATGAATGTCTTCATTCTCCTCTCCCTGTCAGGAAAATGTCACCACCGTAATTACCATAACATGTAATTACCCTAAGATAGGGGTTGGGACTCAATGGCCTCATCTGCACGGGCCCGGCCATCTGAGATATTTGGGTTGATAACCTCGTAGAGGTCAAAAGACTATATATACCACACATACAAAAGAACAAATGAATCTGAATGGCCTTTCAAAACTCTTATCCCATGGCCTCTGCCCCAAAGACAGGTTCTGTGGAACTGCTGTCCTGGAGACCACTGGCTGGAACGTATGTTTTGTTCCTGAGTCCAGGACATGCATCAGGTAGAAGCAGAGAAATCTACAGGAGGCCAGATGTGATTCTCTAATTCCACTCTTGTGTGCACTGCACCTCTACCCACTGCTTCTTTGTTATTTGTTTTTATGTTTTTTATTGGAAATAATTTTTCATACGATATATCCTAATCCTGGTTTGCCCTCCCTTATCACCTCATAGATCCTCCTCCCCACCCAACTCTCTGCTCTCTTTCTCTCTGAAAGAGAGAAATAAAGGCAGAAAAAAAGGAAAGGG
>JAQHUG010000015.1:1712548-1729753 GCA_028555095.1 Dicrostonyx torquatus
CATTAATAGAAAGATGGAAATGAGCCGTTATAAACCTTCATAGATTATTGACTGAAGTTAAACCATCATAAAGAGGGCTGGAGAGATGGCTCAGTCATTTAGGGCTAGGCTCACAAAACCAAAAACATAAATATCTATAAGAGATAGATTAAAAACAATGAGCAGTGCCTTGCATCTCCCTAGCTTAGCACCTGCAATTTAGCAATGACTCTGTGAATAAATGTATTAATGAATGGATGAATGAATGAGGAGGTGAATAAAGGAAAAGAAGCCAAAAGTGATTACCAAGCACTGACTTTGGTATTTTTCCAGTATAGCAGAATTTCTTCATTGATGCTTCATTGAGTGCACATAAAGGGTAAATTACAGCTTGCACTCACTGTGGAGTGTTGGTGGAAATCTGGAGAGGTCACTCGTGCTTCAGAGGTGGTTCCTGCTTGTAACTGAAGGAAATACCTCATGTTCAGAAGACTTTACAACTGCCAAGCATCTGGTTTCTGGTGCCGAAACTGGATTCCCATCCCCTTCCCTTCCTTTTGTTGTTAAGACTTCAGGAGAGGAAACGTATGAAAAATTACATAGTCCAAGTTTCAGTGAAACATTCCAGTTAAGAATGAACTCCTGATTTATGTTCATTTTTCAACAGACTTGGAAAATATGAAGTGTGTACGCAGTTTCCATGGATACTGACCTTTTCTAGATTATTCTACAGTCATTCGTTATGAATCACCGCAATGAACCAAGGGTGCTGATAACACTATCAACTTTTCCAGAATGAGTGAACCAAGATACGTGGCTGACCCTCACGTGGCAAATTATTAGGTCTGGAACACAAATCACTTGGCTTCCATGTCAGAAGCCACGCGTGGGCGGCCAGTTTTCCAAACCACAAAGACGAAAGGCAATGCACACTTTCCAATACTACGGCTTTCGGGGAGCTCTCTGTCTCCAGCCATCCCTGCACTGATGTCAGTTGGAGTCTTTCCTACATGTGATGAATGGGTTCAGCCTCTCAAACATTGGCAGGCTCGTCTCTAAGGCAGCACCACAAAATTAGGTTCAGACTCTGGACTGGCTGGCTCGTATCTATTCTCTCTGTAGTGCCTGGCCCATTCGTGACCTTTGATCAATAAAAATTACTACTAGGACTGTCACGACGCCGTGGCCTCGGTATGTTTTCTGGAGGACCTCTGTCTCTTGCAAGATATCAGACTTTTCAACTTGGGTGCCAAGATCAGCACCATGAAATTGTGCACAGGTCCTGAACACGCTTCATACTTTCGGTTTTCTCTGTGCTCTCTGGCACACTTCTGGAATTTGATCTTTGAAAATTATCACGACCATTTGAAAACAGATGTAGTCTTGCTATTGCTTCTGTATCGCTGTACCTTGCCAAACACCACCCTGGTTAATTCTTATGACAACCTTGTAAATGAGATTGACACAGTATTTAAAGAAACTATAGTTACTAACTAGGACTCAAACAGAATTTTAGAACTGGAAAAAAATTAAAAATGAAGAGCTCCCGACTTCATTTTATATACCAGTTTCTGCCCTACTATGTGCTGGCCAACACACTAGAGGCTGGGAATGAAACACAATAGACATGAAAACGGGGGCAAGATTCCAGACTTATCTGCAGAGAAAAATGTTCTATTCCTTGAACCAGCCTTCTGCTTCCAGAGCAAACTAAGATGCCACCGTAATTAACATCAGGAATGGTTGTGGACTTCTCCTGTGTAAACCAGACTCTAGCATGCCCCACTGCTGTGCACCCTCCCTTTTACCCCTCATTCCAACTGGTCACCCCTACCATGCACTACGAAAGCTTAGTCTCTGCTTATGGTCATATTCTATGGGCAAGGCAAGGTGCCCAATTTTCTGTAAGATGGCAAGATACAATGAAGAAATTGTAAGCTTTAGATTTTCACAGATCTCTTGCTTAAAGGTGTTTCCTGCTTCTGATTCCTGTACTCAGAGGACTGAGGCAGGAGAGTGGCGCATTAAAAGCTAGCCTGACATGAGCTGAACAACAAGTTCAAGGAGTGAGCCTATCTAAATAAATAAATAAATAAATAGACTTATTTGTCAGCTTAGTGACACTCAGTTTTACTTACATAACTGTTGGGTTCTCTAAGTGTGCAACAGAAACAAAACACTGGCACTTGGAAATCTGAGGCAGGAGAATGTCAAGTTCAAGTGAGTCTAGGCTACATAGCAAATTCCAGGAAAGATTCTGTACCAAACTAAACAAATGAAAACCAAAGATAACTTTGCTAGCCTAGTAGCACTCGTGTTAAGTCTCATAACATGCAACTTCTGTAAGTGTACAAATGAAATGTCAATACTGACAGGAAGCTGAGGCAAGAGGGTAATGAATTTGCAACCAGCCCGGTCTTGAGAAACATACTGGCATTGTCGGGGGACATATGGAATGCTGACTTGCAGGCATGGCATGGCCCTTGTACTCTTGGCCTCACAATAGCTGTGATGGCCTGAAAAGACATACCCAAGATTGAGCACATTAGCATCTACTCACAGAAAGGGGAGGGGCTCACTGGGCCTTGAGGATTTATTATAGTTAACTGTTCATGCACAGTGGGGAGACATTGTCTTCAGTGCTGTAGCTCCAGTTAGGGTACCCGTGTTCCTGGAAACAAGACTAATAAAACACACTGGGTCACACTTAAAAACTACATCATAGTAGAAGGGAATATAAATTATGAGAGAGGTAACAAAGGCTATAGGAAGGGGATGCTGGAAGGAAGCCCAGTGCATTAGCAACTTTTCTTTTGTTGTAATAAAATGCCATGACAGGAAACAACTTACGGGAGAGAGGGTTTAATTTAGCTTATTGTTTTTAAGGCATAGACTATATCAACGCAAGAAAGGTGTGGAGTGGGAGATTAAGGCTGGCCTTGCAGAGCCAGAAAACAGAGAGATCATATTTCATCCACAAACAGGAAGCAAAGAACAGTGACAGGAAGTGAGAAGATGCTATAAAAGCTCAAATCCCACCTCCAGTTTTGTACTTCCTCCAGCAAGGCTATACACCTCGTAAAGGAACCATAACCTCTGTAAATGTGCTACCAGTTGGGGACCACATGTTTAGTTGCATGCAGTAATGGGGGACATTTTTCACTCAAATCACTGCACCCATTATTACATATGATTAATATATACTATAAGAAATGTTTGTTTAAATGCCAACACTGTAGACCTGCTCTGAATTCAAAACTAATGTATGAATTTTCTTCATTAGTTGAAGAATTGAACACAGGGACTTTTGCATGTTAGGCAACCATCTACTATGTTCCTACCTCTTGTGAAGAATTCTTTTTTTAAAATACCTTATTTATTGCCAACAAAAATACAGTCTAGCTTCTAGTTTATAGACACAATGTCCATAACAACCCAGACACCTTTTGGTAATAAAGCATACCTCCTTGGACTGCCACATAGCCCTCAGTGTGCCTATGAACTCAGAGCAAAGTTGGGCAAATCACCCATGTCATCAGAACTCTTGAGAAAAATTCTTAATACTAAAACAAGCCGAACACATAATTAATATCACTCTTATTATCCTATTAAACAACAGATTCAGCTTTAGAAGGGAATTAGTCCACAATTTGGAATACACAATTTCTTTTTATTATTCCTTTTGTCTGAGACAAATACTCCCCCAGCCTTTCAAGTAATCCAATAGACTACATTCCCAAGCCCAGTAGAAATGCCTCTAGCTAGCTAATCACCTCACTGTGGACTTGCCTGACCCCAGCTTTGTACACTGCAGCACCCACAGTCGCGTCCTTTCCTGTCCTGTGCTCTGGCTTTCCTCGCCTTCTTTCCAGGTTCAGCTTCCAGAAAGAGGCAATACTAAGGATGAGTGCCCTAGCCACCCCGTGAAAATACACGGACTCCAGAGATGGACTGGGTCCAGTAACAACTTCTCCATCGTGGGATGTCAATGTGGACGACTCAGACAAGTGCCCTGACCTCCTAGGTCTCCGCTCTCTCCTCCATGAGATTTAGATGGCAGTGTTGGAGTGTGAGGAAACTACATGCTCTCGAAGCAGGAAATAAGAACTGTTATTGTCCTGTTGTCAGCTCATCCCTGCTGAGGGAAGAGCAGCTCCCACTGCACTGCGGCATGAGCTAGAAGCAAGAACTTTTATTCTGAGGACAGATCACCGCGATACCGCTGCTTTTCACCTCTGGTTTCACGAAGCTTTGATTGCAGCCAGCAATGCCTCCTGCTTGGGTCTCAGGTGTCTGTTTCCAGATGGTTGTCATTTCTAGAAGCAAACCGAAACATATTGAGTAAACAGTTATGGGTATGGAGCTTTCTAAAGCACAGGCCCAGTTCCAATATGAAGAACGCAAGTGACTTTTCCTTCCATTGTGGGATTTTTAAATTTCTTAATTTATTTTGAGAAAGGGTGTGGTGTGACCCAGGCTGTCCCTCAACTCACGGGGTACTCCCACCATGGTGCGCATGGTGTGAGTCCTTCCAGTCTTCCCGGCCCTGGCCACCCCTTCCCACCCACCCAGGTGGATGAAAATATTCCACAAAAGTCTGGGGTGGATCCCCCTAGACTTGCCATCTCAGGAGACTCTAACTGCAGCTGGGCACTGCCTCGGTTGTCTCTGTTAGGGCTGAGCCAGCAAGATTCACAGTCCTGCAGTGGTCTTCTACTACAGCGGAGGGTTCATTTCTTACCACAGAAGCAGATTCTAAAAGAATAGGCTCTAGGGAGAGGAGCTCGGTCCTACCTCAACTGGATGTGCCTTGCTCTGTTCGAGCCTGTGGGAGGCCTGCCCTTTTCTGAGTGGAGACAGAGGAGTGGGTGGATGAAGAGGGAGGTAGATGGGAGTCAAGGGGAGAGAACAGGAGAAGAAGAGGGAGGGAAAACTGTGGTCAGCTATGTTTTAAAAAAAAATGGGAAAATGTTAACTTTAAAAAAGAACAAGCTTTATTAAAATACGGAATTCCGAATGGTACATAATTTTAACGCCGATTCCCACTTCACAAAACCTTTGACATCCCCCCTCCCTTCCTTTGAATTGTTCTTTTCTGTTGTTTTGTTTTGTTTTAAAAAGGAAAGGGGAGCGGAAAATACCCCCCCAAAAGGACCTTTGATCAATATAAATGAACAATCCCTGCTGCTGTCAGTCACAAAGACAAATCCTTCCTTGGGGAAAGGATTCCTTTAAGTAAACTCCACCAGACAGAAGCGCTGCTCCCACCGCCACCACCCCCCTTTGCTGGGTCATCAACTTCAAAACCCAATGGAATATGAGGAATATGTTTTAAGCAACTGCCTTACTTAAAACAGTGATTCTAAACCCAAGCACAAGATGTCAGGACGCCTTGGCTTCTAATCAGGATTTTTTTTTTTTTTTGCCTATCTAAAACTCATTTGGAGAGTTGTATTTCTGTAGTTTTTGATAAAGCCCAGTAAAGGGATTGGAGCTTTAAGGTCTGGAAAGATGGTTTGGGAGATCCTCAGCCCTGGGTAATGTGGGGTCTAGAGACTCAAGGTTAATCCCAATTCTCTGGGGATTATCCCCGAGACAGCAAGAGGTTCCATAAACACAGGGCCACTGCCATCCCAGGCAGAGGAGCAACAGACTTCCCTGTCATTGGAGTTTGAAGGAGAATTGCCAGTGGGATGAAGTTTACAGGCAGACCTGTCACTGGGACTCAAATTATGAGGCCAGACTTTCAGTAGCCGCCAAGTTAGAGGTCAAGGGCTCCTAGGTCAATTTTCACTTCTTTCAGAAAACCCATGATGAAATTTCAAAGGCTCTGGGGTGACGTCTTCTTAACTTAGGTTAGCTGGAAAGCAAAGGGTAGGCAAAGAAAATGTGAAATTCATTATCTTTGTCTCGTGTGCTCTGCCTTTTATGCGTCAGTGCTTGTAGGAGCAAACCTAGATAATCAATTATTCTGGGCATTCAGGGAAAGGGATGGAATGGAAATAGGAACAGAGCCTGAACCACTGCGGGCCCTGGCGACACGACAGTCATGCTCTGAAGGACTCAAGCGCTTGTGCTTTTAACTTTCAAGATATCAAAAATTAAACTGAAATCATTAAAGTTTTTTCTGAATTTTACATGGGAGGAAAAGTGCAGACTGGAAACTCACAGATTCAGAAATACTTTACTACTGATGCATAGTGTTGTTCAGCAAATGTTTGCCTGCCAATCCTGTTCTATTACTACATTCAAAACAAAGCCAGGGACTTGCTTATTGCCAAGCCTGCCAGCCTGAGTTCAATCGCTGGAACCCACACAGCAGAAGGAGAGAACCAACTCCCCCAAGTTGTCCACTGACATACTCTGTGGCACACACACACATGCACACATGCTAAATAAGTAAATAAATAGAAATAATAAATAAATGTTGAAAAATTAAAAGCGAAGCTAAACCTGAGCCTAAGCTGCAAACACTAGGATACAAGTTGGCACTGCCAGTGCCCACACAAATGCCAGGCATAGCAGTGAGATTCTGTAACCTCAGTGCCGGGAGATGGGGGTACAAAGACAGGCAGATTCCTGGAGCTCACTGGCAGGCCAGCCTAGCTGAATTAATGAGCCTAAGGTCCACTGAGAGACCCTGTCTTAAAAAATAAGGTGGAAAGACAGTGAGGAGCACACTCAACACAGACCTCTGGCCTCTACACACACCACACACAAAAGGACACACACTGACATGCGAATGTGCATACACCACACACACACATGCGTATGAAGTCAAAATGTAAGTATTAACACATGAGAACTGTGTGGTCTCCATACTCAAGGGAGCTATCCAAATAGCTCCTTGGCAGAGGAGAAATTGAGTACTTCAGCTAGAGACATGGTTCAGGGGATAAGAGTCTAATCAAATCAAGTAGGAGGACGTGAGTTTGAAAGGCCAGAATGTGTGTGAAAGCCAGATGCAGTAGTCCACATCTGTAATCCTAGCACTTCTACGAGGGGATGTGGCATCTGTAATCCCAGCATTTCTGTGAGGAGATAGACAGGAACAGGAGAACCCCTGAAAACTCAGCTAACCTGGCACACACAGCAGAAAACAACCGAAGAGACCATGTCTCAAACAAGATGGAAAGCAAGGACTGTTGCCTTCAGAGGCTGTCCTCTGACCTCCACACACATGCCTTAGCCCGCAGCTACACATACATAGACACACACACGTACAAACACATCAAGCCTAAAAATAAATGAGAGGAAGAGGGGAGAGGATTTGGTTGAAATAAATTGTGTACATATATGAAATTCTCATTCAATAATAAAACCCTCTATGGAAAGCCAGTAGATGTAATAGAACACACTTGTATGTGTGAACATGAAAAATCTTGTGCAAAAAGGATTATCAGACCGCTACACCCAAGCCATCTTCGTCTCCCTGTCTGACCAGTTATGTAATTCTACCTTCAACGTATTATAGCATTTGCATATAATTCATCATAGCATTCCATATACAACTTTATCGCATTCTATAAAGTTGAAGATTATGGTTGTTTGCCATCCGAACCAGAGAAAGGGACAATCTGTTTCGTTTCAAACCCCTTAACTTCACTCCAGCATATTCTTCTATTACTGTCTGCCAATCACTTCATTGAGCTTTTCGAATTCCTACTGGCCTTATAAAATCAATTTATACTGAAAGCCAATCTCCTCGACATGAATACCTGACAATCTCATACTTTCATTGCTTGAGTCATCTCAATAGTTTTGCACGTAGAGCTTATCAGAGAGACACAAGGAGGACCATGCAGCCCAGCTTCACGTTTGAATTAAAGTCTAGCCTTACCTCCTCAGACAGATGTGATGACAGAGATGTCACAGATGCAGTGACAGAGACTTGGGTTGGATTCAGCGATCTTCACCACACAGATTTAAATCAGTGCCTCTGAGGAATTAAAAATATGGCTAGCCTTCGCCTTCTGTAAACAGACAGTGTAAACTCTGTATTGTCTTGCAAACCATATACCTATAGTGAATTGTGTTTCAGAACATCACTGAGTTAGTTAGTGACTATGTGAGTGCTCCTATTTCTTAGGTCCTCCTCCCTCTCCTTTTTCCTTATCCCTCCTTCATCCATCAGAACCTAGATCCTAAGCTTCTTACACCTTAGAAACATCATTCTGGCCAGCTTGTGATACAAAATGATTAACACAGTCAACCTCACTCTGGTCATCTTGGGATAACAAAATTACTCAATGCATCAACAAGACCCACTCCCTCTGGCTCCTGCCTACTCCAGTGACCTCAGCTTTTTGCCTCACTCCTTGCTTCTGAACTCAAGCAACAGGGACCACCTATTTACCCATCAAACAGTCCACGTATGCTCCTGCCTCAAGACCTTTGCATGCACAATGCGTCTCCCTTGAATTCTCCTTGTTTTGGTCCCTGACTCCTTGGCACGAGTATCTGGTAACTTCTGTTTGTCCTTCAGCTCTCTCATCTCAGAACCGCTGCCCTCTGAAGCCTCCCTGGGCCTGAGACCTTTCTCCTCCTAGAACCCTCTCTCAATAGTGTGCTCTCTCTTCAGTTATTATTCTTATATGTATATAATTCTTAGCTTAATATCTGTCTTGCCTCCGTATGTTAGTTGTAAAAACAGAAATAGCTTCTGATCTCGGGGAGGAGATAATATGTATGTGTAATTATATACTTTATCTCTGCCTGCACAGCTGACTGGAGTTTATTAGATGAAATATATATATATATATATCAAATATATAATACAAATATAAGGAATGACTGGTTTTTTAATCATGCAATATGTTTTATAAAACACCTGAATAGATGTTAATTATAATCTATGTTTGAAAGAAAAATTACATTCAAAGTCAGTTCTTTACTGGCCCAATTTATCTACAAGGACCAAATAATTATCCAAAACTTAAGAATTCTACCAAAATATCAGGAAAAGTCATGTCTTTTACTAGAGACTTTGAATCTGAAGTGAAAAACTCTAACCTCGTGTTTAAGGCACACACAAAAAAAAAAAAAGCGCCCGTGGCTTAAGAGGCGGCATGGAGCTGTAAGCACATAGCCTGAGTCAGATCATTCAGTCGACATGATTATCAGTACTTAGCAGGCCTCTGAATGGGTGACTGGAAAGGGGTAGCATGGGCAGATCCTTACTTCCCAGCCATCCAGAAACCTTCCAGGGAGCCATGACCTATTTCAGTTCCGTACAGCCTCCTGGACAGCCTGTGTGTTATATGAACAGAAGCTGAAAGAACAGGCCTCTTCTATGTCATAGTCAATCAAAATCAGTAGAATAGACACATGTAAAAACACAGATATATGTTGTACGTATCTAAATGCACACATGAGTCTATAAAACACAGCTTTCTTCATATAATGGAAAGGAACACATAAACCGCAGGAGACAATTCGGTTGTGTTTACAGGGAACCCTCCTTTGCATGTGAGAAGGACACACACAGCTGATTGGCAGTTGAAAGCCAGCATATATCAGTTTCTCTTTCATCAGTGCCCTTTGCGTTAGTATTCCGTGTCCCCATTTCAGAGGTGAATACACTGAAGACCAGCATGACTGAAGAACCTGCTGGGCATTCACAGGAGAGAGGAGAGGATTTGAATCTAACCATCGGCACCCAGGTTCTACACTGTTCTAAACACTAGACTAAGCTAGGTATCAGGCTGTTTACCTGTAATCCCTGTACTAAGGGGCAGAGGGAGAAGCATTGGGAGTTTAAGGCAAGCCTGGACTACATGAACTACTGTGTGTATGTGTGCGTGCATGTGTGTGTGTGTAAAAGACTTTCAATAGTTGTGTGATATTTTGGATTTCACAGCTCCAATGCACCATGGTATACTCACCATCACTGTCTGGAGCTGTTTTTCTTGACATCAGGGCAGGTACAATGTGGAAGGCAGCACAAGTCGGTGTCAATTATTGTTCTCATAGCTATGACAAAATACCTGATGAAAGCAGCCTAGGAACAGAAGAGCTTCCCTGGGCTAAAAAGTTGAGGGTCCAGGCCACAGCAGTGGGGAAGGCATGGTGCTGGTGCACAGCAGCTGTTAGCATTGCATCTGCATCCACGAAGCCAAGAGATGAACACTGGTGCTCCAGCTGCCTTCTTCCTCCTCCTCACTCAGTCCAGGAGCCTCGGCCACAGGGTTGTGCTTTCATGGTGATTCCACATCTAGTTCGTTGACAATCAAGATGAACTATCGTGAAAGTTCAAAAGCCAAAATCCACCTCTCTCGTTTAAAATGATAATATCTAACACTGTTGTGCTAATTGTCTCATTTAACTCGTGCCAAAGCCCTGTGAGGCAACACAGCCCCATTTCTAGCCAAAAGCACAGGAGGTTCAGAATTACCACTGACAGCCACAACCTCACTGCATCCATCTGGGAAGTTTATTGCCATCAACCAAAGAAATATTTGGTCTCCTGATGTTCTGCAGGTCAGGAGCCAACATGGTGAGGCCTTAGCCAGGCCTTTTGTGGGTCACAGTCTGAAGCCTCTTTTGGTGTCTTCATGGGGCAGAAAGAGCTAACGAGTTCTCTGGCCTCTAATAAAGACACTGATCCCTCTTATTTTACTTCTATCCTTGGGGCTTTATTACTTACCAAGGGCCATCCAAGGTTCCCAGAACTTGGTTAAAACATTATGAAGGGGGGCAGGGAATAAAACCAGGGCTGGAGATGGCTCAGCAAGCAAGAGTACTTGCTGTGCCAGCCTGACAACCTGAGCTGGAGTCCCAGGATTGCTTTAAAAACTGGGCATGAAGGCACACATCTGTAAACCCAGTCTTCCTATAGTGAAGGCAGAGACAGGATGGGAGGCAGAGATACAAGGATGAGTCAGAAGTTCAAAGGTCAATTAGCCTGGAGTTCCTAGTAGGGGTAGAAGATACTAGAGAGATCCTTCCTCAACAAGAGGGAAGGCAACACCTGAATCCCAAAAGATGCCTCTGACATTCATGTACATGTAGTTGCATACACACACACACACACACATACAAACAGATACACACAAGTGCACACACACATAAACATATACACATGTGCGCACACACATAAGCATATACACACATGTGCACACACACATAAACATCCACATGTGCACACACATAAGCATATACACACATGTGCACACACACATAAACATCCACATGTGCACACACACATAAGCATATACACACATGTGCACACACACATAAACATATACACACATGTACACACACACATCACAATTTTTTAAAGTTTAACAGAGCAGAACTATGGGAATATACATATGGTGGCTGGATTACATTCTGTCAAGACTTGATTTATGCAAAAAGAGAAGGAAGAACTGAGGGGGAAAAGTTAACCAATATTTTACACATGAAAGGATTTGTGTCTTAGGCATTGGGTGGCCCGCACAAGGGAGCATAGATTGGCTGCACTAAACAGAGAAATTCACTTCTACCAGTGCCACAACTAGAAGCTGAGCTCAGGAGCCAGAAAGATCAATCTCCGGTGAGGCCTCTTCCAGGGTCTCCTTGTTACTTTCACAGAGTAGAAAAAGCTAGTTAGTTCTATGGCCTTTAATAAAGACATGACTCTCACTCATTTTGCATCTACTCTTGTGATCTTATTACTTCCCAAAGGCTTCACCTTCAAATAACAGAACAATAATGCTGCATTTTGAACTTCGGAAGTTGGGGTGAGGCAAACATGCAGACCATAGATGTTGATTAGGGAAACTTTGAAATACATAAGAAAAACCCATATGATGATCGTTTATGCAAAAGATGAGGATAGTGGACACCTAACAATGATTGAAAGTAACAACTACTGTCATCATACATTTTGTTATTAGAGGTTATTCTAATAAAGTTGTATTCATCAGTTTACTTAATCCTTAAAATAATCCTGAAAGATAAATACTATTATGGTTCACTGTGCAAAAATAAACAAATAACCACAGTGTGTACGTAATCTCACCAAAGGCATAAACCAGCTTCACCAGTGACTCAAGGCAGAATGATGTCATGTTCATTTTTGAAGTATCTATAATGGAAGGCTTCATATACTTACTATAGAAAATCTATGTGTGATTTCATACAACAAATTATATATGTATATAAACACCAAAAGCGAGGATCCACATGTAAGACACAGCATCCGGTATTTGTCTTTCTGAGTCTGTGTTATCTTAATGCGACACTTTCCAGCTCCTACAAGTGTTATGTCAGTTTTCTTGACAGCTAAATAATGTCATTTATCCAGGCTGGTACTTTTTCCCTGCTGCTGTAAAGAATGCAGCAACACAGAATGCAAGAATACTTGTGGTAAGACATCAGCTCCCTTGGGTATACGCCCAGGGCTGGTGCAGGATTGGTTACATGGTAGTTCTATCCTTAGTTAACTGGAAATCTTCCTCACCGATTTCCATATCTGCTGGGCCAGTTTACACACCTGTGAGCAGTTAGTAAGGGGAGCCAGTACTTCTTGCAGAAGAAAACCCAAGCCCGAGCAGGAGAAATATAAAAGCAACCTGAAATATCTTTTGACTTACCAACCAAGAAAATGCTAAAGGCGTGGTAAAGACACGTTAAAAGGATGTAGAAGCCACCATTAAGGGACATCTATGCCCAAATCTTAGAAATTTTGAGTGTCAGAATGTCAGTAACAGATGACTAAACGCTGAATATAATCAAGGAGTCTACATAAATCTAAAGGAAGAAGCAGATGTGTTTCTTGAAACAAAGAAAGCTTTACACCCAGTATAATGCCAAATAAGTGAAGGAACAATGATATTGGAAAAAATTAATTAGAAACAATCATTGTAATAACTATTTCAAACAACAGAATCAATGGATATTAAAACTAGTGAGTGAAAAAGAGATAAAAAACAGATATTTATACTATGCCAATATGTTTTCATGTAAAGTGTTCACTTAAGGGACTGAAGAAATGGCTCAGTGAAGAAGAGCACTTACTGCTCTTACAGAAGACCCAAGTTCCACTGCCAACATCCACATGATAGTTCACAACGGTCTGGCACTCCAATGTCAGGGAGATGACACTCTCTTCTGACCTCTGCAGGCACCAGGCACATACATGGTACACATACAGACGTGAAGGCAAAACAGTCATACGCATAAAATAAAATAAATCTCAAAATATTCTTTAAAAGTAAGTCTTCACTTAATCACCTTTGTGGTGGAGAATCCTGGCAGACAGGATGTTAATAATGTGATCAAAGCTTTTACCACCAGGAAGAAAACCAACATCACATGCCACTCAAGCCAGCACAAGGACAACATGTGACCTTGGTGTGAAAGTCTTTTCAAGACTACCTTACCTGATCATGAGGAAATACTGGGAAATTTCACGTTGAAGACATTGCTACAAAGTAGCTGATCTGGGATTGTAAACTTTGTCTTGGATCTTAGGCTAGGGAGATTGCTCATCTGGAAAGTGTTTGCCATGCACCCACTGTGAAAAGGCTGTGTGGGAGTCACCCCTCTCAGTCCTGCAGAGGTGGGGAAAGGATGCTTTCTGGGTCTTGCTGCCTTGCCCAGATTCCAGAGAGAGACCATGCTCAAAAAACAACAGCAGTAGCAACAACAAAAACAGTAAGATGAACAGTGACCGAGGACCAACAGCAATGTGACCTCTGACCTTAGCGGCACACACATGTGCACATACAACCCTCCCACATACACAGGAAAACACTGCCAAAGATCTGAAACCCAAAGAAGGACTGGGGAGCAGACTAAAAGAACCTAAAAAGACATGAAATTGCAGTCGACGCCCGGGACCTTTTGCTAGACATGGCATCCTTGGAGCAATGGGGAAAATGAGTACTTAGCCATTAATAGCTGCTAAAGGACCATCCGCACTGTCTTGAAAGTTCTGCCTATGTTTAAAATTGTTGCCAAATAAATTACCTTTTAAATCTCAAGTGGGTTACAAAAGTTGTTGCCTGTGATACTATTGAGATTTGTAGATTAAATAGAAAAAGCAGAGAAATCAAATGAATGATCCTTTTTGCTTTTTGAGAAACAGCCCCACTCTGTAATGCTGACCAGCCTGGAACTCAATATGTAGACCAGGCTGGCCTTGAACTCACAGAGATCTACCTGGATGCTGGGGTTAAAGGTGTACACCTCCATCTTTATTGATGCAGATGCTCAACTAAGAAGAAGCACTTGTTTTTAATGACGTCCTCTCCAAGAGCTAAATCACTCTCTTCTTTCCAGAGACAGAAATGAAGGTCTAGGACTCTCAACCTGGGGTCTCAATCCCTTCCAGTGTCAAACGACCTTTTCCCACTGGTCACATATCAGATATTTTGTGATATTAGCATTATGATTCACAACAGTAGCAAAATTACAGTTATAAAGTAGCAACAAAATAATTTTATGACTGGGGGTCCCTACCACACGAGGAACTGTATTAAAGGGTTGCAGCATCGGGAAGGCTGAGAACCACTGCTGTAGGAACTGAAGATGAAGGTAGCATGGTCCGACTACACTGCACTTGCTACATACATGCAGTTTTCCTTTGCAGTGTCTGAGATTAAGCTGGATGGGGTGGTACAAGCCTGCAGTCCAGCGTTGGGGAAGCAGAGGCAGAAGGATGGTGAGTTCAGCGTCATACTCTGCTACATAGTAAGTGGAAGGCCAACCAAGGTGCATGACAGGAGACCTCGTCTCAAAGAAAATAAAAACAAAAGGAGGAAGGGTCTAGTCAGTTGGAAGTGTGCGGCCTGTCATATACACAAAGTTTGGGGTTTGAGCCTCAGACTAAACAGGCATGGTAACACTCTCCTGCAATCCCAGCACTCAGGAAATGGATGCTACAAGATCAACTCAGGGTCATCCTCAGCTACATAGAGAGTTTGAGGCCGACCTAGGCTAGACAACCTATCTCAAAGTATATAAATAATAAGCTGACAGTCTTTCTTAAGTTTTAAAATTATTTCAAACAAGTCCTACTTCCCTGAATTCAAATAATAGTCAAATAGTTTAATTGTAGCCATGACAGTACTCAGTTTTACTCACTGGCTCATCCCAAATGCCTGGGAATTTAGAGGCCAAGATTTTAGCTCACACACAAGGAAGACATCTTAAAGTCAGAAATAGCAACTCTTTTGGTTCTTTGTACCTCAAACTTCCAAGGAAATCAACTTAAAAATAGGTTTGGGGTAGAAATGAGTTCCAAAGATTCCAGGGCAAACACCGTAAATTTCTCCCTTCTTTCTGCCTTCTTCCTGCCAAAGCCAAGCAATCCCTCTGGTAAGGCAGGCTAGACTCTACCCCCTTTCCCATGGCCTGTTGGAGAGCACACAGGCCTCGCAGGCGTGCCAGGGACCCATGTATCTTTGCTTTTGGATGATGGTGATCTGACATGGAACGGTCCTGAGAAGCTGAGGGAAGGATGAGCCAGTGCTGCCAGTGACAAAGAGATCTCAAAGAATCTCTGCCCAGTAACATTGTCTAGCCTCTGAACTAACCAACACAGAACTGCTTCATTTCAGAATCTATTATAAAAAGTAACAAATATCCTTTTGTTTAAGACAATTTAGAATGAGTTTTATTTTTCAGCCAAATGTATTCTAATACACGAGTGTCCATGAAAAATAGATGCATAAGGCCAGAGAAACTTTGCTGTAGAGAAAAAAAAATGTCTTAAAATAGTCCTCAAAGGGCTTGGAAGTTTCCGTATCTAGCCAGCCTCTAGAAATCCACCATACTTCACAAGCAGATATTGTAGAGAGAGTCCAGCATTATTCTGGAAGCTTCCCCTCTGGGCCCAGGGAAGAAGGAAATAACAACAGAACAGACAGCCAACCTGACACTATCAAAGGAGCTTCTGAGCTGTGACAAAGGCTCCAAACTTCTTGTTTACATATTTTTTTAATTTTTATTGGTGTGTGTGTGTGTGTGTGTGTGTGTGCGCCACATCTGTGGGGATATTCAAAGGAGCCAGAATAGGCCATCAGATGCTCTGGAGCTGGAGTTATAGGCAATTGTGGGCCACCTGGCATAGTACTGCAAAACTAAACTCAAGTTCTCTGGAAGAGCCACAAGGGCTCTAAACCCCTGAGCCTCAAGGTTTGGTCCTGAGTTCTTGACGCTCAGAACGTGGCATACAAAACCATCAGCTAGGCGAGCTCATGAGCCAGCAGAGATGAAGGGTGCAAAGAGCTCCAAGAGGGTTACCTGCTGAAGGTGGAGTGCCCCACATGCTAAAGACCTACTCGATAGCCATGTGCGACCTGTAAGGTGGCGGGCAAAATGCTGAGCCTGAGGATAGCCAGACAGAACAGAAAGATGAGATAATAGCCGAGAGATAATGGTAAATGGGCTCCTTCTCAGCGGAGGCGCTCGGGTTTCTCAGAAAAGGCATGTGACTTCACTGGGTATCAGTTTACGTGAGTCACTTGCCATTTGTCCATCAAGGAGATTCCATGAAGGGGTATTGCCATCTGCTGGTGGCTCTCATCTCAGGCAGGGTCCTTGTCCCAAAGTACACAATATCATTCAAAAAGCTATGGTTTCTTTTTCATTGTGAAAATCACGATGTCTTCTCTCGCCAGACACAGAAAATTCCGTTGAGGAAGTTGGCCAAAGTTTCTAAAAAGCATCAAAAAAAGAAGAAACAGATGACAAACACATTTTTGCAAAAATTTCAATTTCTGTCCAAACAGCTCACTAAAACCATGCAGATAAAATCGTCTTTGTGTTAAAGCCAGTATTAACACATTTTATACAGGGTATGGTGACTCCAGTGTTTGGCAAAAATACACGGATATAGACCAAGCCTTGAATTCCCCTGTGGGAATCCTTGCCTCATGGAGAACATGCTCTTGTGTAGAATGCAGAAAGGCATGTCAGCCTGCGGGCACAAAGGTACCAATACAGGAAGTCTAATTTCCCTTTTTAGAGAAAATCCCTGGGAACATTCTTGGTAGATATCGTATGTGTAGTTATCCTGGCAAAATCCAGTCCTCCAGGACACAGAATGAGTTTGGGACATGTTTTCCGGTCTAAGTATGTCCTTCCAAATAGTGTAACTGTTATAAATAAGAAACTGGGCAAGATTCTCTCACCCGCATTTCATCCATCAAACTAATCTTTTCCCTTGAGAACCATGCAAGACACGGCTGAAGCACCAGCTCAGGAATTAAGAGGATGTGCTTCACCTGCAGAGGA
>JAQHUG010000015.1:1730320-1754340 GCA_028555095.1 Dicrostonyx torquatus
AAATTTAAAAAGAGGGGCAGCATTTTTGTACCCTAAAACTGCCCCTAAAAATGAGCCAGCAACAGGAAGTATAAAACTTGAAAGGATGGGCCGCAATGCCAGAGCGCTGAAGAGGCACGCTACAAGTGAAGATGAAAGGATTTGTTCACCCGTCAAGAGGCAAAGAGAATGGTTAATGACATGGGTGCAAAAACATCTCACAAAGTGCAAACCCTAGTGGGTTTTTTTCTGCTTTGCAAAAGACATAATGACACGAACTGAAGCCACAGGGGGAGCAGCAAGTACAGCAGACAGCACACACTGGGAAGACCCACCCTGCCTTGACCCCTCTGACCTTGGACATCAAAGGTAACATGGGACCACTTTTGACTCCCAGTTTTGTCTAGTTTTTGTTCACTGAACTCCTGAATTTGGACCGATTCCTTACCGTGGCTGGGGCCCAGTTCTCCCCTTCCTGATGTAGGGATAATGAATGGTGTGTATCTAATAGCATTGTTATAAGGCTAGGAAACTGAACTAACAATGCCAGGAATGCACTTAACAGAATGCCTGACACATCGTAAGGGTTCAGTAACAGCCCATGAGTCTCGTCTGTAAAATAGCGTGCAAGAGCACCTCCCTAAGTAAACGACATTGCGAAATCCGTCCAGTACACGCAGTGCCGACCCGACTTCTCTTCCTTCCCAGAGCCTCACCTTGACTGTCCATAAAAAGGGTTAAACCGTGCTACACAGAGAGGTGTAAGAAAGACAAAGAGATAATGAATATAAAACTATTCTTCTAGATAGGGCTCATGGCGAGAGCCCAGCACATCTGTTCCTACTCCTACTTAAGAATACACTCAACCATCTTCTCCTGGGAAAATGCTAACGCCCGGCCGTGCTGAGGCTGAGAGCTGGTCCCTCCGGCACCCTTCTCTTTAAGTCCTCGCTAAAGGAACACATTACTTTTTTTTCTTTTTCAATCTCTAACAGTAGCAACAAAAGGCTTGATTATTTTCCTAGCAATGATATTCAAGATTTCAAGCCCTGGCTGCGAAGGTGACCTTCATTAACCTGGAGAGATCGTGACTGCAAAGCTCAAACGAGTTCATTCAACGCTGCTGTTGCGTGGAGTTGTTGCCACCATCCTTACACATTCTGCTCTTAATTAGCTCTACCTGGAATCGAGAAAACATGGGAAAGGACCGCACATCTTCTATAGCCTGCCTAGCAAGCCTGAAGTAAGACGGCTCCTCTCTCACTTTACAGGCACCAGTGAAACTCAAGGGCGGCCATAAGCCTGCAAATGGTCCCCTTACCTCTAAGCCAACGTTGAGACCAGCATGGCCAGGACATGACTAAGTTCCGCGTGCTAAATTCCACTTCTTCAGATATCTGTCCCTCACCCCCTCCACACTGTTCTTGGTAGATTGGGCTTACTGGCCTGGGCGCAGAGGATCCTCCCACTCGGTACCCCATTTCCAAAAGGTTTCAATGTGCTTCAGCCCATTTCTTCACCCTGCCACCATCTTGGCAGGCAAACCCACAGCCATGTGCTTGCAGGGTTTCCTGCTTCTATTCGTAAAAACTCCTGATGGGAACGACGCCTTATAGCAACGCACCTAGGCGCCCGAGATTCCCTACACCTCCATCCTTGCTGTGTCCTGTGCCTTATGCCTTGCTGAGTAACGTGCACTGGGAGTCAAGAAGCATCCGTCTAGCGGAAACAGTAGGTACATCGACAATCACACTGGAGTTGAAGGAGCTACAGCTCGAAGTAACCAGGGCCCGCAGAGGCCCAGTGACCTGTTCCAACTCACAATCAGTGGCAGAATTGTGACCTTGAGCCTCCTGACCTGACCCCAGAGCCGTGGTCATGACCACTATATATAGTAATGCAGGTGTCGCCAGTCAGTCCAATTGTTTTGAAGTAGAAACCAGAAAATAATTTAGAAATTTTGGTTTTATAAAGTATGTCAAAAATCATACATTAAACCAATAGGAAGGAAATAAGAATTGAGAGCTCCATTAGTCTTCACAGTATATCCCTACTGTCCAGCACAGTGGCACATTATAGTGCCCGCCTTGTTTATTTAGAAAAGAATATGATAAAATTGAACATACGTTTATATATAAAAGATATGAAACATATTTTTTATAATAACTAAGAACTGGAAACTCAAATATCCAACAATAGGCTTCTAGATATTTTTTTTTTAATGTGGTGTTTTGATACAGAAAAGGAACACACTATTGTAGTTGATAACGTTGATGGGCCTAAAAAAGACTATGCTGGGGCTGGAGAAATGGCTTCACAGGTGAAAGTGCATATTGTTCTTTCAGGGAGTCCATCTCTAGCTCCCAGCACCCAGACTGGTTGCTCACATCTGCCTGTGACTCCAGATCTAGGGGATACAGCGCCCCCTTCAGGTATGCGTGGTCACCTGCTTTCACATCTGTTTAGACAAAATCACATAGGTTTCTGGTTTGGGTTTTGTTTTAAACAACTCTGGAATAAGAGAAGCCAGACACGAGAGAACGGAATATACCTCCATTACAGGAAGTCCGACAAGGGGAAATTTACCTTGAAGTAATAGTAGTTCCCTCTGGAGGGCCAAGGAAACGGGAGAGCCTTCTAAGGTAAATCAATGCTGTGTCTTGTACAACACGTGTGTTGTACACGTGACCCTCTGTCAAGATTCAGCATAGTTCACTTACGGTTTGTGTATTTTGGGGGAGATGTTTAGTTAAATCTTTGCTTTTGACACTGAGTTCTGGGCTAAGGATTAAATAATTAGCTGCTTGATCTGTTGCAGATAGCTGATTGAAAAATAAAAGAAACTCCTTTTCTTAGTGGAAAGGGTTTCGTTTGAATTACATGTGTGTGTTGTTTCTTTTCCATTCGGAAAAAAAGACTAGTTTACAGATTTAAGTTTTCTTCTGTAAATGTCATCTGTAAGGGCGGTTTCTAAGCTTTTTCTGAAGGATTACATAGCTGCCTCTGCAAAGGAGAGCCACAAGCTTCTTTCTGGTTATGCCACAGCGCCCCCTTGTGGCGGACGGGAGTAAGACCCTCAAATTCCTGTCAACCAAAATTGAGGTGGTCCCGGTTTTACTCCAGTGCTGTTCAGTGAGTCCTCGGAGACTCTCGGGAAGAGCCCAAAGTACAACTGGTACTTTAAAATCCTTTCTTGAATATAGACTCAATTATCACATAAGCTCTATTTATTCATAACTAATTCTAAGCAATAGATTTACTCTTTATTCTTTGATCTGTAGTAAATTTAAATCTTCTATAAAAGACAAGGACTCTGCTTTACTGGGTAGCAGGTCTTATCCTATTCAACATAATTCTTATCAACAATTGAAATGAGTACATAGTCTTATGTCCCCTTCTGATGGGGACCAAGTTGTCATTAAGAAATAAGCATTTTCACATGACATGAAGATGACCAGATCGACATTTAAAACGCAAAACTTTCCTAGGAAGTTAAATAATATGAAACTTAATTGTTCTGAGACTTAAGCCTCCCATTAAAACCTGTCAGAAGATTGACAGCAACAATCGGGAAAATCACGGGGTCCCAGCACCCTCTGCAGCACTGACTCCTGTGGAAACAGAGCCAACAGGAAGGCTGCTGCTCAGAAGCCGAGATGAGTTGGGCGACATCAAAATGAATATCCTAAATGTCCCTCAGCAATAAAGTGTAACTATTAGTGCAGTTACTCCAGTAGGGTAGCTGGGACCCATCTACACACTACGTCTAGTGAACAGAACAGCCATATGCAAATTAATACATAGAACGTTTCCATAAATGTCCGAAATTTTAAAGCAAAGTAATGCCATATGTTTCCCTGAAAGGCACGACTACATTGTCTAATAAGAATACATAGGAACAAATACTAGGAACGCTGGAGAAGGGAGTGTACTCAGGGAAGCTCAGAACTCTGCTGGGAGCCTGTGCACACCCACTGGTTATTTCTGTGCACTTTTCTGTCTAAGTGTTAAATAAATATTAAACTACAGACGGTTTCTAAAGAAATATGTTGCTTATAATAGTGAAAAGGAGTGGCTAAAGCCACCTGTTGACAATATTGGGATTAAATGTTAATCTCTGTGTTCTCTGTGGAGGTCCCACACTCAAAAAATACAGAAAAACTGAAGTGCACTGCAGGCTGTGGATAGAGCTCAGTGGCAGAGCCCTTGCCTGGCATGCTTACAACTCTAGGCTCAATGACCAGCCTCACAAAAAAAAAAGAAAAACGCATACGAACTTTGGGGAAAGGATTCAAAAGCGTGTTGTATGAAATAAAATAAGAAAATTGTCAGAATTTAAGTATTGGATGGGTGCCAAGGCCCAGACCCGGAGCTTCAGATACACGGTATATACCACTACACCTGTGTTTGTGTTTCGTGCATGCACAGATAGTGACATTGTATGCATGCATGTGATTGACATCAGGTGTCTCCCTCAGTCACCCTCCACGTTATGTTTGAGACAGGGTGTTTTACTGAATGTAGAACTTACCAGTTTAGCTAAGGATCCGATTGTACCCACTCCAAGCACAACCCTCCGCAATGTGCTTACAGCCACACAACACTTCACCCAGCTTTTACGTGGGGGCTCAGATCTAAAGCCAGGTGGTCATACTCACAGGACAAGCGCCTGAATGACTTGAGCATCACCGCAGCCCCCAACAGTGTCTTTCCTTTGAACTCCTGTACCTAAGGCTCAGGGGTCGTTGCAGAAGAGGGGACAGAAAGATTGGAAGAGCCAGAGGAACCGGGAGTTTGCTGTGAGGTTGGGTCACCTGAGCATGTCAGAAGCTACACCCATGGAGTGTCACTGACACGGATGCCCAAACCTAAGATGAACAAGGACAACACCAACAGACGTGCTAACATGGGAGAGGAAAGCCCATGAGGCCTCAGCCCTACTCAAAGAACTACAGGGAACTGAGGAATGCTGGGGGCTGGGGAAAAAGCCTTACCCAGGGAGGAACACACCAGTACATCAATTGGTCAGCATCGAAAATATATACAGGCAAATAACATTATACAGTCTGAGCAGACTGTGTGTTCATGGGCAGGGGGATTATGGGAGGACTGGAAGAGAGGAAAGGGAAGGGGAAATTGTGTAATTATATTATAGTCTCAAATAATAAACAATTTTTTAAAACTTTTCTATTGTTTCTAATGTGTTATCAAAGTTGAAAACCACCAGGGTAAAGGTTATTAGATCTTTGACAAGCTATTTCGCATTTCTTATCATTTTATTTAGTTGTTAACTTTTGGTCTTTTGAGACATAGACTCACTCTGTAGTCCATGCGGGCCTTAACCTCGTGATGATCCTCTTGCCTCTGCTTCCTGAGGGCTGGGATCACAGGCATGAGGCACCACACAAGACTTGTGTTTACTGTACTTCTTTCTTTAGCTAACAAATCTCAAACCTCTGATAGTAATGTCTGCAAGTTTTGATTTTCCTTTTGATACTTAAAATGTTTAGGGGACCTTGAGAGCTTGTTTGGAAGTTCTAGCAGGAGAGCGCAGCTACTCCTATACCCTTGACCGCAGACCGGTCCTCCTCTATTCGGGGAAGGTCGTCCTCTTCCAGCAAGTGTGCAGCTTCAGGAAGGTTACACTCCACTACTGATGGGAGTGCAAGCTGGTACAGCCGCTTTGGATGTCAGTATGGTGATTTCTCAGAAAATTAGGAAACAACCTACCTCAAGACTCAGCAATACCATTTTTGGGTATATACCCAAAGGATGCTCAATCATATCACAAGGACATGTGCTCAACTGTGTTCATAGCAACATTTTTTGTCATAGTCAGAACCTGGGAACAGCCTAAATGCCCCTCAACCGAAGAATGGATAAGGAAAATGTGGTACATTTACACAATGGAATACTACACAGCAGTAAAAGATAACGACATCTTGAAATTTGCAGGCAAATGGATGGATCTAGAAAACATCATAGTGACTCAGATAACCCAGACCCAGAAAGACAATTATCACATTACTCACTTATAAGTGGCTTTTAGATAAAAAGCAAAGTAAACCAGCCTACAATTCACAATCCCAGAGAACCTAGACAACAATGAGGATCCTAAGAGAGACATACATGGATCTAATATACATGGGAAGTAGAAAAATATAAGCAAGTTCTCCTGAGTAAATTGGGAGCATAGAAGAGGAAGAGAGGGGAGCAGAGAAAAACACATAGCTCAATAAAAACAATCTCAGTCTAGTGAACAAATGACCCATCAGTGTGGCGGAGGCTTTGCTGCTACCACCCTCACTATGACTCCAAACATTTTCATCTCCCTGTTTCTACAGAATCAGAGAGGACACTTGCTACAGATTATCATTTGGAAAAGCTGTGACTAGATCCAATCGGTTAATGCCACTTTTTCCCTCCACCATTTCCAGGTGAAATGAGTTTATTATCCCCTGGGGGTGGGGAGAACATTGATAAGCTTTCTCATGTTCCCTTGGTCTATGAAAGTTTGGGGGAGAGTGTACTTAAGTTTGGGAAAGATGTACCAAATCACTGAGGTGGCTTTTTGGTTTGGTTGGGTTGGGGTTTTTTGTTGTTGTTGTTGTTTTATACAAATCCATATTACAAAAGAATGATAGCATAGTCGCGGGGTTACACAGGATTTCATTTACTGATTTATTCTTTTAATGAACAAGAAGCACCCACGAACCAACTTCAGTGTGCGACTCCGAACCAGGCCCCGGAGACTTAGCAGTGGAAAACCCAGTTGGGCCTTTTGGTCACGGGGCTTGAGCTCTCATGGAAATAGATGTGAACACGTCCACCATTCAAGATTTGCATGCCAGGCCCTCTCTTTCCCTTATTGGTTCTGTGACCTGGAGCAAGTCATTAGCAGCTCAAAATCTCATTTGAAAAACCAGGGTGAGCTTGCCATAAAGTTGCTTTGAAAACTGGGGTAACCTTCCCATAAGGTTGCTCTGAGGGTCACATACATTAACTGTCTCGCACACAGCGATGATCGTTAGGGAGTATGTGGTAACCCTAACTGTCCTGTGGTTACAGCATTTTACACGTACACTCGCTCCCACTCCGTGCTAACACCCCTTGTTACAATTAAACTCCCTCGCAGCTCATTCTTGCCTTCGCAGAATTCCCTTTTAACATCAGCTCCTAGATGAAGTCTTCTTTGCTCTGCCCTTCTCTATGCCACAAATTCCTTTCTTCTTCCGCTCCAAAAGCCACTGGCGTCTATCTCTGCCGCATACTCGCCATGCCTTCTTCCCTTTTGTTTCCTCAAGAACAGAAAAGATGGTTCCATGTCTGAATCTCACCAATCCTCAGCCCCCGGTTGTTTGTAGAAACTTGAAGCGCAGAAGGTCTTTAGAAGAGTAGGTCAGCGTGTCCACGCCCGGCCTGGAGCATGATGCAGACTCAACAAGGCAGCGCTCACAGAGGAGTGAGGCAACGTGTTCGTTTATGAAGAGGAAATTGCACTCAGGATACCTGCTTTCTAGATCAGTAAGTAGATGGCTATCGAGCTAAAGTAAACCTCTTAAAAGTTCATTTTTATGTGTAAGTCAAGCTGTGCAGAATGACCCTGGATGGAATTAGCTTTATGGGATAGGAACCAAGAAGTACATTTACAGCTGCTCAGACACAGAAGAAAAACAGTTTCCAGGGCCATAGCAGGTGAAAGGGAGGCTCTGTCGCTCTCCGAGAGAGGCCAGGAGCCAGTGCAGCAGGAAATGTGAGCGCTCCCAGCTCAGCCCCAGGATTCGTCAGCCTCAGGCCAGTGAAGCCACTTCTCAAAGGTTGCCTCACACCTCTAAGATGGAGAATGTAATTCTAACGTCTACCTCAGATTCTCCAAGAATCGAAGAAGATAATAATTATGTAATGAGGGCTCCTTAAACTTCCCCACACACACAGGCAATTTTTATGCAACTCTAGATATCTAAGTACAGAAAATAAGTCTACAAACCAAATACTTAGTGACAATATAAAGGTTTTTATTTTCTTTTTTATTAAAAATAGATTTTTTCCATGCAATATATTCTGATTACAGTTTCTCCTCCCCCTACTCCTCCCAGTTTCTCCCCACTTCCCCTCCCATCCAGATCCACACCCTTTCTGTCTCTTGTTGGAAAACAAACAGCTATCTAAGAAAACTAATAAAATAAAATACATCAAAAAATCTGGATATGACAAAACAACCAAACAAGAAAAGGGGCCAAAGAAAAATCACAAGAAACACATACACACACACACACACACACACACACACACACACGAATCTCATAAAAGTTCAAAACCAAAAGTCATAATACATATACAAAGGACAGGGAGAAAAGAAAAAAACCCTGATAACATTATAAGACAAAGAACCTCCAAAGATGCCCATTCTTATGTTGCTCATCTACTGCTGGGTATGGGGCCTACCCCTAAGAGTGGTTTGTTTCTCTAGTGAGGCTCCCTTGGAAAAACCTAATTTTTCATTTGCAGATGGCAATCAGTTGAAGATGGTTACTGGGTTAGGCATGGGGACACGTGTCCACTTCTTTCAACTCCAGGACCTCATCTGGTGCAGAACCACGTGCCTATGCATGTTGCCAGTTTCTGTGAGTTTATGTATGTACTAGCCCTGCTGTGTTTAGAGGAATGTTTACTTTCAGATCATTGTTTAGCGTAGACACATATATGTTGGCAATTTTTTAAGACAGAAGCCGGTTTATACAATAATGAGATGGACATGATTATTTATTTTTACATGAAAAATACATCCTTGGATGAATATGTGATATTGCCAGACATAAAGTATCATTAATGCTTTCCAGCCTCGATCCATATTTTATACTTGTCAATACTGAGAACATTCCTTTGCATAAATACAAAGTGTACAAAGTGACAGAACTATGTTTAGGGCAAAATTCTTTTAATAATTTTTATGCAACTCAAGACAGTGCATCAAACAGCAATTTTAAAAATCAAGCATTCTAGTCACAATACAACTCAAAGGTAAACTCATTTGACACAGGCTGAGGAACTAGGGTAAGGCTGTATTTAAAAACCTTTTTCTGTAATTAACCCAATATCCCTAAGAACAGAAACTCTTGTCTGCAGAGTAAGTGCAGCGATTCACAGCATGTAGTAGTCTGCATGCATTGGTGTCACACGTCGCGTGCTCAGAGCTGGGACTGCAGTGAAGTCCCATGATGCAGCACAGGTGAGAGCTCCTAGCAGCATCTCAGGTTCGCTTCGCAGTTGACTCTGAATTGTCATTTGCTCACATTTGAGACTTTGTTCCACTGTTGTCGAGTTCCCTCAGCCACATCAGTTCAAGAAGCTTTTGGTGTGGTGCTCTAGGTCTAGGTATGTGTGAGATCTGAACACGGGTTCCACCTTTGGAAAAAGGAGGGATGGACTAGTTGAGCAAGAGTCAACACAGATGATAACAACCCAGTCTACTGAAAAATGCACCATAGAATAAGGGTTTGCTACATGGACCATTGTGCATCGTTGCTGTAAAAGGGAAAAGAAAGGAATCAAAGGGTATTTTAAGTAAGGGAGAGGCTTAAACATAAACAGCTTAAACGTAAGTATTAGCTCAACGTATGTTATTCTCGTTCTAAGAAAATGTCTGGGACAGCAAATGTGGAATTATAAAACTCAAAGAAGTTAGGTTCTAAAATAACTGGGGATAGGGATGTGGTGATGGAAACGTGTGCTGGTGTGAGCAAGGTGTGCACTTGATCCCCAGCATAACAGAAAAATGGATCCGCTGTTTGTGTGATTTCTCGAAAACCGAGAAGACAAGATGGTAGAAGGCTTTATAATTGGGGACCTGCAGACAAATTCAAATTCTTGGCCATTTCCTGGTTGTATGAGCTACGAGAAGGCACACCATTTCTGGGATGTGTGTCTTTGTATGAGAAGGCTGTGACAGTACCTGTCTTTGTATACTTTATAAGAGAATCGGGAGAGGTGGAATAAAGTCATACAACATGCACTGATGGTCCTGTAAACTGTCCCATGCCATGTCATCAGATGGGATATACCTGGCTTAGTAGTCTCTGTTTAGAGAGAAACTTTTGCTATGCTTTTATGATAAATTTTAGTTAGAATAAGTGACTTCTTAAGATCACATAAGTATGATTCAAAATCCTTGAAACTGTTGAGTAAACAAATCACTTTATCACACCAACCAGGATTTAGAAGCTGCAGGACATTTGTAAATCCTAAGGATGGTGGCTTCTCAAGGAATCACACAGAAAATAATCTGAATATTATAAAAGTAGAGTAAGATGGGTACTGTTAGGGGCTTCTTATTTACAAAGACACAAATCTCAGAAATGCATATTTTTGTAGTTCGTACAACTAGGAAATGATAAAAAAAAAATTGGACTTGAATACAGGTCCCCAATTACAACTACACTGATTCTGAAAAGAATCACATAGAAAACGATCAACAGATTTTACTACATGAGTTTTTAACAAAATTAAAATGAAGAGTAGTTGCTCCAAACATGACAAAAACTAACGTCCTTAGTAAGTAAAGAACTCATGAAAATTGAAGAGCAAAAATAGAAACAACTCAAAGAAAAACAGAACAGAACATGAAGATATTTATAATAAAAATATTATTAAAAAGCAGCTCACATAGTAAAACAGTGTCTTAGAGACAAGATGGAGCCACTGTAATCTTGAACTGGGCCTGCCTGATAAGGATCAAGCCAGACAGTCCTCTAACATGGAGGTGGAGGTCCTAAGTCCCGATGCCTAACTGAGGCACTGTGGACAGCTGGTGGCTTCTGGGACAGACTCAGGTTGCTTTAAGGGTACTGCCCCTGGTGGGTTGATCACACTTCAGCAGATGATCCCACACACAGGGGTATAGGAGCCCCACAGCTTGAACGTGAAATGTTACAATTAAAAAGAATATGTCAGGCTGTGTGGGGTTGGAGAAGCAGAGGGGGCTCTGGAAAGAGTTAGGGGAAGGAGTAGGGAGGGGGAACATGAGGATACAGTGTCTGAAATTCTCAAGGACGTACTAAAAATAGTTGAAACAAGCATTTATTTAGTTCTCAGTTTTTGCTTTTGTTTTGACTGTTTTAAGTAAGATAGGGTCTCCCTATGCTGCCCAGGCTGGACAATAAGCAGCCAGGACCAAGGTGTGTACCACCACACCAAACTAGTATCCACTGTGTCAAGTTCCTTCCTTACAATTCTTTCCTGTCTAGCTGACACGGGGCTCCTATGATTTTCCTTGTGCCAAATTTAAAACAAAGCAAAACAAATCAAAACAAAACCAAAGGGAGAGAAAGCATAAGTTGTTTATAAGGTAACACATTTGGTAAGTAGAGGAGCTAAGATTTAAGTTCACGCTGAACGGCAAAGCCAATTCTTCTTTAAAAAAAAAAAATAAAGACTGACACACAAGAGTACAAGTGACAATAGCTGTGAAACTAATGCCATATGTGTGATTTACCCTGTGGGGAGAATTCATCATGGCTTTTCCCATAATCAAAGCAGTTCTTCCAAGAGCCCATATTGAAGATTGCGAAAGGACCGACACAGAAGAAGGAGTTTTGATGTGTGTGAAGATTTTAGAATGGACACTCAGACTGTGATATCAGAACTGTATTGACTCGATTGATAATAAGGTTCGGGTAAGATGCCCTTCATTGCTGTGATGTCATCCTCCTCCACCTTCCAACAACATTCAACTGAATTCAACCCAATGCCCAGCCCAAATCTTAAAAGTTCTGGTCGCATTCTTCCCACAGTGTGGTCTCTACCAACTCCCTCGTTTTGCGTTCACAACCACCATGTTGTTATGATGAGCTAAGGGACGGAGGGGTTGTTGATTTCACAGTGAAGTCATGAGTCTAAATTCTAAGTATGCCCGGACTCTACCTTTTACACCATGAGTTAGACACCTGTTTACAAACACTCCTCAGGCTTCGTCACTGAAGAGAAAGACAAATTAAAACCCCTAAAAGGCTAACAAATGTGCTCCGCTCTTCCAGAGTTTGTCATGGAACCAAGACAAAATGTAAGTGGTCAGGCTGAAACCAAACCCTACCTATGCTGAGTCAGCTGTTCCCGTCTGATTGTTATCGTGTGTTTTATGTGATGTCCACACTCACATTTTATAGCACTGTTAATAATGAGATTTTTTTTGTGCAAAGAGCATTGTAAAACCACAGTCATTTTATTTATAAATAAGGTGTTCATTGGATTTATTAAAAATATTCATAACAGGTTCACTTAATTTGAAATCTGTCTACTAGGAAAAAAGCAGAAAGTTCTATTTAAATTCCACACAAAGTATAAACTAAGCAATTTTTATTTGGTTAAAAATCTTCCTTTTTTAGTGTGTTTTCGTACATTTTAATGGTTTGAAAAGAACCACGTTCTTCCCTAATGAATACATTCATGAACAGCACTGACAGTTTTTTGGACTTTGCTTAGCTGACAGAGATTTTTGGCATTTGGCAAAAAGACGAACCGCAGTGTTGGCAGGCCCCGAGAACCAAGCTTCCAGCTTTACAGAAGGGGTCGGAGACCACAGAAGTGACATTCAGAATCATTCTACAGGTGAGACAGAAGGCTGAGGGATGTTTCCAAGGTCACACAGTAAGGCTGAGAGATTTTCTTCAACAGCACAGAGCCCTCCAAACGTCCTTCATTCTTCCAGCTACGTGCACCACACAGAAGAGACCTACACATAACTTTCAGGCTTTCGCCCTCCTCTCTACGTTTGGCTGCCACGGGAAGAAAGCAAGCTGGAAAGTAACGACAGCACTGGGAAAGCTTGACTCTTAACGTGGGCAGCCACAGTCACATCTCGCTGTCGGGCCTGTTTATGTCACATTGTTTTTCTTCCCTCTCAGTTTTCGAGGAACTAAGCTTTTGGCTATTTATAAAAACAAACAACAAAACCATATATACATACACGTGTATATAAATAAAAATGCATGCAAACAGACTTTTCATCATAATATAGCCCTTCAAAGAGACTTTCATGATCCACAGAGTCGGTTCTCAAATGACTCCCTGGTATCATGTTCAAAACCAGAACACAGTCCATTTTTACAGTAGATTTACCCAATCACAGTTGCTAATTAGATTAGCACCGCTTTTATGTCCAGCAAATTTTAAAAGCGAAGGCTCATTAAAGCCGCACTCCCATGCCGTGGTGCCTGTGTCATTTACTTGTTGGACTTTATCTGAAAGGGGTTTTCAAGAACCTCTTCAAGACATTTTTCTCTATAAACCATACTTAAAATTCAAATACATCATTTAAGATGATGTTATTGATGTCAAGTGATATAATTAGGGTGTTTTAAAACATGTTCAGTTTTCTACATAAATGCAGTTAAAGCCCCATTTCTACACAGATACTAGTTGAGATTAGCACAGAGGTGTTCCCGAAGGCCTTCTCAGATAGCTATCATGGAAAAGTCCTTTATATCTGGGTGATGGAAACCCTGTAATATCTATCACCAAAGTTAAGATGGTATTAATTCTTAAGTAACAGAAATCAATATATAAGAAAATCTATACTGTTAGACAGAAAATTTCCAAGCCTTTAAATTTCTTATAACTTAAATTTAAGTACCATAGAAGCTGTTGAGGTTGCATTGGATTTGCATTTTGTTTTATGTTATCTTGTGTACTACAGGAAACAGTACCTAATTATATCAATGGATAACGGATGCTGTTTGACCATGAAAAAGGTATCTGAACAAATGAAAAGAAGGCAAAGCTTGCTTTTGCCAGTTCTAGGGGCAGCAAAGCGATATGTCACAAAGTTTCTGGCCTGCCAAAAACTAATCGTTTCAAATTTCATCTACTGACTTCTGCGATTCGTATTTTGGAGGATGTATTGAGAACTGATCACAAATTTTGAAACCATAATTAAAATTCAGCATCAGAAAATTAGCCATATGGTGCCTTACACACCCAGGCAATATGGTCCTCCCTTAGGAAGCAAAGTCCAGAGTAAGTTGTAAGACTCACTAGTGTGTCTTATCTACTTTGAGGTCTCTAGCTTTAATTTTTATTAAGAAATAGTTTATTTCACTATGTACCCTGATTTTAAACTAATTACATGGTGTTTTATGTACTTACTCATTGTACTATAATATAAATATATTATTCATTATAAATGTAACTATGTATAACATAAATACATAATCCACAAAAAAATGCACTGCATCTGTAACTACAGATGCATACGTATATGCCATGACTGTATGAACAATAAAACCAGCCTGGAGGAAGCACAGTTTTTTAAGTTTCCTTGCGGCAAATTCCATTCCCCAGCAAACCCATGGCAGGGCTAGGGAAGGCGGAAGGAAGCTGGACGGTTAATAGACCATGTCCAGAGATCCCACAAATAAATGATCAGTTTTCAAAGGATTCTTAAGTATCCAGGTGTCTAATAGATTTCCCATGGCTTATCTATTAAAATTCTAGATGACAGCAATGACATTCACAGACATGACTATGCAATTTGGGAGACACAGAAGTGCCTGGATCCTCATTAAAAAACATTCTTTGGGGGAAGTCCTAGGGAACAGACTCCGTCCTTTGTAATTCCAGAGGCTGAAGAGAGAATCATTAAACCTTTGAGAAACATATGTTTTCAGCCAAAACATGAAGATAATTCTTCTAGGATAAATCATCTTGTGGGCATTCTGTGAAAGAATTTTGGGAGTTGTGTGAGGTACAAACGCTGCGTTAAACCCAGCAAAAGCCTCAGACTGAATAAAAGGAATGAGATAAGGCTCCCTAACGACAGAACTCAAAAGAGAGGTCAGACCAACAAATATCTGAGCGGTCTAAAGAGGGTATTTCATGAAGCAAGGATGAGAGAAACCCATCAGCCCAGCTGAGAACCCCAGTGGAAAGCAGGGAGTCCACAGGGTCAGTGAGGAAGTGGGACCAGCATGGGCTATGGTTACGATCAGTCATTCACCTCATAACTCACACAGAGAAAATAAAACCTTCCGTGAGAGCAAAGCAAAGGCCAGTGCCAAGGCAAGTCCAGAGGAAGACTCCAGAACCGTGATGAAAATGGGGCTTGATTCAGCTTAAAGCAACACTCAGAAACTGCAGTAAACGATTTAACCTGGCCTAAAGGACTGAGAAGGCGATGGGGGCTAGGTGATGTCATTATTGACTTCCTGTTACCCTAACAAGTCCCTGTCTCTCCTCATCCCTCAATAACTGCTTTGATTTCAGTCAGTCCACTCAAAATCTAGGGCTGTACACCATAATTCAAGAAAACTAGAAAATACTTGTTTTATAAGATTACATGTATTTACCAGGCACTAGTCTGCCTTCGTTAGCATACCTTAGGCATAATGGCTAATGTTCTCTACATCAGATTTTTGAAAAGCAGAGAGAAGGAAGGCAGTGCTCAACTTCTTCCTGTCTTCAGTCTGCAAACAGCTGGTAAGGGGCTTGATTAATAGAAGAAGGTCACTCCTATGTCCTCCTTCGGTCTTTTGCACAGGTCTATTGCTTGGGTCCGTCTGACACCCTGAAGCAATAAAAGGTATTTTGGTCAAGGTGTTAATGAGAAACCTTGATAGTAAGATGATGAGACTAGTAGAGTGGGAGCCTAAATAAAGAGGAAAGAGGAAGGCTAAGTAAGGAGGAGGTCATGAGAAAAGAGAGCTAGAACACCTACAAAAAGAAAAGAATAGAAAGGGAAGGGAAGGGAAGGGCGAGAAGGGGAGGGGAGGAAAGGAAAGAAAAGGAAAGGAAAGGAAAGAAAAGAAAAGGAAAGGAAAGGAAAGGAAAGGAAAGGAAAGGAAAGGAAAGGAAAGGAAAGGAAATAGTGAACAGGGCTTCCACTTAGATTTCAGCATAATTCCATGTTGAAAACAATACTCCTGCGGCCCTACCACAGCCAGCATCTGGCTTGATATCTGTGACTCCTGGTACCACCAAAGGTCATGCAAATACCTGGGTCAGAACCATCACCTGAGGCCAGGTGGGGATCTGAGGGTCATATTGCACCTGGGGCCATACAACTCTGAGTGGCCTGCATTGCCACAAGGTGCCATGATGATATCCACCCTGGGCTGTTGCTGAGGGTCATATCTCGGTCTGTGGCCCTACTGCAGCCAGGGTCTGTGTTGATGTCTGTAGCTATGCCAATGTCAGGGATCTGGGTTGCCACCTAGGGCCGTGTTGGTGTCCGAGTGCCACACTGCCACTGGGGCCTTACTGATTGGAGTGGCCTGCACTGCCAACTGAGGCCAAGATGACATTCAAGCCCAGGCCATGTTGATGCCCCAAGGCCATGCCACCACCAGGGTCATACCAATCTGAGTGGCATGTGCTGCCACCTGGGATGAATGGAAGGTGTTGGAAAGATGGAGGAGTGAGGTGGGGTTTTTGTTTGTTTGTTTGTTCATCTGTTTGTTTTGTTTTTAATTAATTTGGGGGGACATGATACAGTGGTGAGGAGAGGATTTGGAAGGACTGGGAGGTGAGCAGATTGGGGTGCATGATGGGAAATTTTCAAAGAAGCAATAAAGAATTATGTTTAAAATAAAATAAAAATAAAAACAATAATCCCGTGTTTGCTGTTGAGTCAAAAATAAATTACAAATATTTCCTACCTACTATGTAACTGGCTACTATTTAAGGTAGGCAAAACACAAGATAAAGAATAACAAGCATTCACATATTTTTCTAAATAGTAGAAAATGGCCTATTTTATTTTAATGTTATTTCCTTAGTCATATCTCAGAATTATAATACATAGTTAATTTTCTAGTATGCCCCGTATAGTATAACATTTCATCTATTGCACTTCAAAAATTGATGATATTAAGCTTTCTCATTAATAAAATCTCAGCAGACTATAGACTTCAGTGGTTTTTCAATTCTACCATAAGAAATTCTTGCTATTAAAACTAGATTTCATTTTTTGAAACACACTTCCATTAGAACACAGGTGAAATGAAAGCCACCACTTGTCCGAAGCCAAAACGGGAAAGGAAAATATTCATGCCACCACCATCGTCCATGGACAGGAAGATTCAGGCAAGTCCAGTCCTGGCCATCTGATTTACAAATGTGGTGTGATCAACAAATAAAGCATTGGAAATTTTGAGGAAGAGGCTGCCTAGTATGCCTGTCTCCCTGTGGAAGCTTCAGACCATCTTATGTCACAGATGCCACAAGACAGGATGTATAACATGAGGGCCTGCTCTTTGGGGTTTCTGTCCTGCCCAGTTCCCACAGCCGTTTAGCCCCAAAGAAAATCACACAGAGGTCTCCATAAGATTATAAACTGATTGGCCCATTAGCTCAGGCTTCTTATTAGCTCTTATCACTTATATAAACCCATTATTCTAGTATATGTTAGCCACATGTCTCAGTACATTTTTCAGCAGGGAAGATTATATCCTGCTTCTTCTGTGATCTGGGCAGGACTGGGGAAAAATGGGCTTCATCCTTCCCAGCATTCGCCTATTCTCATTTCCCCACCTTTACTTCCTGTCTGGTTGTCCCACCTATACTTCCTACCTGGCCAATCAGCATTTATTTAAAACATGATTGACAGAATACAGACAATTCTCCCGCACCAAGGGTGAGTTTAATAATAATAATAATAAATAATAATAATAGGGCATGACTATAGGCACATCACAGGCTGACTGTCCTGCCCTGATTATTGGTGATGGAGCTGTGGACTTAAAGCCAGCATCTCTAAGAGTGGCTTATGAGCAGGCCCACATGGTTTGCACACTGGTTACAAAACATCTAGTTACTGATGTCAACAAAATAGAGTCAACCAAGTCATCCTAAGGCCAGAAGAGATGGGAGGAAATTAAGGAAGTTAGCACCTACATTTAAGAAAATGGCCCACAACCCTGACACATTTATGCCAACTTCTGGTTGGAACAGTAACAAAAGCTGAGCCATTGCCTCTGTGCTTTGGTTTAAGAGGTGGAACTCCTGCAGATATGGTGGGGCTAGGGAAATCACACTGCTATAGCTTTGTCTTGCATCCTACCACCAACTCATCCATCCAATAGGCCTTTGTGTCTGCTCCTCCAAGATAGTTAGAAAAGTGGTGGCATCAGTGCTGACCCTGGGAGCCAAGCAGAAGCGGGTGTTCTTGCCCAAGAGCTGCTCAGGTATTTGGTCCTTCAATAGGAAGAATCCACTCTATCTGCATTCTAAGGGTGCGTCGAGTCTGTCACACATACGCTAATTGTACAAGTAAAAGCAGTTCATTAGGACCTGTCCACACGAGTTATAATGTTCTTTGTGTTTACTCTCTAGGACTTTCTTTTGCTTTCTCTCCCTTCCCTATCCTTAGTGAAGACAAAGAGTTATTCTCTTAGAACTTAGGAAAAAGGGTCCTTTATAATTAAGGCTAAAACCATTCTGATAAAATTTAGAAAGATATTCAAGATTGCTTTTAAATAAAATGTTAACCAGCCTGGTCTACAAGAGCTAGTTCCAGCGCAGGCGCCAAAGCCACAGAGAAACCCTGTCTCGAAAAACCAAAATAAATAAATAAATAAATAAATAATAAAATGTTAAAATAAATAGCACACATTGCAAAGAATTATGTTGACTTTTTTTAAATCAAATGGATATGATGTCCAAGCCACTTCTACATCACTTTACAATAATGGGCTAAGTCCATAAGTGCGTGTGTAGTCTCCTTCTGTGGATATAAACAAATACTATCCT
Source organism: Dicrostonyx torquatus (assembly GCA_028555095.1). Lineage (NCBI taxonomy): Eukaryota > Metazoa > Chordata > Mammalia > Rodentia > Cricetidae > Dicrostonyx > Dicrostonyx torquatus. Next base: position 1,749,038 of record JAQHUG010000015.1, read on the forward strand.
TGGAAACAAATACTCTGGAGAGAACAAAGCTTCTAGTTTCTCCTGTCACTGGCTGAGGCCAGTAAACAAAAGACAAAGTATGCAGATGTATTTTATGTTTCAATGACACCGACTTCAGAAATGAAGACCCAAAAAAACAGGTACACTTGTGTGTTTTTACGTTTAGACCTAGGAAAAAGTAGATGATCATCTGTGGGAAAATATGGTTATTTTAACAAAGAGATGAGGTCTAACATTAATGAACAGAGAAGTTGGCAATTCTTCAGATTCTCATGGTCCCTGTATCTTCAGCCTTCCAAAATGAGGATGTTCATTTCTTCTGCTTTGGAGGCCAGTGCCTCTGAAAGGGACATCGTGTGCCTGCACTGGGGAGAAAGAACAGGTGAAGAAAGTGAACATCCTCCTTCTGCTCCTTCCTATCAGCAGTCTGTGGTCCCCAGGAGGCTTGCTCGAAAGCTAGCATGAGAAAAGAACTTCCTGTGATTAAAGGCTGGTAGACTGAGAAGTACTTAAAAGGCCGAGGGTTTCTTCTCCACTCTCCTCCAAATATCATCAAAGACTGACACCTGCATTGTCTGTGTGTGAGTGTGACCCTGGAGGAATGACTAACTCGTGGTGGTTGGAAAAAGTTGCTATTTTCTTTAACGGGGCGGGGGCGGGTGGGGGGCTTGGCAAGGACAATAGCACTTTACATTTGCAAAGAGCTTCACAGGATACAAAATATTTTCATTTCCATTATTTTATTTGGTTGTTAAGGCAGCCCTATGAGGTAAGTAGCAGCTGGTATTCCTATTTTACTTAAGGAAATTGAGGCTCAGAGATGGTCTTCAAATTGTTAAATAACACAGTCATAATGTGAACCTTTCCTCAAGTTCCAGCAACAGCCATCTTCTCATCACTGCTCAAAAAAAAAAAAAATCTGGGTACTGAAACACCAGCAACAGCCTCCCCAATGCTCCTGGAAACAGTCGTCCTCCGAGAGAACAGAAACTGTGCCCGTGATGCTGACAGATTAAAAATGTCGAAGAGATGTGGTTCTGTCGCCCTTCCCTCCCTTCTCCCCATCCACCACATTTTCCTCTCCCTAAAACAGTACTAAATCTTTTATGTCAAAGAACAGGAGAGACACAAGAGGAGTGTCTTCACTTCCAGTCCCTGCACGGACTCTCATCAGAGAGTTAAGACAGCAAGAGGAAGCTGAAGTCTGATTGTAACAGACAAAGCAGGAAATCTGTTTCTGTGCAGCACTAAACTAACAGCTCAAGGGGGTAAGAGAACAGATCCAAGCTGCTGCTCAACATGCAGCCAGCGCTCTTTCCTCACAGCTTCCTGGTGTACGTCTCTGCCTGTAAGCTGTGTTATGAAATGGTGTGATTTTAATCAGCCTTGACTGCACCTTGCTCTAAAGGTTTACTCAGTGCAGTCCTTAGAGGCACATTACCACTCGGCTCTGTTCCAGGGAAGAAGTCTGTTCTTCATCAGGGTGAGAAAGACAGGACTTCTTTTGTCTCGCCGTTCAGAGCCAGCGAAGGACCTAAGACCCAGATGGCCAATGGACTTCGTCTTGTCAAACTACAGCTACACTGTAAACAGAGCAGTGTGTAATTCAATTCTCTAGTAATGAATTATCAGAGATATGTCAAAAGGCTGGAGGTTCAGTCTCCAAAATCCTGCATCATTCTCTAAAGAAACTTTGTGCAAATTAAAACCCCAGGCCATCAAGAGCATTCCACAAAAAAGCACAAACATTGTCCAGTGTATACATCTTTTACCTGTGGATTTCATATATTTCTCCAGAATTTCTGCAGATATTAGTATAGAGTCACTCAATATATAATGCCCAGTACACATCATTAATTTGTTATTATGCAAGAAATAAAATCATAGCATCATGCTCACAGTCTCAGAGAGTGATGACTCCATGGTAAAGGGCTTGGTCTGCAAGCATAATGGCCTCAGATAAAAGGTCCAGCACCCACATAGAAAGTATATTTAGACAAATGCAGCCCAAGCACCAGGAAATCAGAGACAAGTTGATGGCAAGGCCTTACTGACCAGCCAACTTACCCAAAACTGTGAGCTCTGGGCTTAGGGAGAGATACTGCCTCAAAAAAACAGAGAATCAATTAGGGAAGACATTCTCAGGTCTCTCTCTGATTACCACACAGCCACAAAGACAAGTGAAGCCACACATGTACATACACTATATACACACAAAGTTTATTATCTAATTAATAGACAGTCAAACAGGAAAATAAAATAAATGCAATTACAAAGTAAGAGAAGTATGCAGATTAAATTAAATAAGGAACTGTCATAGAAAGTAGGAGTGTGTTGGTGAGGAAATATTTTTATATGGGATAACCACAGATAGAATTTCAGAGGACTTACGCTAATGCTTGAAAGTTGAAAAGGAGATACTTATGAGAAATGCACGGGGGAAAGTACTCAAATTAATGATCTGAATGAAGGTGCTAAAGCTTAAAGACCTATGAGAAGATCAGAGCGGATGCACTATAACAAAAGGAAGGATGTTGAGTTTGGAAAGGTATAGAATAGACCGGACCTCAGTCTGAAGTCAAAATTGTTATGTTATTCAAAAGACAAAAGAAAAGGTTTAACTATTTAAAGTGGAAGACTAGCCTAAATCTACTAACATTGTGAAAAGACCATTCATATCACCGTTTCTGGAAATGCACTGGAAGAAACAAAGATAAGAAGAAAAGACACAAGTCTGAAGCTACTGTGGTTTACATAAGAAAAGATAGTGATGTGGTTCCTCAACTAAGACAACAGCAAAGGAGATGGGGACGAGAGACTAACTCTCCAGGTCATACCATTGAATGAAATAAGGAGAGAGAGTGGTAAGGGGGAGGAAAGAATCACAGATATTCTCTTCAGGTGAAGAACAGAACACTGAAGGAAAATATATGAGTGTTATGATTTTAGCCAACCAGTATGGCTGGCACTTCCGGGTTCCAGGGCCACATGTGTGCAGACAAGCCCTCAGGCAAAAATACCTAGCCATCCCTGGGATTTTAGAAGGCCCTGTGTGACCCACATGCAGCATGATTGTATCACCTACGTATGATGGAGCTACGTAAGCCCTTGTGCACATGTGTGAGCTCCGTCATCTGCATATGATGTAGGTACGTCATCCCCCTGTACACATGCACTAGGCAGCCTTTAAAAGCTGGACACGCCATCTTCAGCCCTCCGATTTCCCCAGGACACATCTGCACACATCTCCTCTAATAAACTCCTAAACAAGTTTGTTGCATGTTTTGTGCCTACTTCTCACTCGTGCCAGGTAACTTCATTGGTGCCGTGAGTCTCGGGAGACTCTCCTGCCCCTCTCCTGGGGTCGGAATCCAAAACCAGGTATTTTTTGCATAACAACCACATGTTCCATCTGCCTGAGTGTGACTTCTATGCACACCACCAGCTTCAGTTGGTGAGTTTCCCCATTCTGGTCAGCTTAACCGTTTCTCTGAACCCGAGGAATTGACCATTGAGCTCCCGGCAATCTTCTGGTGTTTCTAGAAATGGCCTTCACAGCTACAGTTGAGTACTTTGCTGACATTCATCTCTGGTTGCTTCCCATGGCTAAGAATATGATCAGACAACCCAGGGTAGTCCACCGTACTAGTACTCGCACACGCTGAGTAGTATGTTTGTCTTAGAGCCCAGGATCCCTCCAATTTTTCTTTTTCTTTTTCTTTTATTTTCTTTTGTACCATTTGTAAGTGGTCCCTGCCATGAGAGACCTCTAGCCTCTCTGGCTTCCTTGTCAACCAGACCGGAGCCAGTTAGGATTCAACACCCTGCCTGTAGAGAAGACACCTCCTCTAGGCTTTGTGGTATCACTGTTTTCACACCCCACCTATATAGAGCAGACATCCTATAAGACTTATGGTGTCAGTGTTCTCACGGGCTTTCATGGTTTCAGCTATGGGTAACAAGCCATCAAAGACCATCAATTCAACCTTCCCCAGGATGCCTTTTAGAGGCCCTGAAACCCCAGGCCTTAATGCCCTTCTTATGGATTCCCACACTTGTCCATCTTTGCTCAAAAAAGTGGCCTCGTTACCATCTAGATAATAATTTAAAGTGACTACCTAATGGCACCTTTGATCTCGATATTCTATGGGAGCTTTCTAACTACTGTCAGCAGACAGGCAGATGGAAGGAGTTTTCCTGCATTCAAGCCTTTTACTACCTAAGCTCTAAGTCTAAGCCCTCTGTCCTTACAAGTTGTTCACCTGCTCACATGTTCCTGGGTATGACATGTGAGCCGGAAGAACACTCCACTTCTGCTCTGGACCCAGCTAATGAATCCCCACCTTTCTGACCTCAGCAGGCAGCTACTTCCACTTCTTCACCTCCCACTGGCTCACCACCTGCCTTGCCATCTCTCTCCACTCACACCCGAGCTGCACAGGCTCCACTGCCCTCTTCAGCTCTCCCACACACACACACTAACTACTCCATCAGCCCCACTGGATCATTCCTCTTCTCCAGTGCCTGGCCGCAGCAGCCACTCAGCTCTAGCACCCACATTTACCCCTTCTCTCACATGCTCACGTGCTGCTATGGAACCCAAACCTGACCAAGCCAAACTGGCTGCAGTTCTCCCGTTGCTAGAGGTGGCCTGCGTAGATAGATTGTTTAGGGCACACATCCCCTTCTCCCTCTCAGAACTCTCCCATATAGAACACAAATTGGGGTCCTATATGTCTAATTCTACCACTTTCATACAGCAGTTTCAATACATTACCCAGTCTTATAATCTCACCTTTCATGATATCTATATGATCCTATCTAACAACCTAATTCCTGAAGAGCGCGGGCGATTTTGGGAACAGGCCAGACTACATTCAGATGAGGTTCACCAAACTCATGAAATACACCCGCTGGGGGCAGAAGCAGTCCCCTATCAGGAACCACACTGGGATTATAACACCCCAGGTGGAATTTTAGCTAGGGACAAGTTTTTTACTTGCCTTCTGGAAGGTAAGGCAGGCTTCATGCCAGTAAACTATAATAAGCTCTCAGAGGTTGTTCAGGATACGAAGGAAAATCCTTCTGCATTTTTGGAACGCCTCACTAAAGCTCTGCTACAATATATTATCTTAGATTCAGAAACCATGAAAGGCAGACAGTTACTCAGGACTCTTTTTTTCTCAGTACTTTCCCAATTTTAAGGCTAAACTTAGACATTTGGAGAAAGACCCCTTGACCTCACAGGCAGAAGTCTTAGAGTTGGCTTTTAAGAATATACCATGCAAGGAATGACAAAGCCC
>JAQHUG010000015.1:1757914-1784048 GCA_028555095.1 Dicrostonyx torquatus
AAAAACCCTCTATCTTCCATCTTGGGACTCTCCCTTAATTGCGAGGATCTAAAATTTTTTCCAGACATAATTTTCTGCCTTTCCAGCATCTTGTGAGGTCCAAGCTGCCAGCCAGCCAGTTCCACAGAGCCCGGAAAAAACACAAAAATAATTAGCCACCCCAGCATGTAGTCAAGCATCTCAACTCTCCCACACCCACAAAACCAGCAGAAAGCGATCATGACAGACCTTACTTGACACTTCATTTCTACCTTTAAAGACCCCCCAAATGCCCCAAATTTTTATAATAAACAAAAAAGTGAGTGTCATGATTCAGTCATAACATGGCTGACACATCCGGGTTCCAGGGCTACACACGTGCAGACAAGCTCTCAGGCATGACCCACGTGCGGCATGGTTGCATCACCGTAGAGCTCCGTCATCTGCGTATGATGTAACCACGTCATCCCCCTGTGCCCGTGCACTAGGCAGCCCTTAAAAGCTGGACATACCATCTTCAGCTCTCTCTCTGCCCACTGACCTCACCAGTCCTGTACACGCCCCCCCAATAAACTCCTAAGCAGGTTTGTTGCGTGTTCCGTGCTTTCTTCTCACTCGCGCCAGGTAATTTCAAACTACCCTTACTATATCTTATATTTCTAAGTTGTTTCTCAACTACGTTAGGGGACACAGAGGTGCTTGTGCTCACAGACAAGCACTAGGGGAACCGGGAATGTTAAACAGGCAGGGCAGTCTCGTCAAAGGGAGAGGAGTATAGCCTGTTTTCTGCCCAGAAGGCTGTAAGTGGACCTGGTGAATAGCCTTGTAATGTTTGTGATATCTGTGTAGCTGAGGCTACACTGGATCCTCCCTAAGACCCTCCCCATGACCTTGTCTTCCTCAGTCAAGCCGTAGACCTCATCTAACAGAAGCCACATATCTTCACACTTTACAAGAGTTTTGATGAAATCATGTCTGAAGTTTTGTTGTGCACATGGAATTGAGTTAATTATCACCAGAAAACTTCTTCAAAATGGTGCTGTGCTTAAATATGCCTAAAATGAACTGCCCAGGGTCAGACTCTTGGCATTTGGAGCAACAGTGATTACTGAGTCATATTGAACCAGACTTCCTCCTTGTATCTCCAGAACTGACACTTTACTGACTGTGGTGTTTGCAGAGACCCCTGCCACCACTGCATGGTGGATTTCTCTTTAAAATGACTTAATATTAAGAGTTTTTTATAGTACTTATATAACTAACTATGTTGTAATACAATTAACCATATTGGCTAGTCAGATCATTATTTTGTTTCTTCTCAGTTTGGATAGCTGAAGTATCATCAATGAGCACAGATATTTCTTTAAATCTGTGTTATTAGTTGGTTATTGTTAATCAAGTAATAACAGCGACATTTTACCACAAATTGTGACCTTTACATGCAGTTACTTAGAGACCCTTTCACCTCACAGACAAAGAAACATTAAAACTTGACCACGGCCATATACTGGAAATATATGAACATAGATATCTGACAAACCAACATTTATTTTTTCCAAAAGTTTAAATCTTAAACAACCAATACAAAGTCGATATGCATAGTGTGGTCCCTTACTTTCTGTGAAGAAAGAGGAAAGTGTAAAACTAAATTGTAATAATGAAAGAAAGGTCTGACATAAACTAAAAGGTTAGGACCACTTGCCTCATAGGGTAGGATTATAAGTAATTTTTTTTCCTTTTAGATTTGCTTATATTTTGCACAATAAACTAATATAACTTCTCTTTTCACAATAATAATTATAATAAATAACAACAAAATGCTACTACTGACCACAAAAAGAGCAGCTCATAAACACATCTTCTATTAGTTACCTATTATCACCTTACAACTTCATTAATTTCTATTTTACAGATGGAAAACCAAAACAAGGGAAGTTCATTGAGTGAGCTGAAGGGTTGGTTACATATCCGAGGAGCGGCAAAGTTGTCGGAGACCAACTTCCACAAAAATACCACTTGCCAGGGTAGGGGTATGGGGGTCAGAAGTGTTAGTAAAGAATATAAAGATGGGAGTAAAAATAATAAAACAGAAACAAAGAAGAGTATTGGGAGGGTTTTCAGTGTTCACCCTGGGTTTACTTTTCCATACACTTTTATACCTCCATACAAAAGGGGGGCGGCAACAAAAGACTTCTTTAACATGATACAGAGGACAACTCCAACAGTTAATTGCTTCAATACTTTGAGCCATTAAGCCATTAATCCACTCATTAGCATTTTTTGTGTTTAGACAGTGAATCCACCCTAGACCAAATGTCCTGAAGGCAGTGATTCCCTAGGTCAAACCTCCTGTTATAAAAGAGGGACCAGAAGGATGCTTGCATATCCTGACCATCCACCAGGCTGGAGTGGATCTACCTGTATGTGCCATCTTGGTCAAAAAAACCAGTAACCACATCCTAGGTCAGAGTGTGTAGCCCTGGTTGTCAACAATTCTAAGCAACCTCAAACTCTCTGACCTTCAGGCAAGGTGAAAATAGGCTCACACTTTTGGACCTCCACACCGAGTGGATTCTGAGTCCCATGGGCAGAGTCCTGCACTTTTAACCTCTTGTCTGTGCCCACCACACACAGCATCATCCACTGGCTCATAACTGTACAGTGCGCTCATTGGTTGGAGCTAAGGACTTTTGTGTTTATTTAAACATTAAGTGAGAAACAGCCTGAGACATGTTATTTAGCTAGTAACAGAGTTTCTCTGTTCACAAGTAGAGTGGTTTTAAAACCAATTATAGATATGTTGTGCTCAAATAAAAATATGAAAGTGGTTAAAAGCTAAAAGTATTTTCCAAATATAAACTCTGATAAAACTGTTTCATTCCCAGGAATCAAAGGCCTTTATCATGACATTTAAGGCCATCATCACTTTGTAAATTTAAAGATAACACATATTATAAAAATGTTTTGTAGATATGCCTACTTCTGATATCTTTAGTTTTCATTTCTTACATCCAGTGAGTGTTTTAGGCACAATCCTCCTTCAGTATTAATGGTATTAGTTGGGTTGTATACTCATGATGAGTTCCTTACATGGCATACAAAAGCCAGTACTTATAATTCTTAATCGCTGCTCAGCATTATTCTAAGCATTTTAATACTGTGAACAGCTAATATAACTCCCCCATTTAATAGATGGCTATTGTCGCAGGACAATATTACACCAATTTGATTTAAAAAGGGGTATTTTATTGGAGGGGATAAAACTTACAGATCAATGTCCCAAACCACATTCCTCTGGTCACAAACAGGAAACTGAGTCTAGCAGTCAGCATGAAAGCCAGAAGCAAGTTAGCTCCGAGAGCGGCTGCGGCTTTTTTTTAAAATGAAAACCACGCCCCACATTGGGCGGGTATCTTAGAAGCCATTGGCTGAAAGCAAGAGGGCTTAATCTCCTGCAGCAGATAGCAAATTGAGGCAGGAGGAATCAGGGGATTCTTTAAGAACACATGGCTGGTAACTAGTAAAGCAGCAATATTAAAATAGGTGATCTGCTTTGCTAAGGCCAGAGTTCCTCCCTGCCTCTGTATTGTGTAGCCCTTAACTCTAAGGCTGTGGAATTAAAAATGTCACCAAATAATTTAGAAAACTGGTCTGATTGATTTATGCTGTTGTGTGGTTTGAATTTTATTCATTCGTTTTAGTTAGCATACAAAGTAATGGGTTTCATTGTGGCATATATATATATATATATATATATACCAATATTCTTTGTTCTTATTCATATCCCCATTGCCCTCTTCCCATTCCCTCTCAATTCTCTGCTTCTCATGACGAAATAACTCCCACTTTGGATTTCATGTCCCATTTATTTCATTACTCTCTCTATTCCCTTCTTCACGTTCCCTTTGACTACTTCCTTCCTTCTCATGAACCTCTTTCTACTTTAATGATGTAGACAGACAGACAGACATTCAAGTTTAGATTCCAGATGTGGGAGGCATATGATGTTTTTCCAAGATTGGCTTATTTCGTATACATGAATTGCCAACACCAGTTTCATCTATTCTCCTAATATCATAGTATAATTTTCCTAAGTCTCCTAAATATCTCATAAAGTTATAGTAGCAAAATTCCATTTTGTGTGTGTGTGTGTGTGTGTGTGTGTGTGAGAGAGAGAGAGAGAGAGAGAGAGAGAGAGAGAGAGAGAGAGTCCCATTTTCTTTCTCCATTATCCTTTGAAAGGATTCTAGGCTGGATTCATATCTTAACTACTGTGCTTAATGCGGCAGTGCTGTCACCTCGTGTCAACACATGCTGGTAAAGCAGGGAGAAAGAGGAGCCTTTTTAGCACTTTTTATCTACTTTTATTACTTTTCATTGTTTCTTCCAGTGTATCCTTTGTGTTTGGCAAAGTGTTGTGCATCTTATCAAATAGTATGATTATTGGGGAGATGTCTTACTAAAAGTTAGTGTTTCCAAAAACTAAAATCAAACTTAGTGTCATCCTTCTTCTGGATCTAACCAGATGAGTCCACTTGCTATTCCCATCCATACAACCTGCCCAACTCCTCACATCTAGCCCAGGTCCCAAACCCAATACCCCAGCCTAGTCAGGCCACCTGCCTGAGAGACAATCACTATCCAGACTTCTGTCAAGACCTCCTTACCTGCCCCAATGCAAAGGTCCATTCCATACTATGTCCCATCTCTCTACAGATCCTGTACACCCTTCTCTATGGTCTATCTTGGTGAGTCTACCTGATCCTCCCATCGACACACCCTCCCCAACCCCCAGATCTGTCCCTAACCTCTGGGCCTGGACCAGGACCCACATCCTATATACCAACTCAGTCCCTGGTGACTTCTGACTTCATTCCACTTACACCATGCCCAATTTGTAGGTCCAAACTAACTTGCACATCCTCTCTTCTGCCCCAAACTTCTCTGTCCAAACCAGACACGGAACTAACAAAAGAAGTCCACAAGCCCAGATCTCATCACAAAAATATGAACAATATGAAAGTTCAAGGCATTATGTCTCCCAAACCCCCACCAGTCCCATAGAAATGTTTCCCTATAAGAATTACCTAGATGAATCCCGGGGTACAAAATTTCAAAGAACAATTATAAACTTCAAAGAACTCAAAAAGTATAAATAAGGTATGAAGAAAGATCTTGATGAAATTAAAGAGAAAGAATATAATGAGAACAAATGGCTGAGTGATGCCCAAATACAAGGATGATGGAAATGAAGATAATCCAGTTAATTTGACATGTAATACAGTAAAGAGATGACAACCTTCAAGAAAACTTGAGCTGAAGTAAAAATGGAACTGGAAAACTCAGACAAAGCCTTATAAGAAGAGTGAATCAAGAAGACATATTCAGGACTATAAGGTAAAGACAGGCTCTAAATGAAGCAACCCAGGGATATGAAAATTATTTAAAAGCGCAAGAAGGGAACATAGAGAAAACATGGAATACCATGAAAAGAATAAACCTTTGAATTATAGAAATAAACAAGGGAAAGTCAGTGTAATAGACCATATCTTCAATAATATTATAGCATATCATAAATTAAAGAAAGACATTACATATATATATTCATATATATATGAAGCTTATAGACCACAAAACACACAAGACAAGAAAAAAACTCCCCATAGACTATTAAAACATTAAGTAATTAAAACATTAAGGATACACAACAGAGAAAGAGTATTGAAAGTCTCCAAAAAAAAAAAAAACACAAGTCACGTATAAAGGAAACCCCACCAGAATAACAAGTAATTTCTCAATGGAAACTTTGAAAGACAGAAGAGTCTGCAAAAATAAATTTCAAATCTTAAAAGACCACCAAGGCCAACATAGACTAACATTCCCAGCAAAACTATCTTCCATATTTTAAGAAGAAAATCTTTCCATGATATAAATAGTCTTTAAAAATTATATACAACAAACCTAAAGAAAGTACAGGAAGCAAAGTATTCCTGAGACCAAACACCAAAAATCAACAGCACAACAGCAGTCAACATAACCCTTTCAATAAAAACTTTAAATATTAATAACCTCAAATCTCCAATCAAAAGAAATAAAAACTTTAAATATTAACAACCTCAAATCTCCAATCAAAAGACAAAGGCTAACTGAATGATGGATCAATAAACAATATCTCTCTGTTGTCTCCAGGAAATGCATTTTAACCGTAAAGATAAATACTGCCTTAGAGTAAAAGGATGTGGTGGGGGAAGTATTGCAATCCAACAGGAAGTAAGCAGGCATCCCCATCTCAACATATGACAAAGTAGACTTCAAAAAAAATTAATCAGAAATAATAAACAGGATTACTTCCTTTGAACCAAGGGAACAGTTAATCTAGAAGACATTGCTACCCTAAATATATGTGCACCTAATTCTGGCGCACCCAATTTCACAACAAATGTACTTCTCTTTTTTTGTATTTTTCATAATTTCTTTATTAAATATTTGTAAATTTCACATCATGCACTTCAATTCTGCTTACCTCCCAGTCCCTCCATATTCTCGCCTCACCCCATGCAACACCACCCCCACAAAGAAATTTTTTAAAAAAATCAAAAACAGACAAGCAAATAAAAAGAAAGAAAAAGAAAAACAAAACAACAACAATAAAACCTTTTTGTTTCTTCTGTCCCACCTCTCCAACACCTCTTCATTTGTCCTGGTGGCACTGGGAGTCACAGTGTGTCACACAGTATGCCCTTTTGTCCAATCAGCTTTACTTACAAATCTGCAATGTGTCATTGGTCTGGGTAAAGCCTCTGGTTTCTGGTACACCATCATCACTGGATCCTCACTGAAACTCCTCTGTGACAGCCCTTGGCAGCCTGAGTCATGGAGATCCTGCAGGTTTGTTCTATCAGAGCAGTCTCTTCACAAGCTCTGGTAGGTCCGAGCTATGGGGATGTTAGGGTGGGCCAATCACAGGGCCTTGTCAGTCCAGGCTACTGGGGTTGACCCCCTCAGGTGAGGGGCGGAGCCAGCTCCTCTAAGACTATGCCATCAGGGTTAGTCCTCACCCATAGTGGGGGTAGGGACAGCTCTCCTGAGTGCAGGGTCCAACTCTCCCATGAAGGTAAGGGCCAGCTCTTCTGCTACAGTGTTCAATGAGGGGCAGAGCCAGCTATCCCAGGGCTAGTGAAGGACAGGGCAGCTCAGCATGGCCCTCTGATTTTGTCATACATATATTCCTATAGCCCCCTGAGGTCATACAGGCCACAGACATCAACAAAGACCCTAGCTGCATCAAGACCATAGACCTAGACATGGCCCTTGGCAGAAGCTTGGGTTCAGATGATATTCTGACTGTGGGTATAAGCACAGGCCATCTAGATTAGGGTGGCTCTGGTAGTGACATGGACTCCCAGACACCAACAAGGTCACAGATTATGGCCCCAACCCCGGCCTTCCATGTACCTTTGGTGGCAACATGAACTTTGGGCTTCAACACAGACACTAGCTGCAGAAGGACGATGGACCCAGACATGGTCCTCCATACCAACTGTGTCTGTATCTCACCATTGCCTCAGGTGGCATACACAACCCCAGCAGCAGCATGGTCCTTGAACACTAACATAGCCCCAGATCTTGGATATTCATATGGCCTTTGATGGTAACAGGAACCTCAGACATCAACACAGATCCTGGATGCAATAGGGCCACAGACTCAGACATGGTCCCCAGCTGAAGCCCTGGCCTGGACATCACCATGGCACCAGTTAGTGCTTCTGAATTTAAGGACACAGATTAACATCTATCCATTAATAGTAGGTTATTTTAATAGACAGGTCATCTGGACAAAAAATAAATAAACCAAGAAACATTAGCATAAAATGGCAGCATACATCAAATGGAGCTAACAGGTACCTACAGCGCATTCCATACAACACCAAAGAATACACGTTCTATTCCGCAGCACAGGTGAGCTCTGCTGAAATGGACCACATCCTGGAGCACAAGGCAAAGCTTTACAAATTCAAAAAGATTAAAGTGACTTCATACACCCTATTCAAAGATAATACAATAAAACTTAAAATTAATAGCAAGCAAATCTCTAATAAATACGCAAACTCATAAAGATGAAACAGCTCATTACCAGATGATGAATGGGCCAAAGAAGAAATCAAGACAGAAATGAAAAATTCCCTGGAACTAAGTGGAAACAACAAAATCACTCCAGGATTCTCATGTTCCACACTAGCCATCTTCCCTCTGCATATTTCTCTCTCTGTATCCAGGTGTCAATGGATCAAGAAAATGAAGCAAGTAAAAGTAGCAGGAAGAAGTGAATGTTGCTAAATACTTTGAAAATACTTTACTTTGCAAAGAGAAACGGGCCACACACAAATTCCACTTATGTGAAATGTTAAGGGTAAATAAATTCAGAGTCAGCCGGGCAGTAGTGGTGCACGCCTTTAATCCCAGCACTTGAGAGACAGAGACAGACTGGTCTCTGTGAGTTCAAGGCCAGCCTGGGCTACAGAGCAAGTTCCAGGACAAGCACCAAAGCTACATAGAGAAACCTTGTCTTGAAAAACCAAAAACAAATAAATAAATAAATTCAGACTCAGAAACCTAGGTATGTGTTTGCTAGGAAGCAGGAAAAAGAAAAGTAGTGACTATCAACAATCTTTGGGGCCATATGTGAAAGCTATGTAATTAGGTAATCAGTGATTTAATAAATCTATTAAAATAGCAAAGTAACCCTGAGTTGTATACTGTAAAGCAGTATATCTTTATTTGAAAATTTCATCAATATAAAAGTAAAATTTAAAAAGTTGTAGATGCAAATTTACAGTGAGAATATACTGATTTTCTCTTTTAAAATGCCTCCATAGAATTGAAGACCCAGAAATAAGTCCATATAGCTATGGACACCTGATTCTTTTATTTAAAAAAAAAAAACTGGAAAAAAAGACACCATCTTCAGTGAACGGTGCTAGTCAAAATGGATGTGTGTGTATTAGAATCTAAATAGATCCCTACTTATTACCCTGCACAAAACTCAACTTCTAATGGACCCAGCCACACTGAATCTGATAGAATAGAAAGTGAGGAGGAACCTTGAACTCATTGGCACAGAGAAAGACTTTCTGAACAGAACACTAAGATCAACAATAAATGGAAGCTCATGAAACAGAGAAGCTTCTGCATGGGAGAGGACAATGTCATTTGGACAAAGTGGTAGCCTCACAGAACGAGAATCTTTTTTTTTTTTTACCGACTAAACGTCTGATAGAGAACAAATAGCTAAAATATATGAAGAACTCAAAAAAAGGACATCAAGAAAACAATAACCTAATTTAAAAATGGGGTACAGATCTAAACAGAGAGTTCCCAGTAGAGAAAACTCAAATGGCTGAGAAACAGAGAAATATTCAACATTCTTATTCATCAGGGGAATGTAAATAAAAACTACTTTGAGATTCCATCTTACATCTGTCAAAATAACCAAGATCAGTAAAACAAATGGCAGCTCATTTTGGTGAGGATTTGGAATAAGGGGGATACCCGTCCGTTGCTGGTAGAAATGCAAACTTGCACCGCTACTGTGAAAATCAGTATGGCAGCTCCTCAGAAAGCTGGAACTAAACTTACCTCAAGATTCAGCTACACCACTGCTGGGCATATACCCAAAGGACTCTATATCTTATTACAGAGACACTTGCTAGTCATGCTTACTGCTGCTCTATTCATTAGAGACAGACATTGGAAACAACCTAGATGGCCACTAATGGGTGAATGGATAAAGAAAATTTACATTTACACTCAGCCATTTACATATCACTCAGCCATTACAAAAAAAAAATGAGTAATGAAATTTGAGGATAATGGATGAAACTAAAAATTATCATCCTGCATGAGGTAAACCAGACCCAGAAAGACAAATATAAATGTATTCACTTATATCTGAATATTAGTTGTTAAGTCATTGATATACAAGCTACAATTCCTAGAAGCACAGAGGTTAGGTATAGAATAAAGGACTGGGAGGATGAAGGGATCTTCGTAGCAAGGAGAAATAGAAGAGATAGTTATATATAGATAGAATATATAGTGTTCTGGAATGAGAAGCTCAAAAAAAAAGGTCAAAGGAAGTAAGGGGCAAGGGAGAGAATATGGGGAGGGACAGCTAAAATAAGAGGTCATATGGAAACCTAAAATTTAAGTAGAAGTTTCCTGAAATGCATATGTATATGAAAACAATCTAAATGGAATTGCCAAATAATGGAAAAGACAGAACCCCAATTGGACATCTCTTATCAACAAATGAAGCTTCCGGTACTGGGACTGGGTTACACATAATTGAGTTGTTGGCCACAGGGTTCCTATAGGAATCCCCAAACAAACCAGGTCGCCAAGGCTATTGGCCTATTTCTGAAGATAATACCTACACAGCTCACTCAGCATGGAGAAGGTGAGCTGGTACCTACTTAGGGTCTTCACTCCTGGGCTATGTTCATGGTCCTGGAAGGTTCTCTGCAGCACACAACCGAAGGAGAAAGGTAAAGACCAACGCCTCCATAAGCCTTTTGGTCTACAATTGTCACCTGCCTACAGTACATGCTGGTGTAGTAGTGGCCCAAGGATTATGAGAGTAACTACCCAAGACAAATTTGATTTAAGGCCCACTCCACAAGATGGAACCCATATCCCACACTACTGCTTCAGCGGTTAAGAACCTGAAACTAAATAATCCAGGGACTTTAGATAAAACCAAATACTACTATTCAGCTAAAGAAACACGGCAATAAAATGACTCCTAGTGCCGTTCCGCTCTACTCATAGATCAGTGCCTTGCTCAGCCATCTTCAGGGAAGCTTCCTCCTGCAGCAGATGGGAAACAAACACAGACCCACAGCCAGACAACGGGCAACGAATGAGAGACTTTGAAACACTCTGCCCTAAATGGAACACATCCATCAGATCTCTCCCCCTTGGGGCTCAGGAAACCTCACAGAAGAGGAAGAAGAAGGAGTATAAGAGTATAAGAACCGGTGGGGTTGTAAGACACCAAAGAAACAGAGAATTCTAAACACTGCATGACTATATGCATATGAGCTCACAGAGACTGAGGCAGCATGTGCAGGGCCTGCATGGATCACAGCAAAGCTGAGTGGACACGCACCCCATCCCTGAGCCAGAAGTTAGCTCTAATTGATAACCACCAGCAAATGAAAAATTCTTTCCTCCAAAGAAGTCTCACTAGGGGAAAACAAACCACTCTTAAGAGTAGGCCCGAAGGCCAGCAATAGACAGACAATCCATATGAACTCAATGGCATCTTTGGAGGTTCTTTATCTCCTAATGCTATGTTAGGGGTTATTTGTGTATCTTTATTATGGCTTCCGGTCTTTTGCTCGTAAGGGATTCCTGTGCATGCAATAGGGTGTGTCTCTGTATCGATATGTTTCTCATGTTTTTTCTTTGACTTTTTTTTTCTGTTTGTTTTGTCCTATTCTGACTTGTTTGTTCTTGTTTTATCCTAATGTATTTTATTATTATTCCTTAGATGCCTATTGGTTTTCTAACCCAAGACAGAAAGCAGAGGAGATGGGGAAGAACTAGAAGGTGTTGGGGTGAGAAAAACATAATCTGAATGTATTGTATGAAAAAAATCTATATTAAATAAAAGAAAACATAAAAATCTCTTCACAGAGATAGGATCTACAATCTGATCATTTTAATTGCATGTGTTCATTATTTAGAGAGCGTATACAGAGTTCTGTTACAGTCTCTGGGTATTTTTCCTCTGGTGTGTTATTATTGGTGATTAATTGTTATTGAAAGTTAGATGGGAACTTCTCAGGTTGCTAATTAGACAGATCCCAAAATATAGTCTCCCTTCTGTTTGCATCATGTTACCAACACACACACACTCACACACACACACACACACACACACACACACACATACACACAGATACATGCCCACACGAACACTCAAAGCTACTGAAGAATCCTGCTGCAAACTCCTACGTTGAGTGTGGATTTCATACTACGTCCTAACATCTGACAGCCCAGCAGCATTCTAAAGCAATGTGACACCATCGGTGATTCAAACAAGAGTCAAACGGCCTTGCATCTACATGACTTTTTTCTTGTGAGCACGATTTGCCCGTAATTTGGAGTTGAGAGCACTAAGGAACATACTTGCAGCATAACCAAAGACAATTTTCAAAGCCACTTCACTCCTCAACCACAGTCATTTCAGAAAGATATTTTAGAAGAAATTATCTTAGCTGTGAGCTTAAAATAAAACAAAATCCCAAGGCCATATGACCACTGCTACCCCATCCATCACTGTGTGGACGGCGAGCTAGGATACTGAGCTTGTGCATCACAGAACTGATGCGTTCACAGACCTGACAGTGACAGCTCTGAAACTACAGTTTCAGTGACACGGGACAGATTCCACAGTTCATAACAAGTACCCACCAAAACCAAGCCATTCCTGCTCCATATACTTTTGCTATCCCAGTAATGACACATTATAGCAGGACCACTCCAGGTAAAATAGTGTTACCCCCACTCCTTTAAAGGTCTCCCCACTTGGAGTCATTCCGGGAAGACTGCAAATAGTGACAACACTTGTCACCTCAAACTTGGCATTCATCCTTCAAACAAACAAGATTGGAAAAAGATCAGTATCACGTGGGGCTTTATGGAAACCAAAGGAACCCACTTGAAGTCGCTCGCCCTGTTCCTTCCTAGCACTGCTCCAGTATCCTCCACTCACCAGAAAGGCCAATTATCTTAAATAAATAGACATAGTTCCTTGTCTGTTGCAATCAAGCATGATTTGCTTAATGCAGTATCAGTAATCCTTGCAAAATGAACCATTGAGGGAACTTACTTCGGGTAAAACCTGCTTTGTTATTTTTGGACAGAAATGTTGCTGTGATGAGATTGTCTCTGCTGAATTTTCCAACTTTTCTAGCAGCTGCTTTCCTGAGCGTGGACCACTGTGACGAATGGCCTGGTTATGTCCACGGGTGTGATCAGTACAACTACAGCGTAACTGCGGAAGAAACACGATGATTGGCCAGCTGATTTGCTAACCAAACAATCCAGACTTCACAGTGCCTTAGAGGCACGATATCCAAATTCCACTACTCGGATTCTGACATGGTATGGATGCAGTGGCAAAAGGTAAATTAAATGTCATGGCATGATGATACATGGTTAGTAAAATGCTGCTAAGTTCTAACTGTATCACTGCAATTTAGCCACGAGACAGCCCTGGGAAGCAACAAGCGTCACATATGGTCTCCATCACAGCCCTTCCACTCTGATAGCAGAGCCTGGAAGGCACCGCCCACAGCGTATAAACAAATGAATGTGGCTCTGCTCCAATAAAACGAAAAGATGAATTTCATATGCTAGTGATTCATCAAGAAGTATTATCATTTTGATTTTTTAAAATCTGATAAAAAAATGTAAAAGCCATTTCCAGCCACCTAACAGCCCAAGTAAAACTGGAAATCTGAGGAAGGTTGGTCAATGGTATCAAAGCTGACATCCCGAATGGGATAGTATACAATGCAGTTTTTCAGTCTGTTACTAAAGGGATCCTCCCACTTAAAGCCAAGGCCCTAGAATGATGCACGATCACTTTACCTCAGTCAGACATGACGATCCTGCCTTCAGGAATCCTCAGTATGAAACTGAGACTGAGAGCTGGCCTCCTCCCGTTTTATTATCCTCTCTAGTTCTGGGATTAAAGGTGTACACCACTACCACCTGGTTTCTATGGCAAAATAGTGTGGCTACTAGCATCAAAGGTGTTTGTCATTGCTGCCTGGTCTGTAAGGCTGACCAGTGTCACTGTCTTACCTTTCTGATCCTCAGGCAAGCTTTATTTATTAAAATATAAATAAAATATCACTACACTAAAACTGAGCTCTATGTTCCAGGAAGTCTGTACAGCTCCTGGAATTGCTGAGGAAAAAGCAGCAGACACTGGCACCAGGTGACTGCAAAAAAAAAAAACAGACAACAGAGGGGTCCCACACCCTGCAGTTCCAAAAGTGGTGTATCTAGAGAAAACAGTTCACTACATATTACTGCTCCCATTCTGCCAGCTTCCCCCCTTGCCCCTTCCTAAGCTATAGCACTTCCACTTCCCAGAGTCCACCCCTCCTGAGTAACTCAGAAACCAGGCAAACGACATGATAGGAATTCTACAAGCCACTCCATGTGGCTGCATTGAGGAGGGGCTTCTGGTAAGGAAAATCAAAAAGTTAATTATTCCTCACATCTCCCTTTGGGTAGCTTGCAATGCCTGGGCTCTATCCAGGTTAAAAAGAAGAACAAAGCCCACATAGCTTTATCTTTTCATGGACTGCTTTAGATTCCAGGGAATGGGGAAGCAGAGATTTACAAGTCTGGTGTTGCCAGGGAGATGGAAGATGAGGTGACAAGCATCACCAGTGGCAGGCTACTGTGGCAGGACTGCAAGTTTCAGGAGCTGTGCTATGCAGGGAAAGGAGCCATTGCAGCCATGCTTCAGAAGATGCTCACTGTGAGAACAAACTTCATCCCAAAATGTCTCCTTTCCCTCTCTGAGAGCTGGAGTCCATGTTCAGATCTTATAAAGACACACCAAAAGAACAGGGGAATACAACAGCTCTTCTTGCTAACATAATGCCCATAAGTCTGATGAGATAATGCCTGTATTTTAACCTTGAACCATAAAGTCAGAGTTAAAGCACCACTTAATTCATGCAGTACATTATTAATTATCAACACGCCCCCAGGGACTCAGAAGTTCCCTATCTGGCTGTTGTCCTTTATTAATTATTTAACCATGACTCAATCAAAGATTATGCTTGTATTAGGTGGCTGATTAAAAAATTCAAAGACTATTTCAGTAGATTAGCATATAGATTTCATATTTACATTCTAAGAATGTAAATGCCATTGTGATTGGGCCAGACCTGATGTGTGTTATGCAAGCATCGCAAAGCTGTGAGAGGAGCTCAGATAGATGTGTAATTCCTGTGCACAAGAGCAAACGTCTGTCCCAATTGTTCTTTCCTTTTTTACAAAATAAAGTTTGCTGAATGTATAAGAAAAAGAAGAAAGAACCTCACCGCATTCTCGCTTACAGGACTTTTTTAAAGGAAAAAAGGAGGAGGGGGAGCTAAAGGGTGTGTGCAGCAGCAGGAAAGATGCCACTGGGAAGTCCTCTAGTCTCAGCCCTTGACCAAACGGTCAGCTCTGAAGTCTCAGATGCTCCGGGAACTGAACTACACTGTCCAAAGCCAGTGCTGCAGGGTCATCTGTAGAAACCCAAAGAGTAGAATGTCTCAAGGCTGTGGGGAAGAAACAATGCCAAATGGCATTCCCAATGTTGGTAAGGAAGAGCAGGGCCAGGGGCTAGCATCTACACCCTGGAGTCCTACAGGGCCACCCATTTGATGGCTGTCTCGATGAACCAACCCATGAAAGATTGCTCACTGACAGGCACAAGCATCTGTGACCTGACCTTGGCTGTGACTAGGACCATCCAGAGCTGTGAATAGCAGCTGTTACCTGACCTTGACTGTGACTAGGACCACCCAGAACTGTGAGTAGCATCCGGGACCTGACCTTGACTGTGACTAGGACCATCCAGAACTGTGAAAAGCACCTATGACTTGACCTTGGCTGTCACTAGGGCCTTCCATAACTGAGTAGCATCTGTGTCCTGACCTTGGCTGTGAATAGGACCATCCAGAGCTGTGAATAGCATCTGGGACCTGACCTTGGCTGTGACTAGGACCATCCAGAACTGTGAATAGCAGCTGTTACCCGACCTTGGCTGTGACTAGGACCATCCAGACTGTGAATAGCATCTGGAACCTGACCTTGGCTGTCACTAGGGCCTTCCATAACTGTGAGTAGCATCTGGGACCTAACCTTGGCTGTGACTAGCACCATCCAGAACTGTGAATAGAAGCTGTGACCTGACCCAAGAAGGAGCACCAAGGAGTGTGACAATCTTCTGCAAGCCCAGAAAGGAATGCGGAACTAAGGTTTCAACCAGGGAAGACCCTGTTCGGACTCTACATTCTGCACCAGATCTCTAGCCATCAAATTTATTTCCCCTTTATTAAGCACCCAGTGTTAATATAGCAGGCTAATTATGTTCTGCTTTGTTCTTATTCATTCTATCTATCATCTATCATTTATCTCTCCATCTTTTCTTCTTATTTCTCTATTCTTTCCTCCATCCTTGTTCCTTTTCTAAAGGCCATCTGCTGGCTTTGTTTGTGGATCTCAGGTTGCCAGCTTCTTAAACCCTGAGCTCTCTTAGATTATTTGCATTTTCTTACCTCCCTCTTTTCATTCTCCCTTTAGCCACAAGGACCTCAACACGCTCACATTCCCCTGTTGTTGGTCCCCTCAATGGACTTTTCTCTCCTCTGCTCCTTCTCTACATACTCAGTCTTGGTCACAGCCTTAGTCTTCTCTTTTCCTTCCCCCCTTTCTCCTACGCTGACTAATACCTTAGTGCACAGCATTCTACCAGTTTCCTTTACCTCCTAACAGGATAAGACTTTAGAGAGTGGACTGATTTCTTTTACTTGGCATTACTGTATGCTCTGAGTAGGCCTACCCTTGGACAGGAATTAAAACAGTATTCTGCTTGGGCAGAGGGTATAGCAGACCCTGGTGCTCTGAACACAAGTATAGCAAAGAAAATAACACCTAACGCTGATGAATTTCGCCACTCTGGAACATTGCAAACACTTCTAATGGTGATTAAACAAAACAAGCAACAATCTAAATAACCACCTTACCCCACGTGTATAAGTCCAAATGCAAAAGTACAGAAAACATGAAAAAACAAGGCAATGGGACTCCTCCAGAAGTCACTATCCCCACAGCAATTTCCTCCAAATAAAAGTGCAGGAGAGAAAATTCCAAAGAGGCCAAAGAAAACACCTATATGGTTCCAAGAGAACCCAAACCAACAGCTGAGTGAGATGAGACAGCACACACAGAGTATGAAAGCAAATTCAATATGGAGATAAAAATACTTGGGGAGAAAAAAACAAACACTGGAAATGAAAGGTGAAAACCCCACTGAAAGCCTCATCAATAGATTGAATGAAGGGGAGAGCAGAATAACAGGACAGCAAGGCAGGATCGAAGAACTGAGACTTCAACCCATTAAAGGGATACGTTTGTAAGAAGCACAAACATATAGATAGCATTCATGTTCCACTGGATAGTGAGAAGACTCAATCCTTAAGTTATGGGCATAGAAGGATTTTATTCTAATTGTATAGAAAAGGTTTTCAATAAGATTATACCAGCAATTTTCCAAACTCTGAGGAAAGAGATGTCCATTGAGGTACAAGAAGCACTTAGTAGAATATCAATATTATATCATATTATTGTCAAAAACACTCAGAATATATAACAAAGAAAGTATAGTGAGAATTACAGGAGAAAAATGCCAAATTATGCACGAAGACAGACCCATCAGAATAAGAGAGCCAACAAAAACTTTAAAGGAAAGCAAGACATTTCAAGGTCTAAAATACCAGAACCACCTTCCAGATTGCTATAAAAAGCAAAATACCTGCCAAAACTGGAAGGGAAAGAAAACGTCCATGATGAAAAAGACTAACCAAATTCATGACCACTAAGCCAGTGTGCAGACGATGCTGGAAGGAGACTAAGAATGACAAAAACATCGATGAGACTAAAGGACAGAATATATCACAGTAGAGCAGTAGTTAAGCAAATGAAGAATCAAAAGATACAAAATCCAAAATAGATCAGAAATTTATAAATAATTTTAATAATATCCTAAAATATCAGTGGTCTCAATTCCCCAACCAAAACACATACACTAGCCTTTGTGGGTTTTAAAACAGGATTCAGGCAAGGGAGATGGCTTGGTGGGTAATATGCTCACTACACAGCATAAGACATAAGTCAGCATCTCCAGAACCTACATGATGCCAAGCATGAGGGTAGCTGCCCATAATCCCAGCACTCCTACAGGAAGGTTGACACTGAAGAAGCCCACAGGCCAGCTAGCCTGTGTAGCAACAAGAAAGAGGCCCTGTCTCAAACAAAGTAGAAGGCAAGAACTGACACATGAGGCTGTCCACTGACCTACACACATGTACTGTGGTATGCACACACCTTCACTCACACACAAATGCACACACACACAAAATCTTTCTATTTTTTGCTTTTTCGAGACAGGGTTTCTTGTGTAATAGTGCTGGCTGTTATGGAACTCGCTATGTAGACCAGGTTGGCCTTAAAATCACTGCATCTCAGGTGCTAGGATTAAAGGTGAGCACCACTATTGACCAGCTAAATAAATTTTTAATAGGACCCATTTATTGTAATCTCTAAGAAATGTACCTTTGCCATCAAAGATTAACCTTAGGGCTAAATCATAGAAAAGGTTTGTGAAGCAAACAGAACTAGGAAACAAACATGTACCCCTGTTTAAATACATGATAAAGTACACTACAGCCAAAATTTGTCAGAAGGTTGTTGTATAAGGATTAAGGAAACAAACCCTTAAGATAGCATCATAATTTTAAACATATAAGCATCAAATACAGGTGTACCCAATTTCCTAAAGACACAGATTAACCCAAACACAATAATAGTGGGTGGCTTTAATGCTCCACTCTCAAATGTAGACATTCTTCTTGACAAAAAAAAAAAGAATTATGTTAAAGTAAATCATACATCAAATGGGCCCACTAGACATCAATAGACTATTCTATTCAAACTCTTCAGAACACATTCTTTTCTGAAGCTCACGGAACCTTCTGTAAACTAGATAATAGAACACAAAAACTGAAATACTATCTTGTCTTCTATCTGACTTCAAAGGAGTAAAACTGGAAATCACGAAGAGAAACTATAGAACAAATGCAAATTGATAGAGATTGAACAACACTATTAGATGATGAATGAGTCATCAGAGAAATCACAGAAAATAAATAAAGATTTCTAGAAGTTGGTGAAAATGAAAACACAACACAACAAAGCCATGGGATAAAATAAAAGCAGTTAACAAGGAAGTTTATAGCTATAAGTGCCTACATTAAAAAAAAATCAAAGTCTCTAAGATAAATAACTGTACCTTAGGGCCTTAGAAAAACAAGAACAAACTAAATCCAGGATAAGTAGATGCAAAGATATAATTAAGATTGGTGAAGAAATTAATGAAGCGAAAACATAAAATACACAAAGAATCAATGAAATAAAGAAATAGTTCTATGTCGCCATGAAAGCTATTGGGGAGAAAAGTAATCTGTGGTCTGATTTGCTATTAACTCTGCATGCAACAATACCAAGCTGCAAGCAAATGAGCCTACTTGTGGAATAGTGGCATGACTCTTACGGGGTAACCAACCACTTTCTGATTAGAATTTGGGTCCACTCCACTGGAGAAAAATCATGTTTAATCAAAGCCCTTAGCTAGGGAGATCCTAGGCCCCAGGAAGTTTTGCTAAATAGACAAATTTTTAAAAAGTATATAAAGGGGTATAAAGCTGCCTTCTAAATATTTGTGTTTGCACCTGTATGTTAGTGCTACTCTCAGATTTAGTCAGAGTAGCTTTCTCCCCCTGTGGGTGACAGTAAACATAGAAATTTGTGGCAGATTCCAGGCCTGGGCCTACAAATGAGTCTGAAGAGATGGCAGGAATGGGGACTAGGACCTCAACTTTCAGGATCTGGTGCTATCTCCAAGGGAGACAGCATCAAAACTGAATTGGAGAGCTTGTGTCCAGTTGTGTTCACTGTGGAACTGGCTTCCTGATTGCTGGCATGGAGAAATCCCCAGACCTTTCGAGGTCTCAGAAATTGTTGGACTGATAACATTGTTATGTAAGCAGAGGAAATGTAGCTTGTTTGATCTACACTCTATGCAGTAGATTTATCATATACATATATATACATTTCCATTATATGTCTAAAAGAGCTTCTAACTTAGTATATTTATTTTCAATTGATTTCTCATCCATCCACTGAATATAGCATATGAATATAGCATTAAATACAATTCTCAAAATTATCTAATTGAAATTAACAATCCTTTATCCTTGCCATTGAAACCCTTTAAAGTCAATTGTCAGCTACAGTCTTTTATAGCATTCTAGAAAATTGAGAAGACTTAAAAAAAAATTTAAGTCCTAAAAAAAAAACTTCCAACTTAAAAATTAAAAACCAAAGGGCTGATTTTGCTGTTCCTTTTCTCAAAAGATTTTATTTGTTAAAACACTAGAATGTAAAAATGGCCATGGTATTTCACTAAGAGGGTGTGGCCAAAATTATACCAAAATAAAACCCCATACAGATATGTTGCTAACTCCTGTCAGGTCCCATGTCACAGAATTTCAGGCTTATTATATAAAGAAATAGCAATAACAGAGTCATTTCACACTTTTTAAAACCTGGGTTGGATTGCCAAGAAATCTGTTTTTAACTAAATTTCCCTGTTATTCCATTGGACCATTCAGAACAATAGCAGGGTCAACACAAATTGGAATCAAGATCTTGAGGCTCCTTTGTTAGGAAGTATTGTCCCAAAAGTAGAGCACTGAAGAAACATGTAGTTTCCTTCATGTTCTCTTTCAGTAATATCTTCTGAGATTACCACGTATCTACACAGAGCAGTATCTATTAAGCATCTCTGGTGTCTTATTGTCATGCTGGACTCTGGAGCAAAGCATGATCCTGGACTTAGGTTTCTTACAGACCAGTGGAGAAAACACATTACATAAAAACTGGAAGCACTCTTCTGGTGTTATCAGCAGATTTTTAACAAAAATATCTATATATAAAAGTATTTAATAGTGTACTATACATGGCAGGGAATACTCTATTCTGTTTATCTGAATTCTACATAGAAAAAATATTTTTTAATAAACCAACTTTAATTTTTCAAAGACATTTATGCAAAGATCTAATTGATACCTACATCTTCTTGTTTATTCACACTATCACCGGATTGAACCATATGCTTTACCCAAATCTCAAGAGAAATGAGCTGATAATGAAGAATGGATTCTCAGAAAGTCAGTCTCCAAGATATTACTAAAGGCTGGTGTTAAAGGAGTTTTCGCAAGTTCTGAATCCTCCATTTCTGTTTCATGTAAAGTGGACTTGAAATAGAAGCATTCTGACCTCACACTAAATGTTTAGGCAAGTTCTTCGTTCACTTAATGTCATCCTTGTGCAGGTTGGCTAAAACTGTTATTTTATCCACATGTGATGAGCATAATATTTTAAGTATATTGCACTTTCTTATTTAAATTTCTTATAAATGCACCTAACTTTAGAGCCTGCAGTTTCCATCTTCCGTGAGGAATGAGAAGTTAAGCAGGTTATTGCACTGGCAATAGTCACTTGAGCCACAGAACACAGTGCTGAAGACAACTAGAATCAGAAACAGTCCTAAAAATTAAGCTTTGTAAGAGAAAAATGAATTTTCTAAATTCCTTAATCTCCCTCTTTAATGAATGAAGAGGTAAATATAACTGACTTGCAAATCTATTCACATATTTTTACACAGAGGACACTCAAATAGGACAGATAAACTTGAGCTAGAAAGATGTCTCGGTTATGAGCACTGGTTATTCTTCCAGAGTACAGGGGTTCAATTCCCAGCATCCATGTGGTGGCTCACAGTCCTTACCAGGCATGTAAGTGGTATGCAGACATGCAGGCAGGCAAAACACCCATGCACATAAAAATATTAAGACAACATGAATCATGAAGATCTACTTCTTTCTTTACCAACACACTTTCAGGACAGAGGGGAAAACAGGCAAACAGCAAAAGGATGGGACTTTCTGACATACCCTCTCCTAGTTAAAGACCTAAGAAATAGAAACTTAGATGGAAGAAATTCTGAGTGCTGACGGTTTGCTTTGTCCTCTGGCTCTCAGAACCAAACAGCTGTGGAAAACTAAAGCCTTGCTACCCTGCAAAATAAACAGAATTTTTTTAAAAAAAAAAAAAGTATAGCCAAACAGAACCAAGACCTAACAATCTTCCCAAGCTCTCATTTCTGGAGTGAACCCAAGGTTCTGAACTTACTTCTAAGGAATAAATGAAGTGGCAAGGAGCAGTTGACATGGGACATTTTTGGAAGGGGTCAATCAGAGCTCATAGGTAAGGTGGGAGACAGACGGTGGGCTCAGAGCTCTCTGCAGTAGATAGTAGAGACTTGAGATAAATAGAGCACATGGGGAATTCAAATAAAGCCGTCCAGACAGGCCATATCTCCAGCTCTTGAAAAGTCTAAGTCTAAGGTTACATCAGGAATTATTAATCTATAAACTCCACAAGCCAAGATCTACATATTACCTACAGATGCAGCCCACAAAATTAGCTCACCAATTAGCAACCAGTGCATATCCAAGGACCAGCACAAAGTCAGGGTGTAAAACCCCCTTTCCCGAGGTACTTGGTCATTAATCCGAAGAAGAGTAAATCCACCATTTGCATTTCTACTTCTGCTAGCAAACAGAAGAAGTCACTGACTACATCTACCGTAACATGACGGGGGAAATGGATTTTCGTAAATGGCTTCAGATGCCTTCGAAATCTGCAATTTCCTTTTAGGACACAAAGTTCAAATTAATTGAATGTATGGTTTTTTATAAGAATTTGGTTTAAATCTGCATTGAATATAGTCCTTATATATACTAACTATATCTAAGTACACCTTCATACAAATATATATTAAATGTTACATTATTATTTATGACAACTATGTGTTATAAATAAAAACTAACACTAGTGAGAACTCACTGAAACCAGAGCAGCAGCTATGAATTCTCAAAGTCTACTTCAGATGAAACAGGTATGGGGCCTAGTGTGTGTTTATGTGTGATTTTGGGTGGCTCAAATATGGAACATACAGAATGACTCTTTCGATAAAGCTTTAAAAGGGGGCTGTGTTAAAATGTGAACACAGAGCAAAATGTTGGACATAAAACTACCACATAATCCATCAGTTTAACTCTAAAAGAATTAAGAGTGAGAAATTGTACTGGGGTCTATACACCAATATTTATAGCAGCATTCTTTTTTTCTCAAATATATTTTAATTGCTTTTATTAAGTTATATTTTTTCCATTTCCCTCCCTTCCTTTCTCCTCCCCTTCTACCCTCCTCCATGATCCCCCTGTATAGCAACATTCTTCACAGAAACCCAAAGACAGAAGCCACCTAATTATCAAACATTATTTTAATCAAAAATAAAAATGTAGCATAGACATACAATAGAAAAATGGCCATAAGAAGCAAAAAAAAAAAAACTCTCTGATATCTGCTACAATGTAAGTTAACCTTAAAAATACTGTAAGTGAAATGAGTCAGAAATAAAAAAGACAATTCTATATGATTCCACTTATATAAGGTATCCTGGGAGGGAGAAGGAAGAAGAGGAGGAGAAGGAGGAGGAAGAAGAGGAGGAGAAGAAGGTGGAGGAGAAGGTGGAGGAGAAGGAGGAGGAGGAGGAGGAGGAGGAGAAGAAGAAGAGGAAGGGGAAGGGAAAGGGGAAGGAGGAGGGGGAAGGGGAAAGGAGCAGGGGAAGGGGGAGGGGGAAGGGGAAGAGGAAGAGGAAGAAGAAGAAGATCAAAGTCAAAAGGAGGCGAAGTCTGTCAGAGAGCTTTGTTCACAGTGGTTGGTAGTAGGGTAACAGATAGTGTAATTAACGGTATTGAATTCTACATTTAAAATTGTTAAAGTGGTCAATTAGACACTATTCCCAGAACAAAAGTGGTAGTAACTACTAAGCCTGAAATAATATCTCATCAAATACTTTGTATCTGTGCAGTGGGCTGCTGCTAAGATTCTAGAGTGTACAAGATAAATATGGGGCATATCTCATTTCCTACATGAGAAACAAAGTTAAGTCAATCAGTAAGCAAACATTTAAAGTAACTGAATACTCATAAAGATCAAGAATAATTATCTCATCAGTGGCTTTACCATCCTACAAAGTGATTGCAAGCCAAGGTATGCTTTGTTTGTCTTAGAATTAAGCAGAACAGGTAAGCATATGTTGCCCTAAAGACTCTGAAAGAGTTATAGATTTGTACCTGAAATCAAGATCCAAATGAATATTTTAAAGGCCATTGGATTTCATTCAGTCACAAGTAAATACATGACTAAATTTAATACATATTGTTTCAAAATAAAAGTCTAATAGAATATGGTGAAGATACATAAGTTAGAACATTATGTCCAATAAAGAGTTAAAATGAGCTGCTGTCTTTGAGTGCTCGCCCTCCTTGAAACATGGCTTCATAAATCTGATTCATTTATAGAGTGTTTTTTGATGATGGGCAATTCTTTGTTGAAAGTTAAGTGCTCTTTTATATGAATAAATAAAGAAGGCTCTGGTTTGAACTAATACATTACTTTGACAAATGTTTATTGGAAGCCCAATTATGGGTTCATAAATCAAAGTTCTTTGTGGTTTATCAGGTGAGCTTACTGATGCCACCAGATGCTATGGTGTGTACCAACAGGGTGATTAAAACAAGTCCACGGACTGGTGCCCCTTTCCTACACAATGACAATAGTCAAAATAAGAAGAGATAGCTTATTACCTTTTATTAAACTTACTGGTTATATTTCTGCAAGATGTTATAGCCACAACTTCAAAGGAAAAAAGCATTTGTTTTCTATTTTATTGTTAGATTCAAATAGCAAGGTCAAGCCCATGACATGCAGAATTCTCTTGCAGTGAAAAATGATTCATCTGCATGTACCTAAAACCGAACTATATTATTAGAATTATTACTTTTTCTTTTTGATCCCTTTTTCCGTTCCTTTTCCTATCTTCCACTTTTTAAGTTCCTGTCATTCCCCAGCCCTTCTATTCCTCTTGGAAACCCTGTCTGTTCCTAAAGAAGTCTCTCTGCACAATGCCAACTATGCCCAACATAAGACACACTCAGCTGCTTAGTGCAGAAACTGGAGCTGTCTGAACATTTCTAGAATGAACACATATATTCTTCAATAGCTAAGGAGGAGTGCTGGCAAGGCAATTCCTACAATGCAGAAAATGCATTTTCTGCTGAGAATTGAAAAGATGCTTTACTCTAGAGACTGTTGGCACATGCCTGTAAGCCAGCATTCAGAAAGCAGAAACAGGAGAATCCAGAATTCAAAATTATCCTCTACTACATAGCAAGTTCAAGGCCTGGGCTACCTGAGATTTGTTCTCTAAACCAAAGTAACAGGAAGCTATTGCAAGTCTCCATAAAGCCAAGCTCACAAAGAAAGGGGAATAAGGTTCTTAATGAAAATAAACATTTGCATATAGCTAAGTAAGAAGGATTCTTTGATATTTGATTATCTTATCCTAGTAAAAACCATAGGGAAAGAATCACACTTATGTGACTAGCATAAATATAATACAATCTACAGGGAACTTCCCAGGAATTCACAAGGATGATCCCATCTAAGAATCCTAGCAATAGTGGAGAGGGTGCTAGACCTGGCCTTCTCCTATAATCAGATTGGTGACCAACCTAACTGTCATCATAGAACCTTAATCCAGTAACTGTTGGAAGCAGATGCGGAAATCCACAGTCAAGCACTGGGCCGAGTTCTGGGAGTCCAGTCAAAGAGGAGGAGGACCATGATAATATGAGCAAGAGGGGTCAAGATCACAAGATGGAACCCACAGAGACAGCTGACCTGAGCTCACTGGAGCTCATGAATCTAGACTGACAGCCAAGGAGAGTTGGACCTAGGCATGTGGGTGACAGTTTTGTAGCATGGTCTGTGGTGTAGGAGGGTTCTTCTGTATTTTGTATTGCTTTCATTGGTTAATAAAGAAGACTGCTGGCCTGTAGGATAGGTCAGCCCTTAGGTGGGCGGAGTAGACAGAATGGAAGTTCTGGAAAGAAAGGAAGTGTGTCAGATGTCATGATGCTCCTACCCAAGATGGACATACATTAGAATCGTCTGGTAAGCCACCACCTCATGGTGACACACAGATTTCTAGAAATGGGTTAGTTTAAGATGCGAGAATTAGCCAATAGAGGCTAGAATTAATGGCCAGGCAGTGTGTTAAATGAATCCAGTTTGTGTGTAATTATTTTGGGGAATGCAGCTG
>JAQHUG010000015.1:1820204-1832933 GCA_028555095.1 Dicrostonyx torquatus
AGGCGGGGAAAAGAGAACAGTATGCTGGGAAGAAGACTGGGTCGGGGACAGACGCCATGATCCTCTGGCCCAAGATGGATGCAGGTTAGAATCTTCTGATAAGTCACCACCTCGTGGTGACATACAGACTTTTATAATGAGTTAGTTTAAGATGTAAGAGTTAACCAAGCAAAGGCTAGAGATAATGGGCAAGGCAGTATTTAAATTAATATAATTGTTGTGTGGTTATTTCGGGCATAAGCTAGCTGGCGGCCGAGAGCTAGGCGGGAAGTAACAAAAGGGCCCACGCTCCTCTCAGGTACTGGGAACAAATAGTCCTGTTCCTCAGTGGGAACACAACCCGCACCCCCTCTTACAACACAGATTGAACACAATCTCCACCAAAATTATAGCATAATTGTCCCCAGAAATTAAACAATTTTCATCTTTATATAGAAACACACAAAAAAAGATAATTAAGACAACCTTAAATAATGTCTGGAGGCATAACATTGCCAGATTTTAAATTGTACTACAGAGCTATAAGTAATAAAACAGCATGGTGTTGGGATAAAACTAGACATGCTGACTGATGGGATCAAATTGAAGACCCAAATATAAGTTCATGCACCTATAGACACTTGATTTTTGAAAAGAAACCAAAAACTGGCATCTTCAGCAAATGGTGCCGGTCAAACTGAAGGCAGCTACATGGAGAAGAATGCAAATAAATCATGAATGCAAATTCATCACACTGCACAAAACTTAACTGCAAATGGATCAAAGACCTAAACATAAGACCAGATACACTGAATCTGACAGAAAATAAATTGGGAAATAGGCTTGAACTCATTTGCACAGGGAAGGTCTTTCTGAACAGGACACTGATAGCACAGGCATAAAGATCAACAACTAATAAATGGGACCTCATGAAGCTAAAAATTTCTGTATGGCAAACATTGAACATACCATTTGGGCAAAGCAAAAGGCTACAGAAAGGGAAAGGAACTTTACAAATTATACATCTGATAGAGGGTTAATATCCAAAATACATAAAGAACTAAAAAAAATCAAGAAAGCAAAAAATTCAAATTAAAAATGAAGTACAGAACTAAACAGAGTTCTCAAAAGATGAAACATGAATGGCTGAGAAACACTTATAGACATGTTCAGTGTTCTTTAGCTATCAAGTGAATGCAAATCAAAAGTACTCTGAGATTTCATTTTTTACCAGTAAGAATGGCCAATATCAATAAAAACAAATTATAGCATGAATAATAAAAACCCAGAGACAGATATCGAGGTTCAACCTGAAGGCCAGAAAAGCAAAGCAGCCAGCCACTAGCTCTTACCTCTACCTCAGACCAAAAATGGGCAATCCTGCCTCCATGAATCCTCAGATTAAGACTGAGTGTGAGACCTGTCTCCTCCCATTTTATATTCCTCTCCTGTGCTGGGATTAAAGGCGTGCACTACCACTGCCTGGCCTCTATGGCTGACTAGTGTGGCTTCTGAAACTGAAGGTGTATGCAGCCACTGCCAGACCTGTATGGCTGACTAGTGTGGCTTCTGGAACTGAAGGTGTGTGCAGCCATTGCCAGACCTGCATGGCTAACTAGAGTGGCTGCTTTGCACTGATCTTCAATTACTATACCACTATAAGCACATGTTGGCAAAGGTGTGGGGAAAGGGAAACTCTCATCCATTGCTGGTGGGAGAGCTAACTTATACAACCACTAAGAAAAACAGTGTGTCAGTTCCTCAGGAAGTTCGTCATAGATCAACCTAAAGATCCATCTACACCACTCTTAGGCATATACCTAAAGGATGCTTCATCCTACCACAGAGACTTTTAAGCCTCTCATTCACACCATTGATAACTGGGGGGGGGGTCAGTGACGGAAAGAGGAGGCTCTGCTAATGAATCCAGAAAAGGTCTAAGAGTTCAACTATGATGTACGTAAAAACTAATGGTTGAAGGCATGTAATATGTACCCTACTTGCAAATAGAGAACCTTGTACATTTGACTATGTAAATTTCAAAAACGGACCTTCTGCTTGGATAAAATAACAACAGTGCTGGGAATTAAACAGACACACTCACCTTGTAAAAACTCCTCCTTGCAAGCAATGGAGTAGAAGAAAAGAATGCTCATTTTCTTGTCTTGTTTTCTTTAAGTCATCCTTTAACCACGAATAGCTAAAACACTGGACTATGAGTGTTCCACAAAGCACAAAGCTTAATGTTAAAACACCAAAAACATATTGTCCATCATGGAAATACCTAACAGACAGGAGGATGTCTGCAACTAAATCAGTTACATAGATTATAATGCCAAAAACGGACATGGCAAAGTTGCATTTGGTATATTTCATTATGAATGACTATGGCTCTTGGTTAGCTACTCTTTTTCAGATACAAAAAAAACAGGGGAAAATACCAGAATGAATATTAGTCTATCCTGTAGCTTAGCACTGAATTAATTTCTACTCTCTGAGTCTACTTAGAGAAAAGAATATGGGGATAGAGTTCAGGGACATAGTGTTTATCTAACATTCATGAAGTCCTATATTCAGTCCCTAATACCAAAAGTAAATAAATATTATGAAGTTGGAACACTAAAATGAAAGTAAATAATTTTAACTTTCTTTTTTAAAAAAAATTCTAATCCAGATCCAGTGGTACAAGAAGTCGTCGTGGCATCTTCTCTTCTATCATGATCTTCATTACAGATAACAATGTCTAAAACAAAACAAAAACATGTTTCTAACTCTTAATGATAAGACCTGGCCCATGATTTTATGATCTTATGTTTTTAAGTAGAGCATATTTGCATGAAATACACATTTTATAGTTGGAAAAGTCAAGTCTCAGAAATATAGTTACTAGTTGATAATGTCACCTGAAACTGAAGTACTTATCATTTAAAACTAGGTATTCTCATTCTCACAAAAATACTTATTATAAGACCATTTATATTGGCAAAAAATGCAAACTACCTAAATGTCATCCAATTCCAAATCACACTACAGAGCCATAGTAGCAAAGGTAGCACAGTCCTTGCATAAAACACACATGTATACTAACAGATCAGACTACAGAACCCAGAAGTCAGCTCACAAGGCCACAGCAGTAAGATCTTTGAAATTCACAGAATGTAGGAAGAAAAATCAAAGCCCAAGCACAGGCAAGGACTTTCCAAAAAAAGGACTCCAAGGATTCGGGAAATACGAGCGGAATTGACAATAGGACAGAGTGAGACTGAAGCGCATCTTCACAGAGCAGGAAGCCCCCTGGAGTGAAGACACAGCCGGAGGAACAGGAAAAAAATCTTTGTCACTTTTTAGGGATCAGTACCTAGACTCTATAATTAAAAAAAAAACTAGAAAAATTAAACATTAAAACAACAAATTATCTAACTAATGGGCAAATAAATTTCATGATAGTTCTCAAAAGGAAGAATAAAACTAGTCAATAAACATATTTAAAATGGTCAACATCCATAGCCATTGTGGACACGATCATCAAAACATTGACAGGGCTAGAGAGACAACTCAACCACCATAGTTAGTATCATGATCCCTACTGTATAACTGTTCTGAATGCAGTCTGATAGCAAGACTAATCTGACTCAAGCATTTTTGTTTTGTTTTTCCTAATTGCCAGTAGTTCACCAAAAACAAATTCAGGTTTCTGTCCACTCAGATTTGAGAATACTGTTTTCTAGGAACTGCAACATTTTAATAATATCTATGAAGTGTGCTGCTCTTATAGTAGCAATGGTTTAATTAAAGAAAACAAAGATTCTTGAACATTTTCCTACCTTCACTCCCTAGCATGTAACTATCAAATTTGTGTCTCTTTGGATTTTGTTGTTTTCTAGTGTTTGATTTTAAAAATTAGTGTTAGAGTTTCACTTTAAAAAAAAAAAAAGTAGCTAAGCAGCTTTAGCTTGGGACCGGGGCAGAAGTACTAAAATGTGACCGCACGTATTTCTGCCATTTTGTACTATGTTGCAAAGTGAGGTTCTCAGCACTGGCCATTATAAAATATCTATCAACTACAAAAACTTGAAGATGCTCTTTATACTGCAGTGCCAGACAGTCAAGCTTGGACTCCTTATGTAAAAAGAGACCAGCACACCCATCTCATCACTACGAAAAATTTCTTTCATCTTTAATAAAGGGCAAAATTATATGTCTACTAAAAATTATAGTAAAATAAAATTTCCCTATCATTTACTGTCAGTAAATGTTTGGTGTGATATTGATCTTTGTTTGCCTAGCTGCATAAAACATTTCATACAACACAAATGTTTTATGAGTTGTCCTGCGGGTTAAAAAAGATAACCTATACAGTCCATAGAACCCCCCTCGGTAAGTTCTTGGCACACAGGACTCAAGAAATGATGGTTATTATTTGCTGTGTGCCTGGTTGTCTGTGTGAGCACTGTGTTTCCCAACTCTGACTTAATTTTCTTTAACAAGAACTGAAAAGGTCGTTCTTCATGATGTGATCTCAGAGTTTCGAAACACAGAGGAAATATGATAAGAAAAATTTTAAATGTCAACTGTAATTTTATCTGAGGAACGAATGCCATTTCAGAAGACTGTTTTTCTTCACCATTCTTTACCATATGCTACAGATTAAACTTTTTCCCCTCAAAATTTACATATCGAATCCCCCAGTTCCCAAGTATGACCTCTTGGGAGAGGGGAACTTGAAGGAGAAAACAATGGCTGCCGAGGATGGCTAGTCTCAGGAGGGCTGGCCATGCGACTCAGTGCAGAGAAAACTGGCCTGGTGGCAGGCCCAGGATTCAACCCTCAGTGCCTCAAAAAGGGGGTAGAGAGAAATGGAGAGGGGCGGGGGAGGAAAGGACAGCAGAGGAAAGGTCCCGTGAGGATAGAGGTCAGAGCTAGGAGACAGGCGCTTCCACAAACTGCCCCTACCGGCCCCTTCATCTTGGACTTCAGTCTCTAAATGTATGATTAAGCACATTGGAATCCGATGAGTCTATTCTATGTGTACCTGAACTCTCTATAAAAACATTTAGTACTCTAAAAGACCGGAAAGGAAAGAATTACAAAACACGCACACCCAAACTAGTACCTACTGTTTCATACTATTTCCCACGTATATGCATTATGTTTAAAAGTCTACAGAATAATTCTAGAGGGAATTGTACTCTACTTAAGAAACAGGAATAAAAATCTTAATTTCATTTTCCAGACTCTCCCAGCAAAACTATAATCAGATGATTTCAGAATATTAAAAGCTGACCAAAATGTCATAGTTGAGCTGAAATGTCGCACAGGATTTTTAATGTAAGTAGCTTACTTGGTTACACCTAAGCAGTCTGTGTATATTTCGATCAGCCCATCCCTAAAGAGAACTCGCTTTGCCTGACACGATTAAGTAAAACCCCAACAGGCTTTCGTTAACATTTTACAAGGCAGAGTCCTTTCTATGAAACAAAAACTGCATTATTATCAGAACATTTCTTAATAGATTTGTTAACATAGCAATGTCCACAATATTGATTCAGTCAGACAGAACAAGATCCCCACAGGAAGCAAATCTACACAGGAAGCTAGAAACAACACGGCCATCATAAAGACATCCCACAACTCTCTGGATAATTGTAGTTTTATAACTTATTTACAGATAGCCCATCTTTCCTTCCACAGTTGACCACTGTCCCAATGCCACCCGAGTGAAAACACCACCACCTACAAAATGTGCCTTCTACTTACGGACTTAATGCTCAGCTGTATGGCTAGCTGGCTGCCTGCCAAGATATATAACCTTTGCCCTTGTACAGGATCACTCTGCAATAAAACAGTTATTTAAAAAAAAATATTTAAAACTAGGAAGGTTTCACTTAATCAACCAAACGTAACTCATGTAAAACAGGACTTACTGGTGACAAATCTAAAAGCCTTCTTTAATTCAATGGCCCTTCTTCACAATCTTCACCTCAGGGATTTTATTTCTTCACTGAACACCAGGATAGCGAGTGTATACTCCTTTTGAATCACATACTAAAATGAAACCAAAATCACCTGTTAGTCACATGTAAAACTCCAATCTGTTGATAAGAATCCCTCACTGAGGAGAAATCACATGTTTCCTTACTTATGTTTAGACTCCAAGCTTTAACATATTTATCATTTAATCGTTAAGAAAATACCATTTGATAGGGGAATATCCTATTCACAACAGCTTCAAAATAAATAAATGAAATAAATTGCCTACGAGCAAACCTAAGCAAGGAACGAAAGCTGAATGAACCCTACTGCTGTGGGAGGTCCTTCTGTATGGTGTGAGTATGTGCTCCTCCCACTGGTTAAGAAGGAACCTGCTTTGGCCTATGGCAGGATAGACTAGATAGGCGGGAAACCCAAAGAGAAAGGGAGAGACAGAGAGAGAGAGAGAGAGAGAGAGAGAGATGCCAGCGAGTAGCCCTAAGAACATTATGCTAGAAGACCTGAGGTAACGCCATTTCATTAGAAATGGGTTAATTTGTAAGTGAGAGCTAGCCAGTAATAGCCAAAGCCGAAGTAATATAATATCAATTATATTAATATTAGCCTCTGAGTGACTGATTATTCTATATGTGGTTGTGGGGACCAGAGGGTGGGAGAGAAACAGTTCAGTGGGAACGGGTGAGGCAGAGAAAGCTTCCAGCTATTTGCTACAATAAAATTCTTAAAACACTAGAAGATGGAAAGACTGCTCACACTCATGGATAGGTGATGGTGGAGAGATCGGACGCTTAAAAGAAATCCCACTCTAGCTCAGAACTGAGAGATGGTTATTTATTAAGGGGGAAAACTTACAAATCAGGATTCTCTGCTTGAACGGTGGATGGAGATGGTATCCAAAACAATCCGAACGAGCAAACAGGAACAGGGGCGGGGGGCTGGAGAGAAGGGCTGGACTCTGCAGTGGCGTCCAGGTATATAGTGTAAGAGGCCACGCTGTAAACCTTCCTGCAGCAGATAGGTAGATCTAAATGTGAAAAATGGCTATGTTGCCAAAAATGGTCTACAAATTCAATGCACTCCCATCCAAAGCCCAATGATATCTCCACAGAATTAGGTAAAAGTCCTAAAATTCCCAGAGCAACACATCATTAAAGGAAAAAGAGCAATGCTGGAGGTATCATAATATCCAATCTTAAATTATGTCACAGAGCCATAACAGTAAACACAGTGTTGTGTGAGCACAAAAGCAGACGTGCAGACCAATGACTAGAAGAGATAACCTGGGATTAAACACACAGCTGCAGCACAACTTGGAGAAAAGACAGTCTCTTTAGCAAATGGTGCTAAGCTGGAAGGGGGTGGTGCACACCTTTCAGCTCAGCCCTTGGGTGGCAGTGGGAGGCAGGTCATTGAGTCTGAGGCCAGTCTGGTTCACAAAGCAAGTTCCAAGACAACCAGCATTACACAGAGAAACCCTGTCTTGAAAAAACAAACAAAGAAAGAAAAAAATGGCGTGGAGAAAACTGGATTTCCACAAGTAAACAGATGAAACTAGAACCATATTTTTTCAGTCCACATAAAAATCAATTCAAAGTTGATCAAAACTAAAGTCTTCAAACCTTTAAATTGCTAGAGGAAATCAGGTAAAACACTTCAAGATGTAGGCCGAGGTAAGGGGATTCTGAACTGGACTACACAAGAAATAAACCCAAGAACTGACAAATTGGATTACATGGAATTAATCCAATTAACTAATTATTAATTAATTACATGAAATTAAGGGGCTTCTGCACAGGAAAGGAAAGGATCGCCACTCATCAAGTAGGCATGCCATCTCACACACCACAGAAGAAGCCAGCCTCACTGGGATTTCTCCCACAGACTGACTGTCCAGCCAGATTTTTCTTCTGAATAGAGCTTTCAGCCTTGGTCGTGTGTCTCAGCACTTGCTGGAGGGGCTACATAACCACTGACATAGCAAGAAGACACGCTATCTCTCATACAGGATGAGAAAAGGTCACCATGTTAAGATTCCCCCTGTGGATGCTCCAGATCCTGATGGCTCAGCCTTAGGTGCGTATCTCATGACCCATAGCAAATATATGTGTGTGTGTGTGTGTACATATATAAGTATGTATATATACATATATAAATATGTATATATGTGTGTATGTGTATATACACACACATATGCACCCGTGATGCAGTCCAGGGGTGTTGATCGGGTTCATTTTCTCTGTCATTGAAAGAACTAAATAAAAAGCAGGAAAATCTGAATCTCAACAGGCGGCGGCAGAGAAATGTCAAGCACTGCCGACAGAATCAGCAGATGAAGGAAGGTGTTTATTGGGGGTGAGGAGACACATGTGCAGCAGACATGCAGAGAAAAAGACCCTCTGCAAAGCAGGTGGGAGCACTCAGCAAAAAATCTTGTCTCTTCCCAAGGGTTGTGGGTTTTAAAGTTTCTCAAGAGCTTTTCTCTCCTAATTCGGGGTTGGTCAGATTGGCCCAGAACTGTGTGTGACACGTCCTGAGCAGGCCTTGACCTTGTTGGACAAGGTTATCAGCTATTTGAAGCTGTCAGGCTTTTGTCTCACGCCAGGAAGGTGAAGAAGAAGCTCGCCATCTTAGAAATTCACCACCTTTCTCTATTACCTTAGCCGTGGCTCCTCTCCCTGTCGGTCTACCTAACAGACTCTAACTGCTAGTCTCTCACTAGCATAGCAAAAAGGCACATTCACATACGCCATATGGAAAAGGACAGCTGTATTGGAACCTCCTCCGTGGACACTTCCCCTTCAGGCTGCTCAGTGTTGGTTGCATGCCTGGCTACCCCATAGCCAGGGCCATGCCATCATGCCTCCCCAACTCATCTTTGGTTCCGTCAGGTTACTGTTCTTGTTAAAAAGTGCTGTGACCGACTTTTCCTGGGAAGGCACAACCCAACAGTCCAAAGTAACAATTAACATCCAACTTGATGAACCAATGAGTTGGGTTTTTTTGTTCGCTTGTTTGTTTACTGAGGTTGCCAGCAGGAGTACGGGTGAGGGGTGACTTACAAGAGGACTCAGGAGCAGCTGCATCACCAGGAAGCCCCCCCAGCATGGATAACGGCTCTGACCTGTTAAACCACAGAGAAAGAGTTTAGAGTGCAGAGCTCCCAGCAAGCTACGCAGAGAGCTCCAGAGTCGCAGTTTCCAGTAGGCATCACCCATACTGGCTATAAATGCGTATTAGTAGGATGAAACCAGCTGATACGAATGACTTGGTTTACCCCAAGTCCTCTTCACCGGATATATTGTGCATCACAAAATGGCAGGTGATAATTTCAATAACAGGTTTCAAATTGAGCTCATTCTTGAGACCCAGAACAGAAACTTATCCCACATAGCAAAAAAAAAAAAAAATCAACTACTTTGAAATATTGAGCTGTCAACTTGCAAAGGGATTTCTTCTGCAAAGTACGAATGATTGAAAATGACTATCCTAAAAGTCAGACCGAAGTATCAGAAGTGTCCATTTCTCAGTTATTTCTAAAAGGAGTAGGCTAAGGTAGTGGACATGCTCTTTATCTCTGGATATTCACTGCTGGAGAGCAGAGAATCTGGGCATTTTCTTGAAGGTAACTTATAGCTCAAGTTGTTAAGGTGGGAAACAATAGTTGATACTTGTCAATTGAAAGATACTTCACTACAGAGACAATAAGTCACTTTCACCTTGGATACAAAAGCGACTTATTTCCCTGGGCAAGTGGGTAGGATAGAGAGGAAGATAGGCAGGCTCCTCCAATCTCCACAAATGGGATCATGCGTTGATGCAAAACACATAGAAAGAGACCCAAACACAGACCTGGGTCTTCTCAAACTCCATTTTACATAAAGTGGAGATAAATTGTGCCTGATAAAGTGTTAGGGTCCACATGGGATTTTAAGAGTTGAGGGTGAATGGGGACTGGAGATATGACTCAGTTGGTAAAGAGCTTGCCTTCTAAGTACGATGACCTGAGCTTGATCCCACAGAACCTACATAAAAATGTGGGGCATGGTGTCACACTTTTATAATACCTGTACTGGGGAGATGGGAATTCCCTGGCCCTGTGAACAGCTGACCAGTCTAGCCTAAGTGGACTCCAGGCTGGCAAGGGGTAGATGGATGTCCAGAGAATGACACCTGAAGTTGTCTTCTGGCCTCTACAGGTATGCACACAAACTTTTTTTATTTTTTATTATTTTACTGCTTTTGAAGATTAAAAAAAGATTATTGGGGGCGGCTCTTGACAAGAAGCACTCAGGTGGGAATGCTAGGTGGGCATCAGTTCCACCATTTATTATGAATGGTAAGTTATTCTTCAATTGCACACCCTGCCACTGCCTAAGACCTGGCCTGCCATTCCTTCCTGGGCTGGGACTCACTAACTACCCCCCACATCTGCCAACCCTTATTTCCCTCACAGGTTAACTTTCCAATCAACTAATGTCATGAAGATGCTGAACTACTTGGGTTCAAAGTCCGAAGAGACACCAGGCTCCGCGACAGAGGCTGAGAGAGCAAGCAGCTCAGGCCCTTTCAGGCCTCGTCTCAGGCCACAGCCACCCGGAACGACCTCTCGCTGCTGACAGGCAGGCCGGGCCCGTCACGTGACAGAGGACCCGCCTCCGCCAGCTGCCAATCCGCTTCGGGCCACCTCCCGCGGTGTCACGTGACCGCCGTCCTACAAACGGGGCCTGGGATTAGCCGTGCACGGAGGAACTAGGAATCTAGTTACCGGCCGGCTTGAAGATGGCCACGGCTCTACAGCGCATCGAGCGGCTGTCCAGTCGGGTGGTGCGCGTGTTGGGCTGTAACCCGGGTCCCATGACCCTGCAAGGCACCAACACGTACCTGGTGGGGACCGGCAGCAGGTAAACGCCCCCTCCACGCAGCCAGCGCGGTCCCCGAGCTCCGCGGACGACGGAACCTAAGCAAAGCACAGACTTTACGCTTCTGATTCACGGTTTGCTTGCTGTCTGGCAGCCCGCAGGGTGCCCGTGTTGAACTGGGATTTCCTGGAGTTAGTTTACGAGAGCCGGTGTGTTGGTGCACGCCCGCAGTCCAGTGCTTGAAAAGCACAGGCAGGATGAACACAAGTTCGAGGCCATCCTGGTCTACATAGCCATTTTGGTAGGGTCATATAGCAAGGCCCTTACCCCCGTGCCCCAAAAG
The DNA here is from genome assembly GCA_028555095.1 of Dicrostonyx torquatus. Lineage (NCBI taxonomy): Eukaryota > Metazoa > Chordata > Mammalia > Rodentia > Cricetidae > Dicrostonyx > Dicrostonyx torquatus. The sequence continues at coordinate 1,831,377 of JAQHUG010000015.1, forward strand.
TTTACAGTATTGCTTCTCTGATTATATTTTACCCAGAGCCTTCCTTCCTGAAATCTGACAATGCTGAAGCCATTTCCTTACAGTAGAGGGCAGAATTTTACTTCCAAAATTCAACCCAAGTCTGTAAAACTGAAAGAGCAACCCAGCCCATGAGTAGGAGAAACTAACTCTCTCTACTTTTTTCTGCTAATTACGTAAGCAAGCATAGCTTGTTTGTATTTGAAGTCTCTACTATATTTACCTTTCTTGAGTAAAAGAAATCTACAAGCAGCTGACTGTAAAGAAATGGAAGTATTTCAAGCTGGCAAAAGGTTAAGCCTAGAGTAAACAAGGCCAGGGTCAAGTACAGGTCCTTTGGACTTCCTGCAAACTTTTGAGGGTTAGAAAATGACGCATCAGAGTGCCTGACTTCTGGGGTATAGTCTGAGCTGGGCTGTGAGTTCCCAGGCATTCTCTTCAGTGTGTTATTTAAGACTCATCCTGAAGTCAGTACCTAAGATCGAAATGGCAGATAGTTCTAATCACCCCAGAGAGTTCCTTAGGAGAGCGGCCTTTTGGAAATCGGTGGATTGATCCCAGTAAATTCAACACAACCTGCTTTTCTTAGTGCGCTAAAATAGTGGCTGGTTTTTATATGAAAACCAGATGAAGAAGTTGGTTTGCATTTAGAGACTAAAGTGTGAAAAATACACAGTGTATCCTTAACCTCTCACTCACACTCAGTGTAACAAAAAAGCTTCGACTGAAAGAGACATAAGCTGAAGCTAACTGATGAAGAGCGGATTCATAGTCTCCCATCTGAAGCAGCTTAACAGTTACTAGGAATCACTCGAGCTTTTTACATTATAATTTTATTTCTATGGGTTATTTACGTAATAAGGAAAGCTAAAATAATTAATGTGCAGATGACGCTGCTCAACGTAGACTAAAGGTGACTAGATCCAGAATTTAACTGGTCCAAGTTAGATGTTCCAAGATTTGTGTCCGCTGTTCCACTTCACAGAAAGGTCTAAGGTTATAGGCGGCCTCTGTATCATTGAACCCAAGGGCATTTTTATATTTCTGTTTCCGCTAACTTTGGGACCCACTGACCAGTCCCTCTCGGATTTGCTAACTCTGCATCCTCTCGCTGCTTTTCTCACGTCCTCCATCTTTATCAGAACTTCACATTCCTCTAAATGCAACCCTAACTCCAATTTTTTTTTTAAATTACACCTATTTACGTATTTGTATGTATGTGTGTGGACTCACACACCATGGTTGGGGTATTGATATCACCCTGTTATCCTGAGAATCCCACTCAGGTTGTCAGAGTTGGGAGCAGACACCCTCACCCAGTGAGCTACCTTGCCTACCTATCCTAGCCCCTTGTGATGATTAATCATGGTGGTCAATTTTACTGAATTCAGAGTCACCTAGAATACACACTTTGGGGAAGGATTTCAAGAGTGGTGTAACCAAGGCAGAGCAAGCCCTACCCTGAGTAGCAAATATATACCATGTACTCAAGTTCTAAACTTGAATTCAAGAAAAACAAGTAGATCAAGTATTCTGCTG
>JAQHUG010000015.1:1842033-1877355 GCA_028555095.1 Dicrostonyx torquatus
CGCTGTGCTCTGCACAAGGGATGGTCCTCAGGGTCCCCTTGTGATCTCAGCACACGCTGTGCTCTGCACAAGGGATGGTCCTCAGGGTCCCCTTTAACCTTGTCACTGCTGTTCACCTTTACCATTTCCCTGATTCCTCATCATGCTGCCTGAAGTGTCTGTCAGGGGCAGTCAGATGCTCAGTGGGTGAAAACATTGGGTGTCAAGCTTGCTGGCCTACATTGAGTCACTCAGACCTCATGATAGAAGGGAAAGAACTGACCCACAAAATCTGTCCTCCCACCTCCACACACACTATGCCCCCACCCAACCCCACAGATAAATAAATTGTAATTTGAGCAGAATTAAAATGAAGCATTTGCTAGTGCTGTCCCCTCTCCGTGTCTACCTGCTGCCGTTTTCTCCCTAGCCGTCTCTAGGCCTTCCCCCGTCTAGTTTCCCTTGTACCCATTTCACTTGGGCCTTTGATAATTCCCACCAGCTACAATGTTTGCCGTCTCTGTAGTTTCACAGTCAAGCTCCAGACCATATTTCTGCTCTTAGCGCCCACTACCCCACTCACAAACACCATCAGCCGCATGTAAAGCCTCGTGGGCATGTCAGATGTCCGCACCTCTGTTTCTGTCTTCCTGTTTTCTGACCACTGCTCCTGTCCTCAGACTTTGATCTCCGGCACACTCACAAATTACTTTGCCCGAGTAACCTTCCTGAGCAGAATTCACTGCTCCCTCCTCCAGCTCTCATACAGCCCTTGTTATTTCTCCCGAGCACTGAGCAGTGACACTATGGTTTGTGTATGTGAGCAGGCGTCTCCTCCGCTCTGACAGTTTGCGGTAGCAGTGTATGCCAGTTGCCATAGCAAGCTAGCTTAGAAGTATAATGGTTCCAACATTTAAAAAAAAAAAATGTCTGAGTCATAGTAAGTCCAAAAACGATTCCTGATTTGTGAGTGGCCTTTAAGGTGTTCAGCAGGACAGTGTTTCGGGTTCCTTTGATTTCTGTGACTCCTCACTCCTCTGCACTTGGCTGTCATATCCCCACGCTCAGCTCAGGACAGCAAATACTAAAGGACACGGAGATGTCATGTAGGAGATTTCCTGGGCCAAGGCTTCTGGTCCATTAGCTACAACTGCATTCGTGTTCCACACCTGACTGTGTGATGCAGGGACATTAACCCCATGCCCAAGGGAAGGAAGAATCGGATTGGTGGTTGGCTAGTCCTCCTCTCACATAGGTTGATCTTATAGAAGGCACTGAGGAGCCCATGAGTAGCCAGTGGGTGTGGGTCAGACGTGAACGGGAAGAGGAAATAATGAGTAGCCACTGACCTCTGCCAAGCCAGGGTCGTCTTTTAGCCAATGTCCAGTAATTTGTAAAAATCTCTGGTATACTTTCTATACCAGCTAGTTAGAGGCAGGTTTCTTAAAATAATCTTGCTAACACACACACACACACACACATACATACACACACACACACATACACACACACACACACACACACACACACACACACGAGATGTGCTCAGTACCATTGTACTTGCCAAGCATCTAAAAGGCCCTAGTTTTCATTCCTGGTGCTGCAGGTACTTGATTGAATTCTCTCATAGTAACAGATTTTCTGTTGCCATGACAAAACGTATGATCAGGGCAAGTCTCTGAAAGAAAGCATGGCTTTGCCTTCCGGTTCCAGAGTGTTAGAGTCCACATGGCAGGCAAAGCTATGCCGGCAGGAACAGCTGAGTGCCTACATCCTCATCTGCAAACAGAAACAGAAAGGGCTCTACCATCTGCCCCCAAGCAGATGGTTTTGTTGGTTTGTTGTTGCTGTTGTTGTTTTGTTTTCTAAGACAGGATTTCCCTATGTAGCCTGAGCTGTCCTGGAAGTTGCTTTAGTGCATTTGTAGCTCTAGGTTCTGATAGGGAGAAAACTACTCATGACCTGTGTTACTGCAGACAGACTTTAATTGAAGGGATCCATGGAGAGAGATTCAGGGACTCTTCCAGTGAGGCTTTGCTGTGGACTAGAGCATTGGGCTCCACCATAGCTTAGGAAGGACAAGTAGGGCACGAGCAAAGGACACATGCATGGGGAATAACAAGAGGTGACCAGTCCAAGGGTTCTGGTATCCACAGCAGAGCACTTCTCCTCATCTGGCTTACTCAAATTAGCTTCCTCCGGGACAGAGAGGAAAACTCAGTGTCAGGCCAAGTCAGCACAGGACAGCAGTGTCTCCTCCATCATCTAAGGGCCCTTAGCTAGATTGGAAAATAGAATTGACAATGACAGAATGACAGGCAAAAGTAGCTTTAATGTCTTTCTGAGGCACTGGGGTATCCAGAAAGACCCAAATTAGCAGGAAACATGACCTCTTTTTATGCTGTTTGGTAGAGTAAATAGTCATAGAGAAGTGTGCCCAGACAAGAGGTGACCTGGGCTTAGGGAGTTGTGCAAGGCTTGCTTGTTCAGATTCTTCTTCAGAAGTAAGGCTGTCTATATCTGAGCATGAACCTGGCGGAAGTCAAGAATTCTTTATAGGTTTGAAAACTTAGTCAAAGCGGGAAGGCATTGAGAGTTCAGAGAAGCTCTCCTGCTTTTCCTGTGTCACTGATGCTCTCCACCCCCACTTGCCCACTCAGGACGCTGGAGGGACCATATGTCAGAGGAGGCTGGTATAGCCCTGTCAGTGGAAGATCCTGGAGGCCGCAGGGGTGGCTCGGTGGTTAAGAGCACCGGCTGCTCTTGCAGAGGACTCAGGTTAGGGGATTCTACACTTGTGAGCACTCTAGGCCCTAGGCATCCATATGGTGCACATATAGATAGGAGAGAGAGCACAACACTCATATACATGAAATAAATACACCTTTTAAAAGAAGAAGAAAGAATTCATGGGAGCCTGACCAAAAGTTTTGACCAAAGGAAGAAGAAATCTTTATCCAATTCCAAATAGGAAATATGGCTTTTGATTCTAAGAGTTTTCCTGAAGTCGCTCCTGATTGCAGGCTCTGGCCGGTTTCTTAGCTGATTTACTAGCACTCCCGGTCTTCTGTCAGAACTCCTGTGTGCACCTGCTCCAGTCCCCTCCTGATCGCTCTCATTTTCCTTCTTCCTACACCTGGGAGGGTTGTATGTTTGATTTCTCACTCTCTTCATCTTGCTTTATAACCAGTGGGGTTTGTTTTCAAAGGTTTCTTCTTTGTGGTTTGTTGCCACTAGATTCCTTTGCTTTTTCTTAACCCATTGCATGCAGTGTATTCTAATTATCTTAATTACCCTCTCCTGTTTCCTGGTTTTCTTTTTTTGATGAAAACTGCAGAGCTATTTCTGAACCCTGAGAATTGGGGGACAGAGGGTTGTCAGCATGAGCCTCAAAGCGCCGTAATCTAGATGAAGTGCTTTGTTGGGAACCCATTTCTGACATCGGAGCCTGTTCCCAAGGTAGTAAATAACTTAGAAAAGGCTTTTGTGAGTTCTTCAGGAAGGGTCAAGACCTCACTAACAACATTATGTAAACTGATCATTTTCTTCACATATTATCCCTGCGTCCATCCATGCCTGTTTTACACTTTTGGAAGATCTAGTCCTTTTTGTTAACAGGCTCAGATCACATGTCACACTGCTCAAAGTAAGAATGGAACTTGAAAAGCTGGAAAGTTTCTATTTTGGGGCTTTTTTTTGGGATTTTTAGTGTTGAGGATTAAACCCAGGGCCTCACATGTTCTACAATGAGCTATAGCCACAGCCCTGAATATTTGTTAAACGGGTTTTCAATCTTTTGTTTGTTTGTTTGCTTACTTTAACCTCCTCCCCCCTTCTGTCCCCAGTTCCAGATTCCTTACCTTTCAGGGACTTCTCCCAGATGATCTAGGTTGTTCTCCTCTTTGTATGTTTAGGTCTCACCTCTCAGTTCAGTATCTGCAGCTGGAGTTGTGGTCTTCCCGTCATTCTTTCCCTTCCTGGGAGGCTGCACCACTGCAAAAACAAAGAAAAAACCCTTCCTGATAATCTCATTGGGGTTTCAGAAGGAAAACAGATGCAGATGTACACTGTGCTGTCTTTAACCAAAAACCGACATTAGGTCCCTAAGCTTTAAATATAAATATGCAGCTGTATTTTCCCTACCACCTAAATCATTCATTATTGAAAGTTTTACTTAAAATATTCCAAGACCATAAAAATCAATCTCTAAATCAGACAGAAAGGTAATGTTTCTGAAGCTAAGTAAAATTAAGTTTGAACTACATTCTTGTGCTATGTATTGCTGTCATCTGTGTCACTATCTAAAATGGAGAGGGAGTAGAACCGTCCCAGGGCAGTGTACGGGGTTCATGTGCAATCCTCACAAGCCCCTGAAGTCAGTGCCTGAGACCTGGAAAGCTATGGGTCAAAATCGGATGCCACTAAGAGCTGAGTGCTGGAAATAGAGGAAGCCCTGCCTGTCGGAGACTAAAGAGTGAACAAACAGGGCAGTGTGCAGCCTATGAAATGCGAGGGTAGATCAAGACACATGAGTGAAACAGGGAAGTCACCAGTCCCAAGGACAAAATCTTCATGTGGCTGAGAAGTCAAGAGGTGCTTTTCAGAACAAACTAGTTAGACTTCTTGTTACTGCTCATATAGATATAAAACTTATGTGAATATGAATAAAGCTCTTGAACTATTTCTCATGACTTAAAGGTATCATAATCAGTTTTGAAGTTTAAAGGGTTTTTGTTTGCAATATCAGTTATAGACAACAATGGGTTTCATGATGACATTTTCATTTATGTATATAATGCATTTCCTACTTGCCCTTTACTATCCTCTGTCTTCTCTCGTTCCCTTCCCACCCTGCTGACTCCTTTCTTTTTCCCAATTAGTCCCCCTTCCACTTCCACATCATTTATTTCTCTCACTCTGTGTGTGTGTGTATGTGTGTGCACATGCATGTGTATATGAGTGGGTACTGGGGACCAAACCTGGTTCTCTGTAAGAGCAACAGACACTCCTAACTGCTAAGTCATCTCTCCAGTCTCTACACTTACTTAAAAAGTAAGTGGAAATATGTTGGCTGAGGTTTCTGTCCCACCCGGTCCCACATCTGTTCCATCCCAAAGAAACACATAGAGGTCTACATTAATCATAAACTGGTTGACCTATTAGCTCCAGCTTCTTATTAACTCTTTCTTAATCTTAAGTTAGCCCATGATTCTTGTCTGTGTTAGCCATGTGGCTTGGTACCTTTATCAGTGAAGCATTTTCATCTTGCTTCCTCTGCATCTGAGTGATGACTGCAGACTGACCTTTCCTCTTCCCAGAATTCTCCTGTTCTTGTTGCCCACCTTTCCTTCCTGCCTGGTCACTCTGCCTATACTTGCTGCCTGACTAGTGACCAATCAGCATTTTATTAAAATACAAGTAACAAATCTTTGCAGGGTACCAGACCATTGTTCCACAGCAGAAACAAATACATATAAGGATGCTTCGCTTAAATTTTATATAAATACTAGTAGAGTAAATTTTTTTTCGAAACTTAGAGCATTGTGCCAAATATTTATATAGAGCACTTAGGTATTTGCCTATGAAAAGTATTTAATAATATAGGAAATATAATAAAAATAATGAAAACTTCAAAAGTCAGTTTTGTTTTTAATTATTAGTGAAAGAAATTGAAAAGCTATGTTCTTACTAAAAGCACTATTTCTCGAGAATCTTAATTTTTAACTTATTTATATTTTAATTCATGTATTTCAAATTTGTTCTTATCATCTTTTTATTTATAAGATAAGAAGAAAAGATGTTATTAAATTTGTACTTCTGAATAAGAAATGTAATCTAGTAATAGGGGATATTTGTCTGTGCTCAACTTTCCGTGAGGAACCCCTGAAAAAACTGGGATAATGAGATTTTGGTAGCATGTTAATGTCTTGTCTAAAGATGATAGAATTATTTACTTTGCAACATTTTCCCCAGGCCTAAGAATTCATACTTACTGTTTGTGATTCATAACTTCTGTTTTTGACTAGAGTTATACACACTCCTGGCCACACTGATGACCACATGGCTCTATTCCTGGAAGAGGAAAATGCCATATTTTCTGGGGATTGTATCCTAGGAGAAGGAACAACGATATTTGAAGACCTCTATGATTATATGAACTCCCTAAAGAACTTATTAAAAATCAAAGCTGATATTATATATCCTGGTGAGTAATGTTTTTTAATCTAGGAAGCCATCTTTTCACATGATAAAGAATGTTCATTTGGCTTATCTCTGAGTTGAAATATATAGACAACTTGAAGTTTTTGTGTTAACGTATACTAAGTGTTCAAGTACTTGGTTTCAGGATGGCATTTTCGTGCATCTCTTATAAAATGTGCCTTCATCATATTCACCTGCATTACCCTCTTTTACTCCCCCCTTTCCATTGTTCCTCTTCTGCAACTTTCTTTTTTTTTTGAAGATTTTATTTTTAATAATGTATATGTGTCCGAGTGTGGATTTCAAAAGAGGGTCACCTGGTGCTGGCAGTTGTGAGCTTCCCGACTGGAGTTCAGGACACTGAACGCAGGTCTTCTCTAATGGTAGTACATGCTCTGCCCTCGGAAGAGCTGTCTCTCCGGCTGCCTCACTCCCTTTTTTTTTTTTTTTTAAATCTGGACTACAGTTTCCTCTCCCTCCTCTCTTCCCAGTCCCTCTCTCAACCTCACTTCCTCCTACCCTACCCCCAACCTCTCCTCCTCTGCTTCTCTCCAGAAAAGAGCAAAACTCCCATGGATAGCAACCAAACATGGCATATCAAGTTGCTGTAGGACTAGACATCTCTCCACATATTAAGGCTGGATGAGGCAATCCAGTATTAGGGAAAGGGTCCCAAAAGCAGGTAAAAAGAGTCTTAGACAGCCCCGTTCCCACTGTTTGGAGTCCTACAAGAAGACCAAACTATACAACTGTCACATATATGCATAGGGCCTAGGTCAGTCCCATGCAGGCGCCCTAGTTGTTGCTTTAGTCCCCGGGCGCCCAATGAGCTCAGGTTAGTTGATTCTGTGGGTTTTCTTGTGATGTCCTTATCCCCTCTGGTCTTCCGCTGGATTCCCCAAGCTCCACCTAACATTTAGCTGTGGGTCTGCATCCATTTCCATCAGTTAATACATATGAGTGAAACACGTGATATTCTTCAGGGATGTTATCACAGAGGGAGGTGAATTTGGCTTCAGATGATATGGGCTTTTGATTTTTGTCTTTGATTCCATTTTTTTTAAATATTTATTTATTTATTATGTATACACTATTCTGTCTGTGTGTATGTCTGCAGGCCAGAAGAGGGCACCAGACCTCATTACAGGTGGTTGTGAGCCACCATGTGGTTGCTGGGAATTGAACTCAGGACCTTTGGAAGAGCAGGCACTGCTCTTAACCACTGAGCCATCTCTCCAGCCCCTGATTCCATTTTTGTACTGTGTTGTGTTTGCTATTTGTATATTTTGAACCACTCTAGAATTAAATCAATTTGATCATGATAATATGATATTTTAAGGTGTTACTTAATATAGTTTGCTAGGGTTTCATTAAGGACATTGGCCTTTTTTCTCTTTGTTGTTGGATCATTGTCCAGCAGCATCAGCAGCAAGGTGACCCTGGGTTGTTGTCCTGGGTCTGGAAGGGTTACTTCCTCTTGTGTCTTGTGGAACAGTTTAAGGACTGTCTTAGTTAGGGTTTCTATTGCTATGAAGAGATACCATGACCATGGCAACTCTTCTAAAGGAAATAATTAACTGAAGGAGCTTGCTTACAGTTTCAAAGGTTCAGTCCCTTATCATCACAGAGGGGAGCATGGCGGCTTGCAGGCAGATGCAGTACTGTAGTAGCTGTAGTTATGGGCAACAGGAATTAGTTGTAGGCAACAGGAAGTTGACTGAGACACAAGGAGATATCCTGAGCATAGGAAACCTCAAAGCCTGCCCCCACAGTGACACATTTTCTCCAACAAGGCAAACACATCCCTCTTGATAGAACTTCTCCCTGTGAGACTATAGGAACCAGTTACATGCAGACCACCACAAGGCCTGTTGGTGCTAGTTTTCTTTAAAGCACTGGTGCTCTTCAGTAGTGAAGTCTTCACATCTCGAGGGCTCCAGTGTGACTTCATCTTTATTTCCCACTACACGCCTGTCTGGTTGTTTCTATCCTCTTGTTTCGATTTTGGGATATCATATGTGGCTTGAAATTGATTCATTTATTTTTGATGATCCAATTTATTAGACTAATTTACAGATTAATGTACTGTGATCTGAAGTTCAGTAGGCTTCTACAATGTGTCCTTTCTTATGTTCAATTTTGTTTGACTCTTATCTCCTCCTTTTGGTTAGTTCGGTTAAGGGTTTGAGAATCTTACCCTTTAAAAAAAAAAGCAGCTCTCTTTGGCCCTTTATATTCTTTCAGTCACCATTCATACTCATTACTTTCTTCTCTGGACTTATTATTTCTATTTATTAACCTTGGGTTTGACTTTTCTTATTTCAGGACATCAAGGTGCTTAATTTGCTTACTTGTTCTATATCTCTGGTTTTTAATGTTTATTTACATGTGTGTATATGTGTATGTATGTACATATGTGCATACATGGCACACATGTGGAGGTCAGAGGACAACTTTCAGGAGTTGGTTCTCTACTTCCACCATGTGGGTCCTACGGGTCAAACTCTGGTCAGCAGACTTCACAGCAAGGGCCTTTACCCACTGAGCCATCCTACTGGCTCCTCTCTGATTTCTTAAGTAGAGCTGGCATAGCTATTGTGTGGCTTCTCGTGAGATGCACTCAAAATGGGAAGTTTTTAAAGGAAAACTTCACTGAGTGTATAATAGACTTGGTTGACAGTTACTTAGTCTCAGGGCTTCAAATGAGTCGGTCTGTGCTTCCCAGGCCTTAGGGTTTCTGCTGACGTGTTTGCTTTTATTCTAATAGGTTTTCCTTTGTAACTTGACATGCCCTGTGCAGCTTCAGCATTCTTTAATTGTTCCGTACTCTGGGCATTTTCACTACACCGTGACGGAAAGGCTGCTTTCTGGTCATGTTTGTTGAGGGATTCTAAATGCCTCCTGAATTTGAATGATCATTTCTTCCCCTCCTTTTAAGGATTAATCTGCTGTAACAGTACTGAATACATTTTCTGAGTCTCTTGTAAGTAACTTAGTTTCTTTTTCAACACTGCACATTTCATAGGCTTGGTCTCTCCTTCTGTTCCAGAGGTCCTGAGAGTTGTGGCCCTGGTTGCTGTCGTTTCCTTTTTAGTCTTATTGATATTTGAACGTAATAATGTCTTAATGTCGCCAATGCTTGATGGTCTTTCTTCTCGCTAGTACTGGGTCTTCCTTCGCATTAGAGCCTCCTTTTTATGTCCAGGAGCCACTGCAGCCCCAGCTTTTATGGCCTTTGAAGCTAAGCAGGTTCTCACCTGCTCCAGACATCCACCAGTTTTTGCACCCAGAGGTGGCAAATTTCTAAGCCAAGATGATATCCACACATGTGTCAGAGTTTCTCAGTAGACATGAAAAACTGAAGAAACTCAGCAGTCTGACCACTAGCCTCAGTTGCTCCAGGCACTGCCAAGCACTGAAGCACCTGCAGGAGGAAGGCCAGCAGGGAAAGCTACTGCTCTCCCATCCCTGGCCTCAGAGCTCTCAGTCCCACACTGACACATACAGAAAGGCAGCTCCTGAGGCCAAGCAGTCAGCTCTCCATCAGCAGTACGGTAAGTTCCTGACCACACAGAGCAGGGCCACCAGTCACCATAATCCCACAGCCTACTCTCTTCCTGCTTCCTGAGCTTCTCGGCAAATTCACATTTAGTCCTCCTCTATCTGCATCACCGCTTCCTGTGGCTTCTTCCATGAAGACAGACAGCAGCAACCTGTCTCCCATCTTCCTCACTTGTGACCACTGTTTGATCACAGGTCCCAGCATAGCTTCATCTCCAACAGTCAGCCCGCAGTGGGCCGTAGCTCTCCAAGGTGTGGGAACAAAGTAATAGGCTACTGCTTCGCAGATGGTCTGCTACACAGAAGTCTCTGTCACACTGAATCCCCACGCTGGATTTAAAGCCTTCAAGAATTGTGGGTTTCTCCAGCAGCTGGACAACCAGTCTGTTGACATCAGGCCTGCCTCCCTTCCCTTGGGATTGCGGTTCAGCTTCTCTGCTCAGGAGCTGGGGGTGGAGCTGAAGATTGTTTCCACACCGTTGTGTTTCTTCATGCTTCTTCAGTGTCCCTGTACCTCTCTCCTGATTCCTAGTGCTCTTCCCTTTCTCCCCCTCAGTTTAGTGGGCTCCTCGTCACCCTGACTCTTGTCCACAGAGTTAAACAGAGGAAGCTCCCAATCACCACCTCACCTGAGAAGCCCAACCCTACTTCTTTAAATTACACAGTTGGCTCTTTCCTGGCTGAGAGCCATGTCCATTTTCTGTAAGTTTTCTTCAGCTTCCACACAGCTAAACCGCTGAAACAAAACAAGTTTACAAAGGCAATAGGAAAATGCCTCAATTCTTGTTGTTTCTATTAACCGACTTCTCTCGTAAACCATGGATTAGCTGTGAAATTTTGGGTAACGCTTGCCCTCTGTACTTTAACTCACAATGTTGACATGACAGGTTTCCATAGCAACTATAAAATGGTACATTTCCACTCTCCAGAAGAAGAGCCCTGTTATAGGTCAGATAGCCCTGCACTGCTTGCAGTATGAACGTTCTCTCCATCGTAGAAGCTAAGAAAAGCCCAGCAAGAGTCCCAGAAGGGAAAGGGGAATGGAATTGGTTCATTTTCTAACTCGCTCCTAACAAAACAGCCATGGAAAGAGCTGTCAGGACACTTGCATGTTCTCTTGAGTTCTGGGTGCCTAGAAAATAGTAATTGTGCCGTAACTGGGCATGTGTGTTATCATGGCATGCGGAGGAGTAGGCACAATGGCTGCATGAAAGGCAAAGAGTAGCTGCTCAAGGCACCCCCAAACCAGGCCAGTGAGAGGCTGCCCGCAAAGGCTCTCAGTGTTTGGATCCTGCTGAACCTCACGTATTAGTAGCAGGGAACTTGTTTTTATGTAAATTATACTCAATCAGCACAGCTACCATACAGTAAAGACTGCTTCCCTGCAGGTACCACGCAGGGGCCTTTCTAGTGTGTGCTCACTAAAGCCCTGCGAAGTAGGGGCTGCTCTGTACGCAGCCAAAGAAACAGGCTAAGAGAAAGCTTCCTCCCGGGCAAAGAAGGGAACAGCCTGGCACAAACCAAAGTCCAGTGCTCTTTATGTGCTTCTAGGTTAGCCTGTTTTCTTTGTTTTTTGGTTTTGTTCTCGAAGATTTAAAATATCTCTTTTGTGGACTTCTGTATCATACTGCATTGTTTAAAGGGGAGGTGAATTTCAGTGTAACTGCATCTGGGTTGTTAACAAGTTCTGAACTTGTAACATTTGCTCTATTTTTCGTTCTGCCCTGGGTCTTGGACACTTTTGTATTCTCCCTTTTTAGTCTTTTGTTCCTAAGCTTACTACAGTGGTTAAGACAGCACCCATAGTGGTCAAAAACTGCCTAGTAGGAATCTCAACTCCACCCCTTCTCAGCTATACAGCTGCAGGCAGGTTCTGTACCTTCCTGTGGATAGTAATAATACCTACCTCATGGATCCTTTAAAGTACACAGTACTTCAAGTACATGGGATAATACTGTGTACCCAGTAAACACTACATATCACCTACCTTTATTGTGATTACTGTTATAATGCATATACTATTGCTAAAATAGATCTTATATTTTAAGGTCCATAATAACCATTATATATTTCTATTGACAGAATTCTCTAAAGGTTTTTGGCATTATGCACATTTTTTATAGTTGTCATCAAAGCTTTAGTCTTACCCCAAGCAGTCTATAATGTAGTGCTTTTTATTAGCATGTATTACTTATACATAATAATCAGTTTCATTATGACATTTTCATAAGTTTATATAATGGATTTTGAGAGGTTTCCATGTCAGGTGGCTCACAAGCACTAGTAACACCAGCTCTAGAGGAGTCGGTGACTCCACAAGCACCATATACTCATACACATACCCACACAGATATGCACATGCACATAAATATTAATATGTCTTTAAAAATATTTTTTGATTATATTTACCTCCTAATACATTTCTTGTTCCCCTCCCATTCCCACTGATCTCTTCCTCTTCCCAAACCCCTCCCAACTCTGCTTTCAAGTCTTTGTTTGGTGATCCAGTGAGTTTAATTAGAGTTGCTTACAGGAGCTTGGGTGGAAGTTTTTTGCAGAGGAGCATTGGCAATTCACCAGTGGCTGCACAACTGAATAGGTAGGCGAGTCTCTTGAGCCCTCCCACCACAGAATGTTGTTGACAGGCCCCTTCTGAAGGACCTGTGCTGTAGTTTTCCAAGCAATGAGTGTTTATGTACTTAATGCTTTTAAGTACTGCCTATGAATTATTCTCAAATAGAGTGAATTAGCTTTGTACTTAGTGTTTTTTTATTTGGTTACAAGAACTTGTGTAATTCTTTTACTTCAGGACATGGCCCAGTAATCCATAATGCTGAAGCTAAAATTCTGGAATATATTTCTCACAGAAATAAGCGAGAAGAACAAGTTCTTACGTTAATCCGTGATAACTTTGAAAAATCATTTACAGTGTCTGAACTCACAAAAATGATTTACAAGGTAACTTTCTTTCATCTTATCTGTACATGACTACTGTTTACTAGGGCATTATTCAGTAAGCTATGTGGCAAACGTAGTATATCCCAGGTGAAAACAAGTCTTTTGATGATGCAAATAATGCTAAGTGTCTTGACTTGAGGTCAGTAGTTTAAGAAAGAAAAATGTCCATAGATAACAAGAATCGCCATCCTGAGCCATCATTAAACCCTACTTACCTGACTCAGCAGGAGAAACTGCTCTTGAGTTTTGTAATGACACACACTATTCTAGCCATCTTGGCTATCTGGTGTCTAAGCCTTAAGTAAATGACACAGAGTGATCTTCTAAGCAGAAACAAAATAAAACAAAAAAAATCGAGGATAATGGCAGTGGAAAGTTGTAGGCGAACAATGGAAAATATGCTTCAAAACCGTGAATAGAATACTTTCTGTAGAGAAGAACTCCCCAGCTCAGTGGTGGCCTCTAGTTACATCCCCGGAGCACTGTGTGGGAGGCAGGTAATGCTGCTCAGTGTTCTTACAAGCTTAGTACCTGCTGTTCGGGTAGTGGAGCTTAGTCACTTAGTGTCCAGTCCCGTTATGGTGGACACAGCGGCACATACACATAGTCTTGGTCCTCAGGAAGCAGAGATAGGGGTATTGAGGCTAGCCTGGGGATTATAGTGTTGAGTCTATAAGGTAGCCTGGAGATGGTAACAATGAGAGTAAAGAACCTTAAACATACCATAGACTTATGTCAGACTGAAATCATACTCGGTGTGCCCATTTCAAAGAGAATGATGAACAGAGGGAAAACGACCTTTGGCTGGGATGTAGCTCAAGAGTAGAGCGTTAGCCCAGCATTTACAAAGCCCTGGCTCAGGATGCCCAGCACTATCCGGGAAAAAAGGCTTTGGGAAAATGAATACAAGTGTTTTCTTTGGAGCTGAGAGATGGGTCAGGCACTCCAGTGTTTGCTGTGCAGGTGTGAGAACCGAGGTCATCCCCAAGAGCTAAAGTTACGGTGTGTGCCTGGAATCCCAGTGCCGGGAGGCAGGGGTAGGAGGATTCCTGGAGCTTGTTGCTCAGCCACTTTAGCTGAATCAGGGAGAGACCCTTCAAAAAATAAGGGGGAGAGCAATCAAGGAAAACACCCAGTGTCAATATTTCGCTTCAATATATGCACGCGTGCACATGCACCTACAGACATAGTCAAAAAGCATTGAAATGGTGTCAAAGAGCTCATTGCTCATTACCTCTCCTCTAATACTAGTGTGTAGCCATTCTTTTTTTTTTTTTTTTTTGGTTTTTCGAGACAGGTTTTCTCTGTGGCTTTGGAGCCTGCGCTGTAACTAGCTCTTGTAGACCAGGCTGGTCTCGAACTCACAAAGATCCGCCTGCTTCTGCCTCCCGAGTGCTGGGATTAAAGGCGTGCGCCACCACCGCCCAGCATGTGTGTGTAGCCATTCTTAACTACACATTGCTACATTGAGGGTTCCCCCAACCTAAGTACAGTCAGCAAAACTCTCCCATACCCTGTCACAGATGAATCATCAACATTCATTGATTCTTCATGAATCAATAATTCATGATTATTGTAAACATTGATTCTTCATTCAGGAGTATATTCCATGTATGCACAGAAGCATAGTCACCATGCTAGTGTGTGAAACATCTAATGCATGTAAAAGGCATGAGATAGCCCTAGTGACTTATTCATTCAGCATTTATTCTGTATTTTATTTGCCACACACTAGAGCAGGTTCAGAAATACATAGGTAACTATGGACCCTTGCCTTCAAGGGGCCCAAGAATTGCCGAAAACATACCAATTTCAACAGGTATGGCTCTGCCATAATACTTGCCTCCACTGAGCACACTACACATGTTAGACACTACACTAAATGTTTATATAGGCTAAACATCCTTAATCCAAAATACTCTAATCTTTCAAAGGCTTCATATGTTGGAGCATTTTGAATATTCAAGTCATATTTTTTCACACCAAACTTCAGGTTCTATACACCATATGTTAAGACACAAAAATTGAAATCAGTTTTCCCTAGTGACACTGCAGAGTAATGAGTTTTGTCTAAATGAGTAAGCATTTTCTAGGCCAGAGTAGAGAAGAAAAGAAGTTCTTCTAGACAGTGAGGGCATGTTCCAGACACTAGAGCAATGATAAGCTGCTGTGTTGGGAAATCCAAGAAGACATGTCCCAGGAGGACAGACTGCAGATGTGGACAGACAGGAAGAGCGTCCCAGAAGACGAGGTAGGAAGAGTAGATATGATCAGACCACAAGAAGACTTCACTGCCAGCTGAGAGTGCTAGATGATGCCCGATAATCTGGGAATGAGCACTCTCAGACCCTAGGTGGTAACTTACATGTTGAGATATAGAAAATCACGCTGGTGTCACCAGCGCTTATTATTTCTGTGTGTGTTCGCCAAGGGAAACTGAGTATGGGGTCCCACACCTATAATCCCAGAGCTCAGAACGCTAAGTAAGTTTGAGGCCAGCCTTGCAGACGGGGAGACGCTAGATTGAACTGGACAGAGAGAGAGAGAGAGAGAGAGAGAGAGAGAGAGAGAGAGAGAGAGAGAGAGAGAGAGAGAGCTTTGCAAACACCGGGGTTTCTTTGCAAATATCTGTTTAAGTTAAATCTAAGGGAGAATATGCAAGAGGACTATAAATGCTAAGTGAAGTGGGATAAATGCAGAAAAAGCTGTCTTCGAAAAAGAGAAACAAGCCAGTACAGTAAGGGTATAGTGAGTGAGACAAAGCCATTGAATTTTGACCGAGATAATCTGATAATCTTGTCAAATAGGATCAGGGAGCTGAGAAACAACAGCCTTCTGGTTCCATTCCATTGCTGTGGCGAGTCACTCTGACACAGCGCTTGTGAAGAGAAGGATTTATGTGCTGTGTCCTTGCAGGTCACAGCCCATCACTCAGGCGAGTCAGGGCGAGAACTCAAGGTGGGAACTGCTTTAGCCAACGTTCTTATTTTATATAACCCAGGCCCCACCTGCCTAGGGATGGTGCTGCCCACAGTAGGCTGGACCCTTCTAGGACAGTTGATAATGAAGACAGACCCCCCACAGACGTGCCTATGGGACAGTCTGATCTAGGCAATTCCTCAGCTGAGGCTCTCTGGTCAGATGTCTGTGGGCTGTGTCGAGATAACGATTAAAGCTAACTGGGACACAGAGATAGTAGAGAAAATTGACTTCATAATTACAATTCTTATTTAAAGAATAAAGTACATTTTCTCTTTATTCAAATGGCATGTCAATATTACATTATTATTTTAGCAAGAGTAACAGGAAACCGTGAGTCATAAGGTACAAAGATATTATCATAATACCTAAAAAAGTATAAAGCAGATTCAAAACTATTTGAATACTAAGAATAATTTTGATATTTATAAATATTAATGAGTTTCTACTGTGTGTCAGTACTCTACACACTAGGAATTCGGTAGTGAACAAAATAAGGCACTGCTATTGTTTTTATGGCATTTAATCTCTTATCTGTAGAAATATAAAAGGGTTGTCTAAAGCAAGAACATTTGCAGGGTAGAAGTGGTTTAGGTTGGTATGTTGCTTTTTTTTTTTTTTGATTTTGCTTTTTTGAGGCAGGATCTCATTTGCGGCTGGCTGGCTTCACAAAGTAGCCAAGTATGACCTTGAACCTTGAACCTTTGACTGCCCTGTCCCCACCTCTGAGTGCCAAGGTTACCTGTGCTGGGACGGGACCTGGGTTTTGAGTGTAGTAGGACAGCTCAGCTGAGTCCCATCCCTGACCTCGGTTACCACTAAAGTGTGCCCAGGTTAAACTTTCTTTTCTGTTGTGTGTGTGTTGTTTAAAGATTCCAGACAGCTAAGTGTCCTTCAGAAATGAGACTCCCGCTCATCCCTGTTTTCTTTTCAGAATGTTCCAGAGAATTTACAGAAGGTGGCAGAGCATAATCTCCTGCTTCATCTGAAAAAACTAGAGAGAGAAGGGAAAATATGTACGTATACTTCTGAATGTTAACACATCTACTACTAGCATTCAGACGTTTTTGCAGGTGCACGAGTTTCATCTTAAAACAGCAGCCCCTGTAAGTGTCAGATTCAGAGAGAGAGGAGGATCCAGATTCTCCTGCCCTCAGGGCACTCAAGGCTGTGCTCTAGGAGGATGGCCTCTTCTAGATGCCAAGCCCAGGAACACTGACATGTGGGACACTTGAAAACAGGCACAGGTCTTAAGTGTTAATAAAAATAGTAACATCAGAGATAGTGAAGCGTCCTATAATTATTTCCTCATGGTAATTAATTTGTCAAATCAGGCATGCGTATAAATGTTTGTTTAGTCCTTAAAATTGAGAAGTTCGCCAAAGCTTGACTTTTGTGTGAAAGCCTCAGTCATGCTTACATACAAGACGACACCCACATTATAGTCATCAGCAAAATTCCGCTAAAGAATGTGTATTTCTTCTTACAATATAATTGAAAACCCAGTTGGACATACTTAGCTCTTGTTTTTCTTTCTGCAGTTCACACCACAAATCCTGACAAGAAGTGGAGAGCTGTCCTTTAAGTGTCAGGCGGATGAGGCCATCTTGTTTGCTGTTAGAGGGTGGTATGTTCTTTTAGCTATCGATTATTTATAGAGAATATCAAATGTGGGACTTTAAATAACCCTTGATACCTTTCTAAAGTGTGTAAATTATATTGTACATCTGTAGGACCAGTTATTGATGTGGCCTTGAAACATTTTACTGAATCTAACACTTTGTCAATTTCCTATGGATTAAGTAAAATGATTACTTAAGAATAATAAAATTTAAAAAAAAAAGAATAATAAAATTTGCACATTTCAAAGTAGTTACTACTTGAGTTTGGATATGTGTTAGCATTTGCCACCAATACTGTTCTCACCAGTCAGCAGCACAGATGTCTGCAGACTCCTTTTCTTCAACCCTGTCTATACCTTTTACATACCAAGTTTATTTCATGTTATTATCAATTATATCATTTCGGTATTGAATCTACAGCTCTATGTTATGTTTGTTTTCTTACAATGACATCCATTAATGATTCATAAGTTTATCATTGAAAAACATATTAAATATACCAACTTGAATTACTATGTGGTTAATAATTATTTTTAAAGATTTGTTTATTTTTATTTTATGTGTATGGGTATTTTGCCTGTGTGGGTGTCTGTGTGTTACATGCATACAATGTGCACAGGGGCCAGAAGAGGAGCCCCTAGAACTGGAGTTCCAGATGTTGTCAGTCACCATGAGGGTACTGGGAACCACACCGTGTTCCTCTGCAAGACTAGCCAGTGCTCTGAAATTCTGAGCCATCTCTCCAGACCCTGAATAATTATTTTTGTAATTCATTGGTACAACCAACATGCTTTGCACATTTAGATTTTAGTACAGAAATACTCATCAGTTTATATATAAGTTATATATCAGAAAGTGTTTTCTTTTAATTAGAAGAATTAAGGTAGGCCATTTAAACATATCAATAAAATTCTTAAGTAATGGTTAGATTAGCAGTGGTGTGTAGTAATTTCCTACAAATTGAAACATTCCGTTCTTGGGGGGAGGTTTTTAAGTCTCAGGAAATAAATTAAATTTACAGGGCTCAGGAAGTAAATAACTTGCAAGTCTCAGGAGTTTCCTGAAATTTTAATTCACTAAGTCCTTCCCCAAGGTTATCTAAGCAATAATGATGGCTGGGGAGAAGGAACTTTGTCACCACTTGGGCTCCCTCCAAGCAATGCAGGGGAGCTGCAGGAATGCAGCCTTCATGAGCCAGCACACCTGCTAGAGTGGGCTTCTCAGTCCTGCAGCTGCCTCTGGGTCAGCCACCTGCCTAAAGGGAGTTTCACCACATATTGTAAATAACCCGTTGAGCTCAATGTACACAAAGTGAGGCTTCCATAAATCATTTCTCTTGTCTGTCTTTCTCTTCTATTCTGTACAGACTTCACATCTCCACGGAAAATCCTGTACAGAACAATATATTTCAGCAATGCTTCATCTCCCCATACAGGTGCAAGCTATAATACTAAAAATAAGTTCAGAATTCTGAGTGTATATTTCCTTACTCTTCCTTTAAAGTAAGATTTCAATTTATAAACAAAATCTGTTCTTAGCACCTTCACCTCCCAGCATCTTTATGCAATCTTAATACATTTTTTTCTTGTTCCATGGAAGTAAGTGTTCCATACTACAAAATAACTATAAACAGAGCAGTTAAAAGCCAGTGACTCAAGTCACAAATGGACAATTTCCCCAAAGAAGATGCCTAAATGAAAAGATGCTTAGCATCACTCACTAATCAATACAGATCAGAACCGTGGGATACTGCTTCCTGCCCATTTGGATAGCTGTTAATTTCCAAAAGTAAGAAAAGACCAGCTGCCGAGGTGTGGAGAAAGTGGAACCTTTATATACAGCTGACAGGGTGGCAAAATGGGTGGCCTCTGAAAAATAGGCGGCCCTCCTCAAAAAAATAAAACAGAATTACAGTATGATTGAGCATTCAGCTTCTGAGAATCATTCTAAAAAACTGACTTAAACAGGTATCTGTGAGGCTAACAGAAAAATGTCTTTAAAATAAAGGAAAACCTGATATATGCTGCACCGTGCATGAATTTCAAAGACAAGACTAAGTGAAATAAGACACCAAAGACAAACACTGTGATGCCGCTTGCATGAGCACCGACAACAGCTGAGTGCGGAGACAGAAGGTAGAATGGTGAATTTGGTGATTTGGGAGAAGAGGAATGGAGAATTACTCATCTTAGCAAGGGACAACATAAAAGTTCTGGGTATAAGTGGTGTTACCAAGTAGTATCCCTAAAACAATCAGTAATCTAAATGTCCTCCATAATACCACCACCAAAAGCTAAAAAATGTGAGCATATATCAATACAGTTGAGACAAAGAGAATATAGATTTCTTGGTATGTGAATACTTAGCTCACGTCTTACCTTGCTTCCTGTCATTCCCAGAGGGTTGAATATAAACACATCCAAACTGGTCAGGTCAGAACACAGAAAACTCACTCTGCTCTGCCTGCATCCCTCATGTCCAATTCTTCCCTGGTCCAGCTCCAGAATTCATCACTCCTGCAGCTGGAGCTGCTTATCCCTAGCCATCATCCTGTCTTCCTGACCCAGTAAAATGCCTGCTAACTCTTAGCTCCCTCCTCCATTCTTGAAAGAGTCTGGGGGAGAAGATAAAGAGGACATTTTGAGTTGAGGAAATCTCATTTTAAAATCCATACACCTGTTACATTGCTATGGCACACTTCAGATGCTGCACATTGCAAGTAGACCTTTTCAAAGAAGAGGAAGGATGGGCAGCTACTAAATCTATTAGTCATCTAAAGAGCCTAGCAACCGAGCTGTAACAAAAGCAGTGACATATATTAAATGCTTTGTGCTGGGGACTGCGCCAGATACTGAGGAGACAAAGGTGAACGGAACAGCATTTGGACTCTCAGAGTGAGCTCATCGTCTTGTTGTCAAGACGATGTTAGCACCGTTTTAGGTTTGTTTTTAGCAAAGGAAGAATATATAACCTGGGTGAGCTATAGAAGGCTGCTAATGGGGGCCTGAGCTCAGTCTGCACAAAGCAAGTGGTAGTCACATGAAAACGCAGTGTTTGTTTGGAGGAGATGTGTTCCAGTGCACATAAACAGACAGAGAAAGGCATCCTGTGGTTGAACTAATTCATGTAGCTGGAATATAAGGTATTTGTGACTGAGGTCACGCAGCTACTCAGAATCTCATGAGAGCATGAAAATCACAGAAACTAGTGTACTAGAGTCACAGATCATGGGGCCCAGCTGTAACCCCAGTGGTACTCAGGAGAGTGAAGCTGGAGGGGGTTAGTTTAAGGTTTGCCTGGGGCATATGGTGAATTCCCTGTCTCTAAAATAAGTGGAGATATATGTAAAGTGAGTGAGTATATACCCATGCTTGGCACAATGGACTACAGTAATCCTGAGCTGTAGGGAACACATCCCAATACCTCTAGTGGAGAGTAGGTGATGCCACAGATGGTGATGAATCCTGCACACAGTGAAGTTTGGTCTATAGAGACAGAAGGAGGTTAACAACGAGTCATACAGTAATACAGTAGAGCTACATCAGTGTAGTGTAATAAAGACAGGCACACAGCCAGGTGCGGTGACACATGCCTTTGATCCAGCGCTCGGGAGGCAAAGGCACTTGGATCTCCATGTTTTTGAGGCCACCCATAGAGTTCCAGGACAGCCAGGGCTACATAATGAGAAAGAAAGAAAAAGGTAAGTACTCTCTGTCCCCCTCCTCCAAGTATCTTACTGTTTTTTTCTCTTAAAAGAAGCCCTAAAAAAAAAGAAGAAGAAGAAGAAGAAGAAGAAGCCCTTTCCAGCTTCTCTTGGGCTTAGCTAATTTGCCAACATCACTACTTTTACACTTTGAACATGATTAAGTCAAATAAAGGTTACCTGCATAAAAGCACTGATTGTAATCCTGTGGCGAGCTGGTCATCCACAGGGCCACTAAGTGACTAACAGTCACAGCAGTGCACATAAATGGGATGAAGGATGGATGATTCACATCCTGAGCCGCTCAGAACAGGACAATAGGGGGTCTCACCTCATTACCCAGAGCAGCGTGCAGTGCAGGTTCCAGGGCCTAGCATGATTAATGGAATTATCTAGTATGACTTTGCCTCAGTAGCAAGTGTTTGCTGCCTTTATACCGATGCCATCCCTGTTTCTGGCACTTTACTTCCGCATTCCTTGTAGCCAGTGGCTTTGGATTACTCATTTCTGTTTACTCGAGACTTTATACAGCCCCTTTCAGCACCTCTGCCTTCTCTCTTTTATAACCTCAGGTTGTTTGCAGCTCAGTAGCTCTTCATGTCCCAGTTGGAACTGAGAGGATGACCTAAGCAGATAATGACTCTTGAGTTTTTGCCATGTTCTCTTACATGTTACAAAAAAAAAAAAAAAAGATGGCCGGCCCTGTGAGATTGCCCTTCCAAACAGCCATCCGGCCCAGAGCCTTACACACATAGGCACTGGTCAAGGTGAAGTTTGCAGTGCAGAATGGGAAGGACAAAAGCAGAGATGGGTTTCAAAGGATTGGAGGACGGCAGATATGAGTGCTACTTAAAAAGAGAAATAACACCCAGGGGGGTTGGGGCCATGGCTCAGGGGCCAAGCATGAAAACCTTGAGTTTAGATTCCCAGCGCCCACGTGAAAAGCCAGGCATGAAATTACACCAGTAATTTCAGCACTGGAGAAGCAAAGGCAGAAGGATCGTTAGAGTCCACTGGCTAGCCCATCTATCCAGTCAATGAGCTTTAGGTTCCATGAGAAACCCTGTCTGAGAAAAAAAGATGGAGAAGAGATTGACGAAGACACCCAGCATCAACCTGTAGCCTGCACACCCAGTCAGCTGACCCCATGGACACATTAAAAAAGAAAAGAAATAGTACCCAAACAGCTGTTCAATCTTTGAAAATGGGAGTCAGGTAGACAGGCGTCTTAAGGAAGCTCTGGATACCTGGTTGGACCCTGGGTAGATACTGATCAGCAGTAGAAAGGATGTAAGGCACAGGTGCCGCTGCACACCACGTGGAAGACAGAAAAGATGGATTTTATGGCAGATACGAGTCTGGAGTGCCTGAAAACGCCCAGCATGCAGTGCAGAATACTGAAATGGAACTAAGCAGATGAGGTGTATTTTGTTGTGGAATGAAAATTCTTGTGCTCAGGCACAAGGTTGGTCAGTACAGGTAACTGACCATCAGGGATGAGAGGGAGCCAGGCTGAAGAACAAGAATCTCTCACCTTCCCGTCTGTTTTGCAGATCAAAGACTCTAGGTATATTGGCTTATGCACAAGATGGAGGACCTGGCCGTGGGCAGCCCTGAGCTGCTACCCTATCAAGAGGAATAGCTGGCTCTTCCAGCTTCAATATCAAAAGTCTTACGGGAAAGAGTCAGTGACATAGGCAGGCTCACTACCCATTCCTCTGGTCAGTCCACGTGGCCCCATGTCAGTGGCATGCCTACCCTGACGGCTGAAGTAAGGAAGGTGCCCTCCCAGGAACAGGGTCCCAGGAAGACTGTGGACAAACACTGCCTGCTGACTCCAAGGTTTCCTTTCTGAACGTGTGAGCTTGAGAAATCTGTAGCTCAGCAGCTGGGCAACCTGCATCTTTTTTAACAGGGTCATTCATGTAACCCAAGCTGATCTTGAACTCTCGCTGTAGCCCCTGGCTGACCTGAAACTCATCCTCAGGCCTTGCTCAGCCTCAGAGTACGGGAACTACAGGCACGTGCTGCCACACCTGGCCCTGCAACCCTAATCTCGAGTGTGTTTCTGTGGGACTCTGAGCATTTTATCTCTAGGTTGTCACTTCAGGGAAAAGTTTGTGAAATGGCTAACGGATGGAAATAATAGTGGAAAACTAGAATCTTGAAGAAAATGAGAAAAGATTCATGTGCTATGACTCTTAATTGTGTCATTTACCAGTACCCCTCCCTCCAATTCCACATGTTAACCAGAGGGACAAATTAGAATGATGCTTGCTGCCAACGTCTGGGCAATGTTGGAAGAGTAAGGGTCTCATTGTTGTCGGTCCTTCCACCGCATTCTGGTTTTTAAGGTGTTGAAATATTTTATTTTAGTTGGGGGGAAAGAAACAAAAAAATATTTTGGCTTAGTTGGGAATTTGAAGTACTAAGCAAGAAAATCAGTTCTACTTGGGACTAGAGAGGTGGCTCCGTGGTTAAGAGGACTGAGTTTGATTCCCAGCACCCACATAGTGGTTTGCAACATAGTATTTGTAACTCCAGTTACAGGACATTAGATGTCCCCTTTCATGCATGTGGTACACAGACAGATATGTAGGCATACATACGTAGACATAAATAAAAATAATAAATAAATAATAAAAACCTTTGAAAAAGAGAGAGAATCAGTTCTACCCGCACAAGTAGGCAAACTTGGAGTGAAAATGAGAACCTGGTGAGGGATACGTATATTCATACATACATACATACATACATTCATACATACATACATACATACATACATACATACATACATACGTGTATTTGCTTCTTTTTGTTTTGTTTTGTCTTTAAGATGGGGTCTTGTGTAACCCAGGTAGCCGACCTCAGAACTTCTGATCCTCCTGCCTTTACCTCCCAGGCGCTGGAATTAGAAGATATCTGGGGTGCCACACCAGTTTTATGCTATGCTGGACATGGAATCCAGAGTCTCATGCATGAATGACAAATTTCTATATGAATACTATCTTGAGAAAAATACAAAAAAATTAAAGAAAACAATAGCATTGGTTACATCTCAGAAGAACTTACAGGTCCCGACAAGAAGAGAGCTAGCACTGGAAACTTTACAGCATACATTTATTTAGCATTTTGAAATTGTAATTGTTTTACATTTAAAATATAAATAATGGAACATTTTAATCAAAATAAAAGGCCCATTCAGGTATAATGACTACTTCCCATAATACCAGTCTCCAGGGGCTGAGAAAGGCCACAAGTGAGGCTCGCATGAGCTACTACTTAATACTTTATTAAGTGAGCAGACAAACTGGTCTACACCATTTCTGTGAATCTACTGAGAAAACCCACATACCGCACAGTGGAAAAGCACAACAGAAGCTGGGCTAATAGAACACGAGCTACCACCCTCAGGTTATTGAGAGGCTCATGATGAGGTCTGGATCAGAGATGGAGTGGAAAGTCCACGCTGAGGCTGCAGTTAAAGAAATAATGGGTAAGTGCATGTACCACCTTGGAGTGGCCACACAGGAAAAGTGGTGGGAGATTGAGAATGACTTAACGAGCAGCAGGCATCATTAGGGCAGTAGTGCCACAGCAAGGGGTACCAGGTGTCTGAAAAGGAAAGGTAAATATATAGTAAGCATCTTTCCTTAGAAATTTTACTTTTTTGCTACTGATTATTTATAGTAGATTGGCCACATTTATCATTACTCCTTTCTGAGATCCATTTTTTAAAAAAATAATAATAATCAGTAGGGCCTTCTCTATAGTTCAGTGGCACAGCATTCAAGCGTGCCTGAGGCTCTGGGTTCAGTCCTACACACCACCAAACAAAACAACAACAGCAGCAAAATAGCAAGTATATAGAGGTATACAGAAAAGCAGAAGCAAAAATTATAAGCCTATGTGTTAATTAGTTTTCCATCACTGTAACCAACTCATAAGGTAAGTCAAAAGAAGAAATGGCCTGAGTTTTAGAGTTTTCAGTCCGTGGTCATTTGGCTCTGTTTCTTGTGGCTGTGGCAAGCAGTATGTTATGGTGGGAGCACACGAGAGAGAAACTGCTTCCCTAACATAAGACCTACAACTCATAAAGGGGCCGCCACCTCTCCACAGCTGAGCCTCTAGCACCTGGACCTTTGGGGGAATTTCATGCTCAGACCATCAAAGCATGGCCAAAGTCAGGTCCAGATTAAAGCAAGAGGAAGGGGATGCAAAGAGAGGTCTCCAAGGGGTCAGGGGAGTGGAGGAATAGGTTACTTATGAGAACATCCAAGGGAAAGCAGTGGTAGTTACAACAGAAGCTGTGCTAAGCATCTGAAAGTGGCGGTGAATTCATAGAAAGCCAGACTGAACCACTTATTGATCCCAAGAAACAAGTTATGCAAGAAGGAAAATAAATATAAAATAATGTCTCTCTTTGCATTTTTATGGGGAACTATAAATAGTGATTAAATTTTTTTACCATAAAATAGCAAGATTAAGGAAGTGGGTTTCAGAGTTCTTTATTATTTCCTATGATAGCAGAGAGTCTGAAATTGACAAATACAGCCAAGAAATAGCTGTATAGGGCTGGAGAGATGGCTCATTGGGGTAGAGCCCCCATGACTAAATCATGAAGGATTTAGAGCAAGTAAGAGAAACCAGAAGAATGAGACACCCACATAGCATCTTGCCACGCAGTGGCCTGGCCTGGCCTTAAATCTGCTAGCAAGGTCATCACTATGTGCAGTGCCTAGATCTGTTCTTCCAGAACTATGAGCCAAATAAGCCTCTTTTCTTTATAGCTCTCTGAACTGGCTAATTTTGTGCCAACTTGACACGAGCTGAAGTGAGTCATCAGCAAGGAGGCAACCTCAGCTGAAAAAATGCCTCTATGCGATCAGGCCGTTGGCAAGCCTGTGGGGCGTTCGTGATTGATAAAGGAGGGGCCTGCCCATTGTGGGTACGGTCAACCCAGGAAGGTGGTCCTGGGTTCTAGAAGAAAGCCAACTGAGCAAGCCAGTAAGCAGCTCCCCTCCATTACCTCAGTATCAGCTCCTACCTCCAGGTTCCTGCCCTGTCTAAGTTTCTGTCCTGACTTCCTTCAATGATAAACTACAACGTGGTTTAATGTGGATTAAGCCATAATGCCCCCCCAACTTGCCTTTTGGTCATGGTGTTTTGTCACAGCAATAGAAACCCTGACTAAGACATTCTCCCAGTCTGTGAAATTGTGCCAATAATTTTATATATATTCATATAATATATTTTTATATATTCATATTATATTTACATTTATTATATATAATGTAAATATATAATATAATATAAATATAACATAATATAAATAATATATAAATATATATAATTATTAAAATTTATTTCCTTTCTCCTTCCTAAGCTAATGCTCTGTTCCCAACTAAAATAAACTACTAATCAGTATTTGTGCGTATTGCCTTTTTATGTTTCTGCTCATTATGTCGGTGGCAGTCCGTCTGTCCAGGCAGCTCCTCACCTATACTAACAGCAGCAGTACCTCCCTCAGCAACTTGCTGTCCATACGGAGTGGTCCACTGTTTAGCATGGGATGGGGAAACATAACAGTTCTAGTCACTTGCATTTTGTTGTCATTCCTAGTAGTTTTATAAGCATGTGCCGTTTTGATTATTTCCATTTGAGTTGGAGCTAAGTGCCACGATGTGACAGTTAGTCTTCAGTGAGATTTTATCCACATCTTATGAAATATAATTTCCATTCATCAGATTGAAAACTGAATACAATAGTTTTCAGACCTCAAATAGGTGATTTTTCCTTAGCCCGTCTCCTCACTTGGCGTGGGCATAACACATTCTATACTGACGATAAGGTCAAAACTAATGGTGTGCATGGAATGTGCTTCAAGGAAACGAATGTGCTTTAATTTATTCCCCTGTGCTGTGAGCTTTGTCCTAGAGCCCACAGGCAGATGCAAACAAGGGAAGAGTTCCAACAATCCTTGGCCATGCTGCCAAGACCTTGGCTCTACTAGGCACTGGGCCACGTACCATTTTTTTTTTTTTGAAGATTACCAGATATCTGCTTCATTCCATCACGCAGAAATTCCAGATGCATAATTCCTTCTCCCTGCGGAGGCAGTTTAGGGACGCACTTCGCAGAGAATGAGGCACTTCATGCTAATTGGGACCACAGTGACCCACTAGGTGGCCTCCCTGGCAGTTAAAAGCATCCTCAGAAGCCCCTGCATCCAGCATGTGCCAGCCTTCCCAGAAGCAGTTACCTACCACCGTTTTCCTGCTCTCTCTGTTCAGGAGAACCAGAGCTTTCTTCAAAGCAAATCCGATGCAGCTAAGGTCTCTCTGTGATGGTCCATTGTCTTGCAGATCCACACTGCCACATACGACCTCCCTCGGCCATTTTCCTCATATCTAAGTTGTTCCGCGCCTTCTTTTGCTTACTCATGTTCATGTTGTACAGAAACTGTTTTATCCCCTGATCTTTTTTACCCCACATCTCACTGTTTCTCTATCTCTAGAACCCTTAACCATGTTCTCTGAGACACCTGGGGTGGTTCTTGGTCTATTTGCCCAACACGCCTTCCTGTACGTTTTACTGATTAGGCAAAGCACATGACGAGGATGGACCATAGTACTTGACCCAGTAGCCTAATGTTACCCCTATTTCAGATGAGGTGGAGGCTGCTATCACCATCTCAAACAAGAGCACAGGCTCAGTGAGATCAATTGTTTAAGGTCTAATAACTATTATATTAACTTTTGACTTCCATCATGGAGAATGTGAATCTTGTA
Source organism: Dicrostonyx torquatus (assembly GCA_028555095.1). Lineage (NCBI taxonomy): Eukaryota > Metazoa > Chordata > Mammalia > Rodentia > Cricetidae > Dicrostonyx > Dicrostonyx torquatus. The sequence goes on from JAQHUG010000015.1 coordinate 1,869,828, forward strand.
AGTCAGTATGGTTTTACTAAAGGGTGGCTATTATATTTTGTGGCAGTTAGCTGCACCAGCTAAAGCCTCATAAAAGGCTATATGAACATATATAGTTAATAGCGATGGAACTACAGCATCTGATGCCTGTGCTAAGCCCCTGAAACCACCTAGTCAATGCAAGTCACTGAGTAAGGCCAGTCAGCTTCTCATCACTGCGACAAAATACCTGAGATAAACAACTTTAAGGGGTAAAGGCTCCACGCTGGTTTCAGAGGTTTCAGCCAAGGGTTAGCTTAGTCCTTTGACAATGCAGAAACAGCATGATGGAAAGATATAGTGTAGGAAAGCTGCTCACCTTGTGAGACCCGGAGCAGAGCAATGACCATGGTCCAAGCCCAGGTTGTACTCACCAACGGCTTTCTCCAGTGACCCACTTCCTGAAGTCACACCGCATGCCCTACCAGCCATTCAACTTTGAATGCATTAATTGATGAATCCGTTGATGTTTTTAGTGCTCTCATGAGCAGTTACCTCTCTAGAACGCTACCAGCAGCAAACCAAACCATCAACACTCACTCCTGTCAGGGGGACCCTATTTATCTAAACTGTATGGGTTAATTTCTTGTTGCTGTGGTGTGTCATGAGGGATAAGAACTGTGTATTTTGGCACACAGTTTCACATCTACGAAGAAATTACTGCTCCCGCAGCTCAACATGGAAGTGGGAGTTTGTGGCATAATTGTATCTTGATGGACATGATAAGGGAACTTAAGCCAGATCAGATACAGTATCACCTTCAAGGCCTGTCCTGTGGTGGGCTGCCATTGTTGGAGGTGCTGTGTCCCAAAGGTTCTACAACCTCACAAAACAGTACTACTAACTTAGAGCCAGAATCTTGTGCCCTTGGCCTTGGTTTCATAATGAAGAATGCATTTAATTCATCTCCACGTGTTCTCTGAAAGGTATTGTCAACTTGACAGCCCCTGGCATCCCACAGGGTACAAGCCTCTAGACACACCTGTGAAGGGGTAAGGCTAAATTAGATTAGGTTAGCCTCTGACCACGCCTTTGGGGGGTTATCCTGAACTGAAGTTGAAAGACGCAATGGATGAAGCCTTTTCCTGGTGGGTTCTGGGCTGCATAGAAAAAAGAAAACTAGCTGGGCATACGCTGCAGCCATCTTGGCTTTCTGCCTGTAAATGCAATGTAAGCTGCTCCCTGTGGGTGGAGTTTCCCTGACCCGACCGCCTGCTCCCAAATAACAACTGACTTGGAGGCTAAACATAAATTATAAATGCTTGGCTAATGGCTCAGGCTTGTTCCTAACTAGCTCTTACAACTTAACCCATTTCTATTAATCCATGTGCTGCCCCAAGGCTCGTGGCTTTTACCTCTATTCCACTTTGTGTGTCTGACTCGTTCTCTGTTCGACTGGCCATGCTAGACTCCACCCTTCTTCCTCTCAGCATTCTCCTAGTCTGGCTCTCCTGCCTAACCTTATTCTGTTCAGCTATTGGCCAGTTAGTTTGTTGATTAAACCAATCATAGCAACAAATCTTCACAGAGTACAAAGGGAATAATCCACAGCAGCTTGCTCAAGCTCCTGTGGCTGGGATTTCTCCATCATAGTCGCCAGGGCCCTCAAAACCTGAGGTAAAACAAGCCCTATCTCCCGTTAGCTGTTTGCCATGGTGTTTCATCACAGCACCAGGAAAAAGGACTCAACCACCCCACATTCTCAGAAGTGCCAAGGCCAGAGTCTCCCTGAGGCCCAAGGCAAGTTGTTATAGTCCCTATAAAAATCAAAACAGTCTTCCAGCATGAACTAGGCACAGAGAAAACACCTTCTCCAAATTGGGGATAAGAGGGGGAAACCAAGCAAAACTGAAACTCTTAAGGGCAAACACTAAATCCTCTAGTTGAACATCAGGGCACATGTCAGCATGATCAAGTTCCAGACATTTAGGCCACCCCATCCCATAGCTTTGCCGGTTTTTAGCCCACGTGGCTACTTATCTAGGATGGCCCTGGTCACTGCCTATGACTTTCCTTAGTAGATAATGCATAGTCTTAGCATAGACTACTTCTTGCTGTCTCTGCTGCTGCTTCGGCATCCTTTCCACAGCTCCAGGATCATGATTCAAAGGTTACCCAGCTTCTGTTGCAGATCCCAGCCTTCCCCTTGGAAACCTGGGAGGAAGCTTCCTTAACTCTTGCCTATGCATGTGTATAAAGCCAACCCCAAGTGTCACCACCAGCTTCAGTGGTAGCCAGGTACTTAAATACCAAGGGTACAACTGTGTCTGGCTGTGTAGATGCCTAAGCCCCTCCCCCCAACACTTCTCCACCTTCAAGCAGACCACAATAGAGCTCTATTCTTGTTTTTGTTTGTTATTTTTCTACTTTTAGCCTAGGTCTTATTATACAGCCCTGGCTGGCCTTGAATGATCAGAAATAAGCTCTCTGTGATTTCTCAGGAAATTAGGAAACAACCTTCCTCAAGACCCAGTAATACCAATTTTGGGTATATATCCAAAGGATGCCCAATTGTGCCACAAGGACATGTGCTCAGCTATGTTCATAGCAGCTTTGTTTGTCATAGCCAAAACCTGGAAACAACCTAAATGCCCCTCAATTGAATACTGGATAAGAAAAATATGATACATTTACACAATGGAGTACTACACAGCAGAAAAAAATAACGACATCTTGAATTTTGCAGGACAATGGATGGAACTAGAAAACATTATTTTGAGTGAGGTTACCCAGACATAGAAAGACAATTATCACATGTACTCACTCATAGGTGGTTTTTAAACATAAAGCAAAGAAAGTCAGCCTACAAACCACAATCTCAGAGAACTTAGACAACAATGAGGACACTAAGAGAGATTTACATAGATCTAATCTAAATGGGAAGTAGAAAGTAAAAAAAGACAAGATCTCCTGAGTAATTGGGAGCATGGGGATCTTGGGGAAGGATTGAAGGGGGGAGGGGAGAGGCAGGGAGGAGAGCACAGAAAATGTAGAGCTCAATAAACATCAATAAAAAAAAGGGGGGGCTGGAGAGATGGCTCAGCCGTTAAAGGCTAGGCTCACAACCAAAAATATAAAAAAAAAAAAAAAGAAAAAAGAAATAGGCCCTCTGGCCTCTGCACCTGCCTCTGGCTCCCAAGTGCTGGGATTTAAGGTGTGTGATATTACACCTGGCCCAGACTACCCTTATCATCCTCATCTCCATCCTCCTCCTTCTCTTCTTTTGTTTATATTAAAGGGGGATTTGTTCGATTGGCTTACAGGATGCAGTCTGAGCAGTCCAGCAATGACTCTCACACTGGAAAGGCTGCCTAGGCTGGAAGTCTCATTAGTCCTAATCTAGTGCAGAAGGCCTGGAGGATTCCTGGAACTGCTGATCTTCAGTCTATGTTGAAATCCTGAAGAAGTCGGTTCTAATATAAGTGAAGGAATAGCAGCAAGAACGCAGATGGACTTGCCAGCAAGAGTGAGGGGCAGCAGGCAAAAGACAGAGTTTCCTCCTTCCACTGGGCCCTTGAACCTGTCATGGGTGGGGTCTTGTTGATGCCTGAGCCGCCTCAAGGCTTCTTTCTAGATTTCATTATAGGAATTCAATTTCATGCTGGGAATTGAACTCAGGACCTCTGAAAGAGCAACAGGTACTCATAATCTCTGAGCCATCTCTCCAGCACCCAGTTACAGCATTCTTAGCCCAACTTTAAGCATGCCCCCCCCCAGCCAAACTGCAAGCTTTAAAAAGCCTTTGATGCTGTGTTTATAGTCATGGTTCCTTTCAAAGGCACAATACAGCCTTCCTCCAAGTGGGCCACATGTTCTGATGAACTCACCAGCACGTTGAGCCGTATCCCACCCATAGCATTAGGGGCCATCTGGGGACAAAGCCTTCAGCAAAAAGAATCTGTAACTAGTCATTCTCAGCAAATGAGGGGTTGATTGGACAGATAATGTTACGAAACTGTTGCCACTATTACCATGATAAACAGAGACCACGGGCAGGCTACAGAAAGGGAAATCGGTTACAGAAGCCCAGTTTATCATTGGGGATATGTCGCAAGACCTCAGTGTATACCTGTAACCATGGATAATTTGAAGTGCTGTGATTTAATTCCTTTTCCATCTTAACTAAACACCTACCACACATTATAGCCATGTTTTTGCCATTGAGGTGACCCAGCCAAACTAGCCTAAATGTCTTTCATCCTCTTGACAATTTCAGGGATGGACACAGTTTAGGCCTTTTCTTCAGTATATCTAAATTTCCAGTATCATTACTCATGCAAAGTGGGGCCACTAGAGAATAAAGTCGGGGTTACTTGAATACAAGTTCTGAAGGTCTGATAGCCAAAATGTCTAAGGAACTGATGGATGGGTAGTGAATGCTACACCAGAGGTAACTGACGCCCTGTTAGGAACTGTGTAGAGCGGTGCAAGGTTACAACAAGTTAGCTGGAATGAACCCTATTTAAAACTTATGAGTTATTCCTAGAATTTTCAAACTGTGGTTGACGCCAGATAACTGAAACATCAGCAAGAAAAGCTGCAAGGAACAAGCAGACGACTAAAGTAGTAGTTTATTTTTGTAAGAAAGGGTCACTAGTCTGTCCAGTATTGAAGCTTTTTAAAATCAAAGGCAGTTGGTTAGTTTAATCTCCAAAAAATCATGTCCTCAGAGGACAACTTGTAAGAGTCAGTTCTCTCTATCATGTGAGTTCCAGAGTCTGAACTCAGCTTGTAAGGTAGTGGCAGCAAGCACCCTTACCTGCTGAGACCTCCAGCTCCTCCAAGATGACAGTTTTAAGCTGAGTTTCCTCATGCTTATGTTTGATTTTAGAAAACAACCAAATAAGGGGTCCCTGTAGAGAACAGAAGCTACAGGCCCAGGGCTGATGGATAGTTCCAGGTCAGCACACATGTGGAAATGGCTCAGCCCGGCAGTAACAATCAATACTCTGGAAGACGAAAAGCAGCAGCCCTTCAAGGGGGCAAAGAGAGAAGAGCAACAAAGTGAGCGCATCCCTGTCATCGCGGCTGCGGGGGACGGGGGGCCTAACAATGTGTATGGCGCTTTAATAGCAATTATTTTCAAACAATAGAGCTGACACATCTCAAAAAGTCTGGATGGTGAAACCGTTGAAAGCTCACAATAGTCTTTCATGCTAGAATCCTACCAAGTGATTTATTCTGGGCTCAGATGCTATTGTGCTGGTTCAAGAGGCAGTGTTAATTCAAGTTATATCCTCTGGATCTGAAATACATTAAAGACATATTGAATAAGCCATGTAGTAAATGGGAAGAAAATAAGGATAATAATTATATTAAAGGACTTAATCCCAAGAAAAAATGTGCTATAAGACTAGCTTCTGTGAAGCCAGGGCCAAAAAGTGACAGAGCAAATCAACTAGATGGTTTTTCAGTCAATCACAGCCTAGGCCAACAAGTGCAGGCCCCATCTTTAAATGTTTGATAGCACTCAGAAGTAATCACATTTTCTGTTATAAATAAAATGTATTTAATAAAGGCATTTTGTTATGTAAATAAAATCTACTTGTAACAGAGAAAAGGATGCCAAGTAGGAAAGAGGGACACAGATGAGAGGGGAAGAAGGCAAGGAAGAGAGAGGACCTGGTGAGTTCAAGTGGAGAGTTTTAGTTATTCTCTTAAATATTTATTTATTTATATTTTTATGTACATTGATGTTTTGCAATGAGTGTTGGGTCCTAGGATTACAGACAGTTGTAAGCTACCATGTGGGTGCTGGGAATTGAACTCAGGTCCTTCCTCTGGAAGAACAGTCAGTGCTCTTAACCACTGAGCCATCTCTCCAGCCCCGAGTTCTAGTTCTTAAGATCCACAATACAAGCTGGGCAGTGGTGGCACATGCCTTTAATCTCAACACTCTGGAGACAGAGGAAGCTGAATCTCTCTGAGTTCGAGGCCAGCCTGGTCTACAAGAGCTAGTTCCAGGACAGGCTCCAAAGCTACAGAGAAACCCTGTCTCAAAAAGAAAAAAGAAAGAAGGAAGGAAGAAAGGAAGGAAAGAGATCCACAATACATCCTGGCTCCTACAGCTTTTCTTTTGATTTTTAAATTTTGTTCCAATATATGCCCACTGTAGTCATTTACAACTAAAGTGATTGCAACAACTATAATCTAGGCCATTGAAAGAAGAAAACTGGCTGGCTCCTCTCTGTCCTCTGCCAGTCCGTCAAAACTTGCTTCCAACACGCTGCTTCTTCTGTGTCCTGCACTTCAGTCAAGCCGCCAGTCTCCTTCATCCCTATGAAATGAACTCCGGTCCTGATGTTGAGGCCCTACTATCTTGGGTGTGGCTGGCAGATTCCCTGGTCTCCACACCATTCTATGATCCCAGTACTAAGCCATTCCTGCCCCCCCCCAGCCTTCTTCCTTTCCTCTTCTTCCTAGCCCTCTCTTCTGCACTCTACCAAGAGTTAATCTTGAGATGGCTCTAGCACCTTCGCACCTGAAGTTCTATGTCAACAAACCAGGAATTCAGCTTAGTGCACAGTAAAGTGCACTGTGAGCTCAGCCACTCAGAAACGGGCTCAGGACTGTCACTGCCACAGTGCAGATGGCCAGACCGGAAGACAGTTTGTGGAGCCATCTCACCTGCCCAAAGATAAACTTCTTAAAGGCACTGTCTACACTTCCTGTTTCCCTTTCTCTTATCCATCACTTTCTGAAAATGATCTTTCATCAGAGAAACAGTAGCTCAGGCCCTGAAGTGCTTCATACTAGTAAGGTTAAAAGAAAATTCCTCTACTTTGTTCATAAGGTTCTTTAGGCCTCAGGGTCTCAGACAAGCACAAGTAATGATAGGGGTGGGGGTGTCACATGATTTTCCTGATCATAATCAGCCAATGGGCTTGTTCAATTGTTGGATCTGTTATGATTTAAGTAAAATGCTGCAGGTCCCTGAGTGGCAGCAGTGGGCAGCGGGCATGAGGCCCCTGAAGGCAGCTGAGCAATGGGTGAGAGACAGAGATGTTGATAGGAACACCATGCAGGTTAGGCTGGATATTCATTTAGTGGGTTATGGAAGAGAAAGGGGGAAAGGGGAGAAGGGAGAAGAGCAGACAGGCAGGGGGTGGGAGAGGGAAGCGGGGAGATGAGGGAGAGGAGCCATAGCAACAGCTACCTCTTTGGGAGAGAGACAGAAAGGAAGGGCTCAGACTGGAAGCTGAAGGAAGATCTGTTTGGCTTAGCAGTGGACAGGGGAGGGAGTGGGTGGGGCTTGTCTCTTAAAGGAACAGGACAGACCATTACAGGGTCCACCTGCAAGTATGTGTCATTCCTGCCAGTCTAATCTGCTACCTATGATACTAAGTCTAAATTGCAATATACTCAAAGAAGTTGTGTAATTTCAAAGGGCAATGGAGTGGGTTTGCTTCCTCAGACAAACGATTTCTATGAGTTTAATTTTACACTTTCAATAATTATATAATGATAACATGTGAACAGATATGTAGCCTGCTTTCTTTAAAAAAAAAAA
>JAQHUG010000015.1:1889290-1909093 GCA_028555095.1 Dicrostonyx torquatus
GAACCGGGAAGTGTCAGCCATGCTGTGTGGCTGAATCATTACAGTCATATCTGTTAAGAAAAAATAATAAGAAAGGGGTAACTCCACCGGCGCAAAGAAATCAAATTAGGTCAAATCAAGCCAAATCAAAATGCCCATCGTTTTATTAAACACAGCACTCTCAGGTGGCGGAGCACATGGCGGGAAGACAGGACAGCAGGAAGCCCATGCAAACCACGTGTTTTTCCTCCGGGAGCCCACTTAAATACCCTTTGGGAATGGGTATTACCCATTATTATTACTGGAATGCTGGGATTTGGAGTCCAGAGCAAAACAACTCCCAGGTCAGGGAGGCTGGGATGGATGCCAGGGCCTGGGGGCTATGCTCCCAACTTAACAGTATCTCCCAAACCTATCCAAACAGTGCCACCAGCTGAGGACCAAGTGTTCAAATGCCTGAGCCTATGAGAGCCATTTCTCATTCAAACCAACTGAGAAGCATCTTCCTACCTCCCAACCACTGATAATATAACCAGCGGCCTCACATTCCCACCCATGACTTCCTCACCATGATAGACTGTATCGTCTAAACCAGGAACCAGAATAAGCCTTTTCCCCTTATGTTCCTTTGACCATGCATTGTATGACATAACAAGAAAAATAACACACTTGCTTATATTCAAGCTTCCATTCCAGGTATGAATTCTAAGAAGGAAGACTAAGCCTGTCTTACTTACAGACTAGGTACTCAAGACTTGCCTGATGTATCACAAAATGCCCCTTCGCGTGTTCTAAGATTAGTATGTTTGTAGGGTATACTTCAAGTCATTTTAATATTTGACTCTGAGGTAGAGTGTCTTCAAGTTTCATTCTAGTCAATGTAAAGTCCTCTTTCAATGAAAACTGACTGAGTTTCAATAAATTTCAATTAAATCTTGAAGGCCAGGTGTGGTGCACATGCCTTTTATCCTGACACTCAGGAGGCAGAAGCGGGCAGATGTCTGTGAGTTCAAGGGCACCCAGAGCAGCACAAGAGAGACGCTGTCTAAAAGCAAAGCCACTTGACCATATAGTGCCAAGCCGTAGGAGATGCATATCCGTTTGGAACACTGGCCTCTACCACTGTGGCGGTAGGTTTGAGGTGGTGTCATAGTGCCTTTTGATTAATTTAGGTATTTAATTTTCATCTTCCTTGGATCCATTTGGTCTCACAATTGAACAGATTTCTGCTAAACAATTTGGTGTTATATAGTCTCGTGTCGAAAAAAACTTAATAAAATATTATTAATGTATGTTAATGTATGCAAAAAAGAAGGAACACTGGCACTTCTTTTGTGTAAAATGACTTGAAGTATACTCTACAATCCCACTTCTAGTGGGAAGGCAGATTTTCAATCAGAATACAGCATACCACGTCAGAAAAATGAGTATACTGCCGAGTGGTGGTGGCGTATGCGTTTAACCCCAGCACTCAGGAGGCAGAGGCAGGCAGATCTCTGTGAGTTCGAGGCAGCCTGGTGTACAAGAGCTAGTTCCAGGACCTGCTCCAAAACTACAGAGAAACCCTGTCTCAAAAAAAAAAAAAAGAGAGAGAGAGAGTATGGTAATCAGCTTTCTGTCATTGGGACAAATGCTGGCATAGGCAGCTCAATCTCAATTCCATTTTCAGAGGTTCCAGTGTGTGGTTGCATGGTCCCATCAGTCTTTCTTTCTCATGGTGATGTGGGATGTGATGGATGGGGTGGAGCAAAGCTGCTTATCTCAGGAGAGAGAAGGTGGGGGGGGGGGACAACCAAGACCGAAGGGGTGTGGAAGCCAGGGTCTTCAAAAGGGCAGACCTCTTTCTCTTCCCCAGCCAGGCGTGGTGGTTCACATCTATAATCAGCCTTCAGGAGGATGAGGCAGGAAGGTGGCAGTGACCTTGCAGTCAGCTCAGGCTATAGAGTTTGAGGCCATCCTGTGTTGAGAGTGAGACCCTGTCTAAAATACAAAACAGCAACAAAAATAGGAACCTCCTAGCGATACACTTCCTCCGGTTAGGCCTCCCCTCCCAGAGTTTCTGTTGCCTCCTAATAGCCCCTCCAGCCCCGGGTGAAACTTTCAGTACATAGCGTTGGGGGTCATTTAACATTGACACCAGAACATCAGGCATCAGCACAAGGTTTCTTTCAGAGAAAAAAAAAAAAACTATATCTTAAAATTAGGCTATGGTGATAGTTGTGCAATTTTGTGAATATGTGAAAACCAATCAGATTATACACCCCAAATAAGTAACCTCTATAATTTTTATATCCAAGCTTCCTTAGACCACAGCTGAATCCTACGATAAGGTTGGCTAGGCCAATCATGAAATCTGTGAAGATCTCAAAAATGTCACTCATCAGCTAGATTTGAAGGAACCACAAACTCTGCTAGGTAAAAAAGACAGGCAACATTCCAGACAAAGACAGCTGACACAAGGCAGAAAGGCACTTGGGAAAACATGCCATTGCCTCTTAGCTTGAGTATTCAGTGATGCGGGTCAAAGAGACATGGGTCAGAGGGTGCTGAAGGGCAAGCCCAAGCCTGTTTGCGCAGGCAGGACTAGTCACAAAGAGATATTTGGTCAAGCTAGCCTTCCGTGAGGAAAAGGGGGAAACAGTGAAGAAGAGTCTGAAGGAACATTCAAAGGGGAGATTGAAAGGTGGGAATCACTGTGGAGAAGTGAAACTCATGATTTTAAGCAGAAAGGAAAATAATAATACTAAGCCTAGTGGCCTCTAGGTCAAACACTTCCCTGGCAGCAGCTCCTATAGTTGCTAACGTGAGCACCACCGTCCTCCCAACAGATGAAACCCACCTGGTTTGTGCTTCCTCTACTCTCCTTGGGGGAAATGGAGCTTCCTCCGCACCCTGAGTTTTTCTCCCGGTGCTTCAGCTCCATTTAACACATTTCACTTTCGAAATCTTTTTTTAAAGATTCTCTTTCTGCGTGCGAACGAAGGTCCATAAGAATAGGTTAGTTTGAATTTTTCCTTGAGTTCTGAATCCTCAGGTGAGTTCCTGGTGCTGGGTCAACTCCCAATCCATACTTTTCGAGTAAATGGATACATAAATAAGGAAATTGAGTTTCATAAAAAGTAACTTGTCAGGGCTGGAGAGACGGCTCAGTGGTTAAGAGCACAAGCTGTGCTACCAGAGGTTCTGAGTTCAATTCCCAGCAACTATATGGTGGCTCACAACCATCTATAATGAAATCTGGTGCCCTCTTCTGGCCTGCAGGCATACATGCAGGCAGAACACTGTATACATGATAAATAAATAAATTTTTTAAAAAAGTAACTTGTCTATGAAAATACAGATAATAAGTTGAGCACTGCTTCAATTATCACCATTTATTTATTTATTTATTTTTGTTTTTTTAGAGTCAGGGTTTCTCTGTAGCTTTGGTGTCTGTCCTGGAACTAGCTCGTGTAGACCAGGCTGGCCTCGAACTCACAGCCTGCCTCTGCCTCCCAAGTGCTGGGATTAACAATAACCATCTCCTCGGATTTATAAGAATGGCATTAGGGAAAGGAGACTAAATTGCCTTGATTTGGTGCTGGAATGGATGTCGAAGGGCAATAGAAAGTTGCAACATGAGTTGATTTTAGCTTCTAGATTGAGGAAGTAGTGCACCTTTTCAGGAAAAATAAAGACCCTAGCTAGGTTCAACAGAAGTAGGAAAGAGGAGCATGGCAAGGAAATCTTTTTTCAGACTTCCTAGTGTTAATACGATGTAACAAGTAAATCTAAACTCCCAGTGGAGAAGGGAAGTCTGGAGAAAGACACAAAAGAGCTTTAGGCAAACAAGAGTTTAAAGCCAGTCTTTCTTTGAAATAAGGTGTTGCTCTGTAGCCCTGGATGGTATTAAACTCACAGCACTTCTGCCTCAGCCTCGCAAACCAAGGGATTACAGGAAGTCAGTCACAATCCCCAGCAAATGCTTGAAGTTTGAAGCAGATGCTCAAACTATCGAAAAATAGGCAACCTTCTTCGTTTTTTTCCAAATTTTCTGGACGGTGATTGTCGCTTACACAACTGCCCATCAGTGTGGAAGAACGTCGTAGCACCAAGGCCAGGGTGGACCAGGAAGGCGTGAAGGCACCCAGAGGCCGTGCACACATTACGGCACGCGACCCTAGGGACCATTCCCAAGGAGCTTGCGCCCCAAACGACTCCCAACCCCCGGCAGGGCGCGAAACCTCGGTGTGCCACCCGTGTCCCGCGGCCTCCAGCCCACAGGGGGCGCTGTGGGTCACCAGCGAGAGCGCGGTCTCTCCCTGGTGCGCATGCTCGCCTCGGGCTGGCTTTTTTTTTTTTTCTTTTCTTTTCTTTTTTTTTTTTTTTTCCGGGCCGCCCCGGCGGCTGCGTACTGGCTGTGGGATGGGAAGTGAAGCCCCAGCGAGCGGCTGCGGCGGGGCTGTGCGGAGCAGCCAGCGGGAGGCGGCGGCGGCGCGGTGCTGAGCAGTCGAGAGCGCGGAGCCGGGCGGAGGTAGCACCTGCAGGCACAGGCACAGGCGGCACCACCATGGCGATTCGCAAGAAGAGCAACAAGAACCCACCGCTGCTGAGCCACGAATTCGTGCTGCAGAATCACGCGGACATCGTCTCCTGCCTGGCGATGCTCTTCCTGCTGGGGCTCATGTTCGAGGTGAGCCCTCCTCCGTCCCGATCCCCGGCCCTCCAGATCCCCGGCCAAGGCAGGCGACCCCAGAGGAGCCGATCGGCGCTGCGCAGCCCCCCGCAGGCCCTGCGGCCCCGGCCCGGCCCGCCGCCCCCTCCCGCGCCGCGCAGTTCCTGCTTCCCGCGAAGGGTTACGTGGCAGCCGGCGAGGGGCCGGCGGGGGCGGCGGGCGCGGTTGTGGCGCTGGCCCTGCGCGGTGGGCGGACCCGGGGCCGGGGCAGCAGGGCCGAGTGACTGACAGGGACCCCCTGACCCAAGTCGGCCGCTGCCGCCTGCACGGAGGGCGGGGACCGGGTACCCGCACTCGGTGGCCCCTCGTCCCACCGACGGCCACTCACCCAACTTTCTGCCTTGGGTCTCGTTCCCCGGAGGATCGGGTCTGATCCCAACCGAGGCTCGCAACAGCTGTGTTGAAGAGTTGAGCGATTCCGTTTCTCATCGCAGAGGCGATGAGACTGTCAGGAGTGTGTAAATTCTCTTCCCACAGATCTGAGTATTTTGATGACTTATTTAACAGCTGTTGAATGTGGGTAATGAAGTTTGCAAGGTGAACCTGTAACATCCTACGGGTTTTTTCCACCCTCCTCAGTGCATCCGCCCACTCCCTCCCCCCCTTCTAATTTTTTTATCTGTAAACCTCTGAGTCTCATTAAATATATTGATGATTACCATTTTGTCTCTTCTCCCCTTGGCCTGTAACCTAGTGGGGATATTTTATTATTCATTTTTACTAGTATTTTTTTTTACTGTCGGAGAATAGAGCTTTAAAGATTTGCGTGAGAGATAGAAACTAATGGTATGAGACAGCCCATGCTGAAAGGTGAATAGGGTTTTGGTTTTTGTTTTCCATTAAGCCCATTTGGGGGGGGGGGTGTGAAGTTATCATTAGATAACTTTCTATGTTATGTTTGCTTCTCTTCTAATAGACTTTCTGAATCTACATATGGGTGCTTATTCCTGATAGTGTCACATACAGTTGTAGCCACTGCTAAGGAGGTGGCAGAGCGAAGGGAAAGTAGAACTAACTTGCTCAAAAGCTTACTAGGCAACCCAAATCTGAGACGTAATTTGTCTCCCCTTACCAAACGAAATAGAAATCACTAACACAGGCCACACAGCTGCTGATGAGGAGTCAGTCAGATAGTTTGACTTGTGGAAGTCTGACAGTATTTTATGGTTGGGTGATATTTCAAATGCAGGGTTTGGTGTGTGGCGCTTTGGTAAATGCGTGCTTTAATTGTTGGTTGTAGACTGACCCCAAGACTGGTGCAGGTCAGGCAAAAGCTCTATGCCTGACCTGTACCCCCAGTCCCTAGTGAGTGTCTCAGAAGTGTGTGGCCCTGGGCTCAGTTATCAGCAACACACACAGTGCTAAATATTTGTAATCTCTGAATTTATGACATTTTTCCTGCTATGATATTAAAAGTAGTTGGTACATTCAGATGGTTGATGCTTATCGTGAGTTTGACGCAGGAGAGTTATGAATTCAAATCCAGTGTGGCCTACGTAGTAAATTCCAGGTCTCTCCCTGTCTTAAAAATAGTAGTAATAAAATAAAATACAGTCTTTTATATGCACCGGTATGCACAGCAGGTTTTTATGACTGGCCATCTCCAACACGGTAAGAACTCCTGACTTGAGAGTCATAATTGAGGGATCTGTAGAGCATATTTGCAGTGCTTTAAGTGAAGTGAAATGTAAACCAGAAATTTGGACACTTAGAAACACCACAGTCTCTGTTCTTATGTAAACTGTTTGGTATTCTTTTGCCACATTTTCTAGGGAAATTCACTATTATGTTAATGATTTGGGGGGGAGGGGGCATAGCCCTGGCTGTTCCGGAGTTTGCTCTGTAGACCAGGCTGGCCTTGAACTCACAAGAACCTCCTGTCTCTGCTGGGATTAAAGGTTTAACAATAAGTGGATTGTTTTAATACTAAATAGAAGCTTTTAAAATCACTCCAAAAAGGAGTGTATTAAAACAGTGAACAAAACAGCTCGGTCCGCGCAGTCGTTTCTTTTTCCTTAACCATATGTTAAAGAGTTGGAAGGCACATTATCTGTGTGCGGGTGAAACTGTCTGGATGGGTTTTTGCTGTATGACTGAGGTTTAGCGGCAATTATTTTAAAAGTCAGTCTAATTATAGAAGTACAGTGTGTATGCCGAAATAATAGAAAAGCTGCTATTTTGCGGAACTGTTTAGACTTTTGTGGAAGAACACTGAGGAAATATTAGGGAATTCATGGAGAAACCGGGAAGGACTAACACGCACGTGGGAATGCTCTAGAAGTCTGCACTCTGCAGCTAATTCAAGTTAGGGAATATCGGAACTCAAGTTTCCTTATCTAGAAATGGGTTATGCAGAGCCTGGAGTGAACTAAGATGTATAGTGCCTCATTCAGTGTTTGACTTGCAAGAAATTTCCTTGGAAATTCATCCAGGTTGGAAAACAGATAACAGAGTAAAAACAGGTTTTACACTCCCTCTCTCTCTCTGTCTCTCTTTCTCTCTCCATCTCTTGCCCTCATTCTTTCAAAAGATTGAGGAGGACGTAATCTGAGGGAAATTTTGATTGCAGGAACTCTTTATTATACAGATCTTCTTGTAAATAATAATGTTTTCTTTGTACAGTCGGTGTCTATCACAGAATGCAAATACTACTAGTGATTTTGTACTTAAAGTAGGAAGAATCGAACAGTGAGAGAAGCTGTGAGGATTCTTCGGAAGCTTCCTAGACGGGATGCTGTGGAAGGGTAAAGGGGTCACAGAATCTTACCTTGCAGATGGGCGGTTAGGGATCCACACTGTCCAGCTGCTTGTACCTTCTAGGTTTGCGGACATTGTTGTTTACAGCTATCATGGGACAGCATTAAAGGTTTCACTTAATTTATTTCTAGATTTAGTTGTACATATGTGCACGCATGCGCACACAAATCTTTGTACTACAGCACATGTGTAGAGATCAGAACACAGCTTATGGGAGTTAGGTCTCCCCTCCCACCTCTCATGCAGGTTTTATGGATTGAACTCAGTTCATGAGGGATAGCAGCAGGTACCTCTATCCACTGACCCACATGTTTTATTATTATTTGGTTTTAGTTTCCATTTAAACTTGTTTACATACATGGATGTTTTGCCTGCATGTTTGTCTCTGTATTGCATATGTGCCTGATGCCCTTGGAGACCAGAAGAGGGTGTCATACCCCCTGGAACTGTAGTTGTAAGCTATGTGGGTACTAGGAATAGAACCTGGACCCTATGGAAAAACAGCAAGTACTATTAACCACTAAGCCATGTATACAATCCCACAAGTTTTATTTATTTATTTTGGGTTTCTTGTTGTTGTTTTATGTGTGTGTAGCCCTGGCCATCCTGGCACTCGATCTATAGACCAGTCTTGCCTCAAACTCAGATGTCTGCCTGCCACTGACTCCTGAGTGTTGGGATTAAAGGTTTGAGCCACCATGCCCAGCCAAGTTTTATTTTTAAATATAGCTTGTTTTAATGACATTCCCCTCCTCTCTTAAAAAATAATTTTATATAAACTGAAGGAGAAGTAGAATTTGATAGTCAGAAATTCTCTTGCCTTTCAGGAATCCAGTATATACAGTGATCATGCCTATCTCTAACAGTACAGAATATACTTCTCATCTTTATGATATGAACAGGCACCAAGCCCCGACTGATAAGCACTCAAAGCACCCACTGAAATCTTAGGACTTTGCATGTGTAGACTTGGATCTCATTAGATTGTGGTAACCTATGTAAGTTAGGTCTAAATTAACTCTTTGTCTTCTAAGTGGATATTAAATGTCCAAAATGGTCATTTTTACTCCTTAATGTAATAAGCACCGGAATGGCATGTTTACATTCTAAATCAGTGTGCCCTACTGCTAACTTGCTGAAGCCGTACTGGATGGAATGGGATGTTTAGGAAGCTGGGAAACATCAACAAAGATGAGTTCCACTATACATTTTTAGGTGGGTATAGTTCCTATTTTTTTTTCCTCTCCTCCTGCCTAATGTCACATGCTAAGCCAGCTGGAAGCCAGATCTTAATTTTATTTGGAAGCCTTGCATAAAAGAATAATCTAATTTTTGTTGTGTTTAGAATGTGGTACTATATTTATCTTTGAAGATTTACATTTTCTGTGTATAAAGGAAAACAAAGTTTTCCCTAGCTGTGGTATTGATGACCTCATATAATGGGGACATGGAGGCAGCAGAAGAGACAGAGTGTAGATACGCACTCATGCATGTCCAGATACCACAGCACACATGTGGGGGTCAGAGGGCAACTTTGAGGAATCTTTTCTCTCCTTTCATCATGTGTGTTCAGGAAATCAAAGTTGTCATCCTTTAACCTCCAAGTCATCTGCTGACCCCACCAAATCTCATTTTATTTTAAATCCTTTTTTAGATCTTGTATTGAGAGAGAAAGAGAATGTCTGTGTTGGGAGGGAGGGTCAGGAGGCGACTTGCAAGAGTCAATGTTCTCCTAGCACAGGCATCCCAAGATTGAACCCAAGTGTCAGTCCTGGCGACCAGCAAAACCTACCTGGGCCACGTCCCCAGGCCCCCTCACCAGGTTTCAGTGCGGTGCCTTTGCTAGCCCTTCTTTCCGTTCAGCTGATCTTCATATCCTCCCCGTTCAATAACTCACTTTAGTGACTGTCTTCTAGGCGGCTTTGATTTGCTTTATCATAGAGGCCTGATTTATCTCTAGATCATGAATTCCAGGATAGCAGAGTTGAGACACACCCCACACACCCCCATTCCACTGTTCTTCTGCCAACTCTCTAGTGAGTCCACATCGTTGGAGTAACTTTGTCTCTTCCTTTCCACCCATGTATTAGCTCTCATTGCTTCACTTCTCTTCCTATAAGCTTAGCTAAAGGACACCCACTGCACCTTATCCACAGGGATAGAACCCCAGGGATGCCTGCAGCCACATATTTTACAACACTGTGTTCTATGAGTTTGCTACATGTGAAGTCTGTGATGGTTTTAATAAACCAAGTATGATGAAAGACTAACAACAGTGATAAGATAGAACAGTTACACTCTAACAGCTGTTGTGTGAAGGCAGCCTCATTATCCTCTTGGGTTGAGTTCACCTTTGTGCTGTGAGGTGAGGCGGAGGATGATGCACGGTTAGGCTCCAGTGTCAAGGTTATCAGGCACAAGCACTGCCCCAGCAGCTCATCCAGTTACCATGACAGCTACCGGCAGGCCAGTAGTGCCTACAAGATGAATGCACTGGACAGAGGTGAGTGATGTCCTGGGTTAGACAGGGTGACACAGCACAAGCTCCATCAGGCTGCTCGCTGTAACAGCCTTTAAAACTGACCTCCTATCAGAGTCTGCGCTCTTCAAGGCTGCTCTTGACCACAGATACCTGAAAACACTCTTAAGGGGAGACTACTGTTCCTTGCTTTGCCTTGCCTTCTCCTCGGTCTTCTTCCCCAGCCCCTTTTCCTTTTCTGTGTGACACAGGCTGGCCTCAGGTTCCTGATCCTTCTGTTGTACCCTCCTGAGTCCTGGGATTGCAGATATGCACCAACATACCCAGCTGTTTCTGCCTTTTGTATGCACGAGCTTCACATTGCTGAGGGGTTCTAGAAAAAAAATCATGCACTTGTTGATATCACGGATTTTTGCCTCAGACATGATCTGTGATCTTTGTGCTTGTCCTGCCAGGCAACATTGCATTATCCCCTCCCCCACCCTGCTTGCAGGTAAAACAGCTTTTATCAACTGTCAGCTGCTGGGGTAGTTAGTACAGCCCTGTAATGCTGGGACTGGGGAGGCTGAAGGAAGATTCTAGTTCTGGGTTAGCCTTGGCTGCACGCGCACATCAAATACCAGATCAGCCCTACCTCGTGTGTGTGTGTGTGTGTGTGTGTGTGTGTGTGTGTGTGTGTGTGTGTGTGTGTGTGTGTGTGTGTGTGTGTGTGTGTGTGTGTGTGTGTGTGTGTGTGTGTGTGTGTGTGGAGAGAGAGAGAGAGAGATACAGATACACACAGATTTGGGGGAGTAGATGGATCCCCATTCTCATTCATTCTCCCTTCACTTTCTCGCATATAGATTTCTTCAGGTCACTTAAGTAAGACAATTCCATCCCTGACTCATCATTATAGTCAAGCATAGAAATCCACCATGTATACGGCACATAAGAAATGTAAATGAATTCCATGCTTTGAACTGCGTCCTCCTCTGCAAAACCTCTCGTGGCTTATATGCAGACACTCCAGAATTTAAAAAGCAAGGAACCAAATTTGCTTTTGATCTCAGGTATGTAGGTAAGGGAGGCTTGGCCTGTCACAGCCGAGGAGGAAGTAGTCAAGATTACTCTGCTTACAGTTCCTTTCCTAACACATCTTTCCACTGTTTTCCTCTTTGTATTTAATTCCTCCTTTTCCCCTGGGAACTATCCCTTGGGACAGACTCATTATCTCTCCACGCCTAAAACAGCATCATGGTGACTCTCTGCTAAGAGACCTGGTGCCATCTTGTGACTCTTAGGGTTTCAGTCCACTGCACTTTGACTTTTCTAAGCCCTTCGTTGACGTCTCAAGCTGTGACCCGTGGCTACACTGCAGTCACCTTATCTCGCCTTTTGGAAACATGACTATGTGGTCCATCCGGTTTTTCAAGCATTTTCCTCTTGTCTTTGGGGACTCCAAACACTTTCTTCTCTCTCTGCCACTGACATTTCTTTTTAGTTTAGGATACCACTGGCTTTTCCGTTTCACAGTTTGGGAAGTCAGGCCGGCTGCTTTGGGTCTGTGGTGAAATGAAACGTGATGACAGAGAACCCCTAATGGAACAGTAGCTCTTCACATTATGGCAGAGAAGCAGGAAAGGGGAAGAAAGAGAAAGACGGCAGGCTCTCCCATCCCCGTGACCAGGAAAGCTCCTACTAGGCTCCACGAACAAAAGGTTCCATGAGCTAAGGACCAACCTTTGGCACATGGACAAGCATAGCAGGGACTTGAGTTTTGGTGGTCTCGTCCACTCTGCAGACACTGTACACTTGCAAAAATGGTAGATAAGCTCCCACAATTCAACCTCTGTCTAGACATAGTAATTCCCAAGTCTTAAGCCTCTAGATTTGGATATAAGCTGCCTGCATCCCTTTGCAACCATGTATCTCAAAGAAATCTCAATTAGTTGATCAGTTTCTGCCCCGATGTTCATAAGCTGCTGTTCTTGTCCTCCACGTTTGTGTGAGCATTTGCCACCTTGTTGTGCAAGTTGTAAGCACCAGTGAGTAATGCGGGACACTTTCCTTTGCCTACCAAGCCTTACATGACTTCGTAAGTGCCTCGTCTATCCCACCGCCACCATCCTAGTGCCAACTTTACTATCCTTCATTGGGTGTCTTGCAAAGTCTTACACTTTGGCTTGCGTGTTTACTCTGTGATGTTTCATCTTCTAGTTATTCTGTAATGATGAATTGCCTAGTATTTTCTAGGTCCCGTACTAGGTTCGTCCTTAAAATTAGCATTCTTCCTTTACTGTGTGGAGGTCAGGAGGCAACCTGTAGGAGTCAGTGCTCTCCCTCCACCATGTGGGCTATCAGGCTTGGTGACAAGGGCCCTCACTGGCTGAGCCATCTCTCCGGCCTCGCCAGACTAGGTTCTGAGCATACGGTGACAGGATCATGTAAGCAGGGCCCCAGCTCAATGGTGCTTACTTCGTAACGGGTGCAACAGAAGCGAATGGAGTCCTGCCATGTTGTGTGACCTGAAGGAGAGGCACATCTGTCTGACAAAGGAGCTGCTCCCATCTGAGAAGACTGGGGACAGGGCCAGAAAACAGATGAGACCTTTGAAGATACGGAGCAATGTCGGCCACACTATGCTAGGAAGACAGGAATCCAAGGAGAGCTCCTCCGCAGGGAGAGTGGGCAACAGGAAGATGATTGTGGTGGTGATGTGGAGAATCCAAGGGGACACGAGACCCCTCCTTAAGATCACATTTCAGTCACACTGAAGCAACTCAGTACTGCTTCTATGCTTTTTGTTTCTGCCTCTGCTGCCGTCTTCAACCCCTGTGCAACTTAGGGACATCAAACAAGCTCGTACCACACCTCAGAGAAGCATTTCCTACCCCAAGGAAAAGCAAAGCGCTTGGTCCTTTATCCTGAGGATGTATAGTGTAGGGTGTTGGCACAGATCCTGCAGTATTGTAACAGTCTGTTTGCTCCTGAGGCAGCCCAGCTTCTTGTCCTGGGATTAGTTCATTCATCTGTACTAGAGCCTTTCGGGTGGAGCGCTGGCCTTGGTGCCATAAGTGCCCAGTGAGTAAACATTCCATCTTTGTCTTCTGACCACTTTACTCCGCCCAGCAGTTAATGAAATACCTGCTGACCAGTTAGCCAGGCGCATGGGGGAGGGGACGAGCACATAGACCATGCAAGTGCTCCAACTTTGCTTACACAAACTCTGCTTCCCTTATTAATTTACACAGCATTTCCCTTGATGGGGACTTCCCAGTGACTGTTCTCTAATAGAGAATTGGTATTTGAGAGATCATTGTTTGCTGGATCAACTGAAGTCGTTTTTTGAAATGTCAACATTACACATGGGTCACGTGGTCTGAATTACAGAAAGGTCCCTTGGTGAACTGTCCTAACTCTAGACACTACTTGTGATCAGACGTCCCCACTGTGTCTGCCCAGGGTGCTGCAGAATAGGGGGCCTTGCTTCTTGGACCTGAGGGCAGAATTTGTAATCTTTTTGCCCCTGATGTGTTTGGGAGAGAGTCCGCTATTGATGCTTTTCATGCTTTCTTCCTCCAGATAACAGCAAAAGCAGCCATCGTCTTTGTTACTCTTCAGTATAACGTTACCCGACCTGCAACAGGTAGGTATTCATGTCGACGTGCCTGCGTCCATGGACATAAAATCTATGTTAATCTCTAGCGTCTGGGCTTTATTTTATCCTGAACAGTGTATGATACCTGGTTTTATGTGTTTATTGTTTATTATATATTTTGTGCATGGCCTTGAAATTCCATCAGAGAATTTTTTGTTTTACTTCCTACAGTCCCCTGCTAATGGATATCCTGAGAATAGATACTCTAGCGGGTTGTTGTGCGGCCGGGATTTCTATAGCTGCCATGCTCCGGTTCAGTTTTTCTGCCTTTTGTTATATTTTAGACTGGAGATAATCCCTACATGCTTATTCTTTTCATTTTTTTTTTTTACTCTGCCTTCAGCAAGCATTTTGATAAGGGAAAATATTAGTAAACTTTAGGAGTTATCAGATAATTGTGGCCAAGCTATACTTTCACTTTAGAAAGTTTTATTTCTAAGTTATGCTTTGTAAAAATTGAGTTGCTGCTGAGCAGGATGCTGTGGTTGACTATCGTAAGTGAGAGAGAGGATGCAGACTTAAGGAAATGGGATGTATCCGGCAGTAACCTGCTCTGGGGTTCCCACCTTGGCGGAAGACCAGAGGGGCAGGATGTTTTTCTGTTGTGTGTAGCTCTGTAAACGCTTGGTTGAGTAAGCGACTGAGACTATAGTGTTGCTGAGCATGCGAGATTCCAGGATGAACTTGTCACCTAGAAGTCCCTAAACAAACCTCAAAACTCAAAAGCAGAAGCCAGCAGCTCATAAATACTGACATTCATTTTGAAAAATTAAAGCAAATTCAAAAATTAACATAATAGTAGCTGCATCTTTCTGGCACTCAGAAATCAGAACCAAAGCAGAGAAGTCACATTAGCCAGCGGTGAGGATCAGAATGGAGGGTCCATTGCAAGTCCAGCCAAGGGGCTGCAGAGCTCTAGAGAGGAGAGTAGGCGAGGTTCAGGTCTGCCAGGTAGCGTGTGGCTCCCTCCCCCTGTTTTTGGTTCCTGGTGGCCATGACTAACATGTGTCAGGTCTTTTGTAAGTAATCCCTGAGGCTTCAGTTCTCCTTCCCCACGGCTCGGGACACTCGGGAGAAACTGGGGTGTTGCCGTAGAACTTCATTTGGGGTTAGTCTCCTTTTGTTTGTTTCCATAACTGTGTTGTACCGATTGCTGTTTTCATAATCTCACATATATTTTTTTTTTGTGTGTGTGTGTATGTCCTTTTTGGCCTTCAGAAGAACAAGCTACTGAATCAGCATCCCTTTATTACTATGGTTTCAAAGATTTGGCCACAGTTTTCTTCTACATGCTAGTGGCGATAATTATTCACGCCATAATTCAGGAGTATGTGTTGGATGTAAGTATACAGCCTCAGAAACCCCCGTTTTGTAAAGTACCACTAGTTCTCCACCCTATGATCGTCATTTATTATGCGTATTTTGTGATTTGTTCTTTATCGCTAATACCTGCTTCTGTTTTTAGAAAATTAACAGACGAATGCACTTCTCCAAAACAAAGCACAGCAAGTTTAATGAGTCTGGTCAGCTCAGTGCATTCTACCTTCTTGCTTGTATTTGGGGCACATTCATTCTCGTCTCTGTAAGTATGTCACCAGGCATTGTCCGAACATCTCTGTGACACTAAGAACTCTGCTCGTGGATGAGTGTAATGAAGAGTTCCCAGGCTGGCTCTTTTCAGATAGCATGAGTTTGAAGCTGCTGACTGGTTGAGCAAGGCTCACACAGTTTCAGTGTGGGATATCATTATTATTTCTTGTTGTCACTTGTAGGTCTCCCCATTTACAAAGAGGATCTCGTGTTAACCACGAGCTTGCTGAGATTAGATAAGCAGAATTGTTGTTGGTCAGTTGTCCTTGAGACAATGGGGGGGGGGACCTCCTCAAACAGCAGTGTAAGGCCGTCTGAACCTTTTGCTCTCTGAGAGGGACGACTATGTCGACTTCAGTGTTAAATGACAACACACAGTGCCCGCGTTCATATTCCATTACATGGCTCTACACACCTCTGAGATTGTTAAAGTCATCAGTCATCATGGTGGAAATTAATAACAGCCAAGTAAGGTGCCAAAGATACAGCACTTAATAGCAGGGATGTATTAAAACTCAACTTTCAATCCAGTGCCCACCCATCTTACTGATGTAATAGACATAAAGGAAATGTCAGCTTAAAATCTTTTTAGTGTAAGAGTTACCCTGGACCGGGAAGTGGTGGCATACCCCTTTAATCTCAGTACTTGGGAGGCAAAGGCAGCCAGATTGCTCTGAGTTCAAGGTCAGCCTGGTCTACAGAGTGTTTTCCAAGACAACCAGAGCTTTGCAGAGAAACCTTGTCACGAAAAACAAAACAACAACAACAAAAAGTTAGGCCAGGAACACATAGTCTTAAGCTGTCACTGTAGTTTTAGAGGGGTTTTGCTTTGTTTCTTGTTCTCATCAGATACATCCAGTTCCCTGAGAATGTTTGCATGACATTGTATGAGTTGCATCAGAGTGAACTTCTGTCAACAAGTACTGTTTTCAGTCCTCTGATTATAGCTAAAATACACCCTTACAAAGCTGGTCCACACCTGTTCCATCCTGTTGTTGATTATTGTGTAATGCTTGAGTGCCTGTACTTCTTACTCTCCTGTATTGAATTTAATGGATACTTGAAAATTGAGTACTGTATCTTACTTGGTTTTATATATCATACTTATATCCCTTGACTAACACAAGCCATTCAGATTAGCTTAGAAGAGCTGAAACATTTGAGTTTAGCTCACTCTGGAACTTTTTATGGGGAACTGTAAATGTTTATGTGGTGCTCATAGGCCAATTTTCTTGTCTCTTAGGAAGACTATATCTCAGATCCAACCATCCTGTGGCGGGCTTATCCCCATAACCTGATGACGTAAGTTATTACTATGTTTTTAATTGGGCCTTTCTTAACTAAAGACTGCTCAAATCAAAAGCAAGCTGAAGCCATTCCTGTTCATCTCTTCTGGGCTTGATGCTGACACATGAAGTGGGTATGTTGCCTGCAGCTTAAGGACAGTGACATCACCATGGTCATAAGGAAAAAGAGCTGTGTTTTGGATTGTGTGTGTTTTTATTACCTTTGCCAGCTTGAGACAACTGACTTTAACCACTTTTTTTTTTTTACTAAATAACTATTTTTTTCTCTTTTTTAAATACATTTTATTATGATATTTATTGACCTCTACATTTTTCTCTGCTCCCCTCCCTGCCTCTCCTCTCCCCCTTCAATCTTTCCCCCAAGGTCCCCATGTCCCATTTACTCAGGAGATCTTGTTTTTTTGTTTTTTTTGTTTTTTTGTTTTTTTGGTTTTTCAAGACAGGGTTTCTCTGTGGCCTTTGGAGCCTGTCCTGGAACTAGCTCTTGTAGACCAGGCTGGCCTTGAACTCACAAAGATCCACCTGCCTCTGCCTCCCGAGTGCTGGGATTAAAGGCGTGCACCACCACCACCCGGCAAGATCTTGTCTTTTTATACTTTCTACTTCCCATGTAAATTAGATCTATGTAAGTCTCTTAGTGTCCGCATTGTTGTCTAAGTTCTCTGGGATTGTGGTTTGTAGGCTGGCTTTCTTTGCTTTATGTTTAAAAATCACCTATGAGTGAGTACATGTGATAATTGTCTTTCTGTGTCTGGGTTACCTCACTCAAAATAATGTTTTCTAGTTCCATCCATTTTCCTGCAAAATTCAAGCTGTCATTTTTTTCTGCTGTGTAGTACTCCATTGTGTAAATGTACCACATTTTCCTTATCCATTCTTCAGTCGAGGGGCATTTAGGTTGTTTTCAGGTTCTGGCTATGGCAAACAAAGCTGCTATGAACATAGTTGAGCACATGTCCTTGTGGCACGATTGGGCATCCTTTGGATATATACCCAAAAGTGGTATTACTGGGTCTTGAGGAAGGTTGTTTCCTAATTTTCTGAGAAATCGCCACACTGACATCCAGAGGGGTTGTACCAGCTTATATTCCCACCAGCAATGCAGAAGTGTTCCCTTTTCCCCACACCCTCTCCAGCATAAGTTGTCATCAGTGTTTTTGATCTTGGCCATTCTTACAGGTGTAAATGGAATCTCAGAGTTGTTTTGATGTGCATTTCTCTAATGACTAAGGATGTTGAACATTTCCTTAAGTGTCTTTCAGCCATTTTAGATTCTTCTATTGAGAGTTCTCTGTTTAGGTCTGTACTCCATTTTTTTATTGGATTATGTGATCTTTTGGTGTCCAATTTCTTGAGTTCTTTGAATATTTTGGAGATCAGCCCTCTGTCTGATGTGGGGTTAGTGAAGATCTTTTCCCATTCTGTAGGCTGTCATTGTGTCTTGTTGACCATGTCCTTTGCTTTACAGAAGCTTTTCAGTTTCAGGAGGTCCCATTTATTAATTGTTTCTCTCAGTGTCTGTGCTGCTGGGTTTCTATTTAGGAAGTGGTTCCCTGTGCCAATGCGTTCAAGTGTACTTCCCACTTTCTCTTCTATAAGGTTCAGTGTGGCTGGCTTTATGTTGAGGCCTTTGATCCATTTGGACTTGAGTTTTGTGCATGGTGATAGATATAGGTCTATTTTCATTTTTCTACATGTTGATATCCAGTTATGCCAGCACCACTTGTTAAATATGCTTTCTTTTTTCCATTTGATATTTTTTGCTTCTTTATCAAAGATCAGATGTTTGAAGATGTGTGGATTGATATCCGGGTCTTCTATTCGGTTCCATTGTTAACCACTTTTTTAAAAAGAATATTTTATATACATGACTTTTTGCCTAGATGCATGTATGTGTAGCACCAGTGTGACTGGTAGAGAGGAAGTTGTGGATGGTTATAAGCCACCTTGGATTTGCCGGGAATCAAGCCTGGCTTCTCTGTAAGAGCAACAAGTGCTCTTAACTGATAAGCCTTCATTTCCCCAGGCCCTGATTTCAACAATTTTAATTTGTGTTCTTTTCCCTTCCTGCATCCACCTTTGTGCTTCTCGTCGGCATGGCTGCATCTTTCCATGGTTTCTCTTCTTTCCCATACCCACTCCATCTCTTCGATCCTTCATTTCTACTCTGTTCTGTACTGTTCCTGAGGCTGCCGTTCTCTTTTGTCTTTCATCCTGGGGGTCTGTATGTTATTTCTGGGAGCTTGGTGGTTGGGACCACAGTGAGCTGTTCCTCTCTCTCCAAGTCTCCTGCTGCACGGGATGTTGTTCAGTTTATATTTGTATAGCATCTGTATATAATCCAGATGTTCTCTCGTCTCGCATGTGTGAGTCCTGCTTTGTGTCCGTACCCATGCCTTTGCAAGAGTGGAGCTGTCTGTCTGGTGTGTTTTTATGTTTTATACTCTCTCTGCTTGGGGAAGTTGTAGGTGCTTCCCACCTAGATAGCTCTCACTGAATACTTGGTGACCTGAAAACTAGAGAAAAATCCATAAGGAAAGGGAGTCACGTGGCATGCGTGTATTTGTCTTAAATCCAACAGTACTATCCCCCTTACTGAGTCATTCTTTGATAAATATATATAATCTTTTTTTTTTAAGATGTAGTTACAGACATCATTCTTCCATTGCAGCTGTATTACATTCTGGAAATATCTTCAGATTAGCTCTGTACTTTCCTTTTAGCTTATAGAGAGAGTGAGGAGGGAAAGGGCCAGGAGTTTACGATGTAAGAGGAGACTGCTGAGTGGCACCTCGGCCCTGTCTTTAGTTCTACCTCCACCTCCATGTGTTTGCATTCCTTCACGTTGAGGCCAGGAGGAAATAATGTTTCACTAAGGAAACAGCAGGGTATTTGACCTGAGATTGCCCATTTCTGGTGACAGTTACTCTGTGAGCCTTTGCTTTACATCAGCCTCCCCCTCCAGGATGTATTTAATACAGAGTAATGGGTTTTGTTGTGACATCGGATGATCTTTTTGCCCCATTTCTCTGTTGATGAAGTCTTACAGGTGGGCCAGTCACACCCCTGTGTTTTCCGTGGCTAGCATGCCCATTCCTCAGCCTTAGGTAGCCTACAGACCAGAGGCTCAGGTGGGCAGTCACGCCCCTGTGTTTTCCGTGGCTAGCATGCCCGTTCCTCAGTCACGCCCCTGTGTTTTCCGTGGCTAGCATGCCCGTTCCTCAGCCACGCCCCTGTGGTTTCCATGGCTAGCATGCCCATTCCTCAGCCACGCCCCTGTGTTTTTCGTGGCTAGCTGCCCATTCCTCAGCCACGCCCCAGTGTTTTCCGTGGCTAGCAT
>JAQHUG010000015.1:1917158-1947613 GCA_028555095.1 Dicrostonyx torquatus
AAAGAAAGAAAGAAAGAAAGAAAGAAAGAAAGAAAGAAAGAAAGAAAGAAAACTGTTGGTGCCATTTTAGCAGTCTGGGGGGTTATTGGTTGTGAGGGTGGATTTCATTGAGGGCATTTTTCTCTGCCATCATCGTTGAACCTGTTGGTTCTGAGATGCAAAGTCAGCCAGGTGTCACAAAGACCAATGGGCTGTGCCTTTGAAAACGCAAGTGTTGACCATGCTTTCCATCTCTGGTGCCTTTGTACTTGCAGGAAGATATCCCTCGTCAGCTTGTCTACATTGGTCTTTACCTCTTCCACATCGCTGGGGCTTACCTTTTGAAGTGAGTCGGGGTTTGGCGTGGGTGCGCGTGGACTAGCAGACAGTGCGCTAACCCATCTGAGCTGGCCGCTGACCTTCCTTCGTGTATTCTCTCCACAGCTTGAACCACCTGGGCCTTGTTCTCCTGGTGCTGCACTATTTTGTTGAGTTTCTTTTCCACATTTCCCGTCTGTTTTATTTTAGCGATGAGAAGTACCAGAAAGGGTAGGTACTGTCTTCCTCTGCTTGTTCACCAGGTGTCTGCCATCAGCCGATTGTCGGAGCCAGTGTCTGTGAATTCTACAGTTTCCTCAGAAGTACACGAGAAGAAAATGGAACCACTTAGCAATGTTCATGCTTTATATGTTATTCTTTAAAATGGAGTCTTTCTTAGCTGGAGAGATACTGTACTGGACTTACTGTTTGTGAGCTTTGGGAGTCAAATCTTCCTGTAATAGCATGGTTTTCTTTCGAGACAGGGAGTGATGGAGAAGATTCATGGGAGAAAATAAAGGGGTGGGGCCGGTGAGATGGTTAAGCGGAAAAGCATCTTCCACCAGTCCTGATGCCCTGAGTTCAAGATGTGAGAAAAGAACCAAGTCTACATAGTTTCCTCTCCACACATGGGCCATGGCGCCCATGCACCCCACCCACCCCATCCAGCATACATACAACAAATAAAATTGTTAAAGAAATAGGTAATATAGCCCTAAGAATATGAAAATATTTTAATTTAAAAAATCAGATCAAAAAAGGGAAATTAAAAAGGTGTAACTAGTAGTAAAGTGTGACTCAGTAAGCGCTCGGTCGTGGCTTTTACCCAGCCTGTTTCAGTTACTCAGTAAATACATTCGAAAGCACAGCACCACCATTTAACAGTGAACAAAAATGTTACATAGTTGTCTCCTGGAGTTGTGGAAAACCTACATAAGGTAATGGATGGTGACTTAGGACCTCTGACAGTGTGCTACAATGTGTAGAATTTCCCACCATCTGAATCCAGAAATCCTGCAGAGTAAGAAGTGCTGTCTTAGGAGGTAGAGAAACGGCTCAGGGGGAGTCCTTGCTGTGCCACCATGGGGACCTGGGTTCAGACCCCAGCCTCATGGGAAAAGCCAGCCATGAGCTGGCAACAAGAGGGTGCTGGGTCTGGGCCAGCCCGGATTGTTTCAGTGAGAGACCTTGTCTCAAGCAGGAACTGTAGAATAACTGAGGAAGACAGCCTTGCTGACTGTGGCCTCCAGAGGCTCGGCCACACACACACGCACACCACTGGCACAGCAGTTTGTGCTGTTTGGCCATGAGTTTGCTCAGGAGGGCTCTAATTCTAGCAGAACCGTCTCCGCTGAGTTTGTTACTGTGACTTGGCCCTTTGTCTTACAGGTTTTCTGTCTGGGCGGTTCTTTTTGTCTTGGGAAGACTTCTGACCTTAATTCTTTCAGTCCTTACTGTTGGTTTTGGCCTGGCAAGAGCAGAGAACCAGAAGCTGGATTTTAGTACTGGAAACTTCAACGTGCTGGCGGTTAGGTACAGTTAACTGTAATGTCCCATGTTATAAATGTGCCACCACTTCCCTTTGTTCCCTCGTCATCTAATAACTGTGGCGGTAACTTGCGGGCTGGGAAACCCTTGATTTGATTTCATGCCGGTTGTAGTTTTCTTTCAACATTGAATAATAATGCCTTTGTTTAACTTCTAAGATTAATTTCTCAATGAAATGATTATTTCTTAACATAATCTTTTCAACAACATGAAAGTATTAGCAATAAGTCATTATCACCAAATCACAGCAGGATGTTACCCTCATGCACCAATTTTTTGTCTGTGTCTGCGTGGTTTTCAGGATCGCTGTCCTGGCCTCCATCTGCATCACACAAGCCTTCATGATGTGGAAGTTCATCAACTTCCAGCTCCGCCGCTGGAGGGAGCACTCTGCCTTCCAGGCCCCACCTGTGAAGAGGAAACCGGCCGTGACCAAAGGCAGGTCCCGAAAAGGAACAGGTTGGTACTGACCGAGCCGTGGAAACCAGAAGTGAAAGCATGGAGAAACGTAGCTACAGGGTGTTTCATTTCCAAATCTTACAAAGACAATGCTTAAAGAAGGAAAATCATGTTTACGGAGTGCACTTCAAGGACCATGGCCTAGCCAGTGACAAAAATCTAGCTGTTTAAGAGAACTTGGTGTAAGTGACCCTCTCCCGTTCCTCGCTGCTCTGCTTGCCTGAGGGCCATCAGTGCATCAAGCTGTCCTCACACTGAGTCACAGCACAGCAGGAATCTCAGCGGTTTCAGGGACTAGCTAAGGGGGCCGTGCTGTATGTTGTCAGCATCTCGTTCATGGTTTAAAACCTGCAGCCCCTTCAAACTTTTTATGTGCATAAAACTTCTAATCGCTTGGTGCTTTAACGTTGGGAAGCCCGTTGCTTTTGCCCGTTGGCTTTGACAGACACGCATTGATACTGCAGATGGTATCTTGGGTGTGTGCCGTGCTCGGGACAGAAGCTGTGAAAACATCCGCATCAGCCGTCCTGCTGAGTCCTGGGTCTGTTGGGTTTTCTTCTCCAGCTTTGCCCAGCAGTTCTTGAACCTGTGTAAGCTCATTCAGCTCTCTCCCCTCAAGCAGCTTAGATGCTGGACTGAAATTACATCAGCTCTGAAGCTCGATGTAAGGATAGTTTATTATTTCAGTCCATGAATATCATACACGCCTACATTATTGAGGTTCTTCTGAATTACAGTGATGCTTTGTTCTTCTTTTTACACTTACTTTGTATGTGTGCATTTGTGCCAGAGCACACGTGGAGGTCACAGTAGCTTCTCTTATGGAGGGAGGTGAGTGCACATGTACCATTGGGTGCCTGTGGAGGTCAGAGGACAGCTCTTGCAGTTCTGTCCTTCCGCCTTCAATATCCTGGGGGTGGAATTTCGGTTGTGGCTCAGCAGCAGGCACCTTCACCTGCCGGGCCGTAAATAAGGCCCTTAGCATCATGTTTGTGAGGTTCACCTATGTCAGTCTTGTATGGCTGTACCATACTTTGTTTATCTGGTGGTTTGTACCCTTAACAATAAGGTGGTATAAGCACACCTACACACCTTTGACTGCACGCCTGTTCCTGTCTCTGGATTTCCACAGATGTATTTAGGTACCTGTCACTATGCAAGTAGACATGCTTGTGCCTTGCTGTGCCATGTGGACAGTGCACTGTCTTCCTGTGGCGTGTAGGTAGCTCACTGCATTGCAGTGGCGTGTGGGTAGCTCACTGCATTGCCGTGGCGTGTGGGTAGCTCACTGCATTGCAGTGGTGTGTGGGTAGCTCACTGCATTGCAGTGGCTTGTGGGTAGCTCGCTGCATTGCAGTGGTGTGTGGGTAGCTCACTGCATTGCTGTGGCGTGTGGGTAGCTCACTGCATTGCTGTGGTGTGTGGGTAGCTCACTGCATTGCTGTGGCGTGTGGGTAGCTCACTGCATTGCTGTGGTGTGTGGGTAGCTCACTGCATTGCTGGGGCATATGGGTAGCTCACTGCATTGCTGTCTTTCGGTGGCTTTGGAAGTTTTGCAGTCAGGAAATGGAGTTCTCCAGCTTTCTTTTATATGGTTTGGTCATTTTAGGTGTCTAGCATTTCTGTGTGAATTTCAGGATCTGCCTTTCAGTGTCTGCAAAAAGCACCTGGAGTTTTGACTCAAATTTCCTTTAATCTGTAAATTGTCTTGGGGAGCATTAATGTAGATGTCTTTTCATTTATTCTGCTCTTTAATTTCTCCCAATTAAATTTTATAGTTATCAGTGTAAATGTCTAGTACTTGATTAAATGTCTTCCTAAATATTGTATTCTTTTGTATGCTACTATTATTCCATGTTTAGATTGTTCGTTGTGTGTAGAAGTGCAGTTGATGTCCACATAGTGATCTGGGTCCTGAGTCTCTGCTGGACTGGCTGTTGAAATGTTTGTGTGGGTTCTTTTGGATCATCTACAAATGAAAATAGCTTATGCACCTTCCTAACCAGTCCAGATGCTTTATGTCTCATTTTCTTGCCAAAGCATCCTGGTTTGAGGACAGGTATGGGCATGGTGCATACATAGAGTCCGACAAGGATGTTGGGTGTCTTGCTCTTTGCCTTTCTCCCTTCAGACAAGGACTCTTACTGACCTGGAGTGAGGATGGCAGGCAGCCAGCAAGCCCAACAATCCCCCTGTCTCCACCTTCTGGCGTGCTGGAGTCCCCAGCATTTGTGGCCACAACAGCTTTCCTGTGGCTTCTGGAACTTTGAACTCGGGTCCTGAAGCTTGTGCAGCAAGCACAGTTGCCCACTGAGGATCTCCCAAGCCTCCTCCTCTTGGTGTGAAATTCTCTTTCATTCCTGGCGAATACCCACATTAGGGACGGGAGATAGATAATGCAGCTTTGCTGTGTTGGTACCTAATTATTTGGTAGGATAGTCCCATCTGTGTTCATATAAAAGATTGGCCTATTATTAGCACTTTCTTCAATATCCTTGTTGCTAGTCTTATAAACAGTATTATACAAATTTTTCCTTTGTTTAATCTCAACAGTTTTGTTCCTTAAGTCACTGAGGGACTTTGTAGTAAGAGGAGTGCGGGTCCTTTGTTCTGTCTCGCCTGGGTAGCTTAACCCCCAAAATAACCTCACAGAAATTGTATTAATTAAATTACTGCCTGGCCCATTATCTCTAGCCTCTTATGGGCTAACTCTCACATCTTGATTCAACCCATTTCCAATAATCTGTATGTTACCACGAGGTCGTGGCTTACTGGGAAAGATTCAGCATGTCTGACC
Source organism: Dicrostonyx torquatus (assembly GCA_028555095.1). Classification (NCBI taxonomy): domain Eukaryota; kingdom Metazoa; phylum Chordata; class Mammalia; order Rodentia; family Cricetidae; genus Dicrostonyx; species Dicrostonyx torquatus. Next base: position 1,922,260 of record JAQHUG010000015.1, read on the forward strand.
TGGCAGCTCCATAGCAGCTCTCTCTCTCTCTGCTTTCTTCCTCCCAGCATTTAGTTCTGTCTTCCCCGCCTATCTAAGTTTCTGTCCTATCAAAAGGCCAAGGCAGTTTCTTTATTCAACCAATGAAAGCAACACAAATACAGAAGGACCCTCCTACACCAGGACTTCATGATGACTCCATCTTTGTAGATTTACACTCAAAATAATGAAATTATTAATTCCTCCCTTTCGGCAACTGTGATTTCTAAGGAATTATGCCTGTTTTCCTCATAGTTAGGACCAGCATTTAGACTGTAGCCCAGGGCTAAAGCAACTACCCAGGATGCACAACTTCTAGTGCTGTTAAAAAACAAAAGAAAAACTTTTTAAGTCTTTCTTGTTTGGGGGGGTTTTTACACTTTTTCTTTATTTATTTTTGTGTCTTTTCTGTGTCATCAATTCCTGCGCTTGCTTCCAAGCTTAGGTATGGTTGACTGTTTCACTGGTGGGGTCCCCTTCTTGAGATGGCTCCTGGTAGGGGTTCCAGAATTCAGTGTGAACCTTCCCCTCCTCTCTGTGGTCACTAGACTGCTCAAGCCTTGAGCACTATTCAGTGCCAGGCATTTTATAATTATGATTTGAGTTCTCTTTTGAACCATGACTTTTTTGTGGGTCTGTTTGTGTCTTCTGGTGCCTGCCTGAATCCCTCCATGAGTAGTGACGCCCCAAAGGGTTTCCCTGCCCTACACTGTTCTGACTTTGATTGCAAAGTCCCCAAGTTCAGTGAATGCGCCTGAACATCTCTTCTGCATTTACGGAGCTGCGATCCACAGAAATCCACTTGCCTCTGCCTCCCAAGTGCTGCTGGACCTGGCCTTCCCATCATAGTTTTAAGGAAGAGGCTGCGGCCCACCTTTAACTGTAATAGTCGCAGTCACTGATAGCTCCCATCTGTTTTAAAGTATCTGAGAGGTGTGTGTGGCGGCAGTGGGGGACAGCTGTGTCCTCTCAGGGCTGCCGTAGGGTACAGTTGCAGATCTTGTGACCTTACCGCAGGTCTTCACCCTGACTTCTGGCTCTCTTTTTAGCAGTACTTACTTTTTCTTGATTTGCTGCCTTGGTTCCTTGTGTGGTCAACTTCTTACCTTCAGGTGCCTCGTGCAAAACAATTACTGCTCCCATTTGCTTGTGACGAAACAATACCTGTGCTTCTCTCATTTCAGAGAATGGTGTGAATGGAGCGGTCACATCGAACGGAGCAGACTCGCCCCGCAATAGGAAAGAGAAGTCTTCATAGTGGATCGGAGACTGACTGATCAATGACCCCCAAAGAATCTGCTTTCTGCTCTGTCTGTCAGCACTAGAGATTTTTCTGTTCTTGAAAATACAGTTTATGCTCTTTGATTTTTGCTGTTGTACTGTTCCCGCATTTGAAAGGGCATTTGAGGGGAGGAGGATTCCTATGAGTGAGAAAATATTGTAGCTTAGACCCAGCTACCTGCCTTCAAAATAGTTTAGGGACCACCACATATTTCATTTGCTTTTTGTCTTTTAACATTTTCTAATGTTTTGGGGAGAGACCATTTACAAACGCCCCATATAACCAGTGAAAATTTTTCTTGCTCTCACCAATTTTTTATAATATCAGCAAGGTGACCTGTTCTATGAGGGTCGTATTTTTTAAGTTGTCTTTCAGGGTAAAATGGAAATACTATAAAGTCCAATGTCAAACTTTTACTGTTTTCAGTGTTCTCTAATTTTTAGGAGTTTTTTGTAGCCTTTACACCTGGAAAAAAAGATTTGTAAAATCACCAGAATAATCGTGTGCTTTATTTTCTAGGTAGTGGTTGTAGGTGTTACTTCCCATAGTTACTGCAAGATTTATTGCCATATATTGGAGCAGATGTCTTATTAACATAAGAGTACTTAGGAAGTGAAGTTGTTTTGTGCATTTTCAACATTTATCAACTGGCAATCAGATAATGTTTACTGTGAAGTGAAATAGCCAACTTACGTAGCCCGTTTTGGTATGTTTAATAATTCTTATTGGGGCTTGTTGTAAGTTTGATATGCATAGCATCTTAATGAAATACCATTTAACCTGCAAACTCTTTAAAAACATAATACCTGCTTGATTTAGATCTATAAAAATGTGTCAGGTAATTATATTTGGAAAACTAATGCACTAACTTGAAAGAAATTGAAAATTCAGGTGGTTAGTCTTAACAGAAGACATGCTTTATGTTATACTATAGCTTTGAACCCATCTTTAATTGAGAACATTTATCTGTATAAAACATATTTTTGGATAAATATATATATATATATTTGTATCTACAGAAAGGCTCTAAAAAGCATTTGAGTAAAATATTGGTTCCCTTTTCTATAATTATCCTTACAGCCCTTACATTTGGTTTGTCTGCTGTCCTTACAGTACCTGCCCTGCTCCATTTGGTGTCCACGTCTTGTTCCCTGTCTCTCACTTCTGTCACCAGCTGAAACATGTTTGTGCCATTTTGAATATAAAAGCTGCAGGGCCCCGGCCCGTGGCTTAAGTTGCCATTGCTGCTAGAAAATTGTGCTTCTCTTTCCAGCCGTCAGCCTAACTCCCTGGGGAAGGAGTAGCTCTCTGTAGCATTGCCAAGTGTCTGTGGAACCAAATTTCCGACATTCAGTAAAACTGGCATTATATTCAACAATATGTTGAGAAATCAATCAAATAAAAAATTTTTACTTTCAAAAGCTGTTTCCTGTCTCACGCGGTGATGTTTATGCTAATTTGAGCATATATTCTCATTAAAGTGTACTATTAAAGTTTCTGTCCTTCATTAGCAAATACACTCCCCGGGACCCAGAGGTGGGGCAGTCGGGGTACAGTAAGCGTTGCTCCCTCCTCGTTTGACTAGAACCTCTTTGAGTTATTTGCAATACTTGTGTTCAGACTGCATTTCAGGGGGAAAAGCGGGGCGGGGGACCCCTAGTGTGTGATTAGAGCTTTACAAACTTCATAGATAGACACAGTCTAGTTGTGAATTATGCACCCTGGATCCTGGCTTCTCCATGCCCTGGAGAAAGTGCCCTTTGCTGTCTTCCAGTCCTGCTGAGACTGGCGCGCGCTCTGGGCTGGACAGTGAGCTGTGAGGCCTGATGGGAAGCAGATCTGTGAACTGTGAGGGCTGCTGTTAGCTCCCAGACTCCAAGGGGTCTTGAACTAGCATCCTGGGGTTTACTTCCTCTCCCTCAAGTTAGCTCTTGCCTGAGATTAGAATAGAGTTGGGAATAGTCTGGTTGGAATATTCAAGGATGAAGATGATACTAACTACATTCTGCTAAACCTAAACAATCTTACAAAGTCCTCAAGTTCATAACTCAGGGACCCGGCTCGTATAGGAAATAGGAGGATCCCGGTTGCAACGACACGGCTAACGAGAGCCCTCTCACACTTATCTTCAGGTGTTGTCAGGCATGTTCTCGGAAAAGGAGTTCTGATTGCCCTACTAATGGACAACAATGAGCACCGTCTTTTAAGAAGAAAAGCCCCACTCACTAATCACCTGTTTGCACATTGAGAGCCTGGGTTTAGCAACCCTGGAGAAAATTCTAGGAGACGGTGCTTAAACAGGTGTCACAGGAGAGCCACATTGGCATACAGCCTCTTAGACTAGAAAAGGAACTCAGAAGAGCTTTGGAGTCAGCTTTTTACAGAGGCAGCACAGCTGCACACAGCTGCACAGCTCCAGGGCACACAGTGAAAACTACAAAGGCAACCTGGTTCTGCTTGTCAAGAATGAGTGACTTTACAAAAAGTTAACACGGTGTGTCGGATACTATTTGGGGAGAAGCTAAACCAGTTTGTCCAGCTCAACCATCTAGTGAAAAGATTATTAATGTATTTATCCAACCTGCAATCAAAGTCTGAAGAGGCCATTTATAACCTAAGTAGACCATATTAAAAAAAAAATCCAACAGGCTAACTATTTTAACCAGTTTAAGTAATAGATAACCTCATTAGGTTCAGCTGACTGAGAGTTACACGGCGGTAAGATTATTTAGCCAGCACTCAAGCCTGACTTCACTACAGTTCTACAAATGGCTGTGTCACGGCTTCCAGTGGTAAATCCTTGACTTGGAAGTTTTCAACCTTCCAGTGGCTCAAAGATCACCCATCCAACCATTCTACTTCTTCCTTTCGGGACAGTATTTGCTAGTCACCTGAGCTTCTCAATGCTTTATCATAAAACAGGTCTTGTGATAGGTGGTCTTGGCTAGTGTAAGCATTCTAAAGTGGATTAAAATGCATTTTTACCATTAAACGCTTTTCAACTTGCATTGGGTTTATTGGGATGAAGTCCCACAAGTTGAGTGGTAGTCATAAAACCTACCCCTCCGTGTAGTTCCTGTCCCCAGAACACTGACACCCTGTACACCCAGAGTGTGTGTGACTCTGTGCCCGATATTTTTTAAATCTCTGCTCACCAGGTTATTACTATTGTGGGAGACATCGTGAATTGATTCTATCCTTATTTGAGTGTGTGTGTGTGTGTGTGACACTGACACCCTGTACACCCAGAGTGTGTGTGACTCTGTGCCCGATATTTTTTAAATCTCTGCTCACCAGGTTATTACTATTGTGGGAGACATCGTGAATTGATTCTATCCTTATTTGAAGTTTCACAACTCACTGGGCATGATGCTTCGCCATGTAACTCCAAGGTTCCATGGTGGCTGCTCTTGAGCCAGTAGAGTGGCCAGCATCACAGCCAGTGGCTACTATAGAATACTGTGGAGTGTGTGTGTGTTTGTGTGTGTGTGTGTTTGTGTGTGTGTGTCTATACAATGGTCATGTTTAACAAGCACATCAATAGCTGTCTGGAGTCTTACAAGTATGTGACATAATAATAAAAGCCAATTCCATGTGTAGTTTCTACAGATGCTGTTAAGATGGGGATATAGTCAATAAAGCTACCTTCCCATTGGCCTGTTCATAAAGTGTCCTGTGTTTTCTGCTGCTTGGAGTCACTGTCCTTCCTATTACAAAGAAACTCCAGGTTAGAAGGACTACATGATGTTTTACTAAGTTTGAGCTGTTCTTGTAAAAGGTCCTGGAAATCACATTTCAGCAAATGGGCCAGAAGGCCTGGCTGCGGCAGCTTTTGTGGGGTCATTCATGTAAGGGCCCTATGAGAACACATGAAAACAGCGAAAGTGCTAAGGACGCAGGTCATTGAGACATTTATGCAGCCTCGTTGAGGAGTTCAGTCCCAAGCACTACAAGATACAGCACTGCAATTGAGTCGAACTGATTTAGATTACTAATGAACTCGAGCAAATAAAGTAGTCCTCTTATACATCATGCTGATGATTCAAAATCAAAGCCATGAAAGTTGTTTGTGACAGGGTCAGAAGACACAGTGTCTATGCTGTATGTACTAACTACAGACAAATGAGAAGTAGGGTTCTAAAGAGGGACTTTAGTTCTCTGCGGCTGGGGGTTGGAAGACTACCCGGTTGGAGTGACGGGTGCTTTATGTATTTTTATGTGAAGCTTTGAAAAGATGAGATGATGTGTAGCTGGGTTCAACTTCATCTTCAAAGAGACCCTTTCAGACCTGTGCAATCATCCATCATTCTCGTGGACAGAAAGCCCGTTTCAAACCGAAAAGGAATTTCTCTGTTGATAAAGTAAGGTGGGTCAACTCAGTATCCAGACAGAAACGCTGCTGCAAAGGGAATATGACTACGAGAGAGACAGCCATTAAGCAAAAGCACAGCTTCCAGAAGAGGACATTGCGGACTGCTTCCTGGCTGCCATACAGCCGCCCTCCCTTTCCTATAGGCAGCATCTTAATTTTGCACGGCCTGTGGGTTTGTTTTTGTTTTTTGGGTTTTTTTTTTCTCCCTCTTTCTCTATTTTAATGAATAAAGAACTTGAAAAGCCATCTTGTGGAGTGCAGCTTCACATTTAAGCAATCACTGTTCTTGTTTGGCTGTTTTGATGAACACCACGTTCTAATTCCAGTCCGGCCGCTCTTGTTTAGCTGGCCATGCCAATCACGCCCCATTATACATTGCTGTAGAGTAAGTGCCCAGACCGGGCTGCTGCAATCACCACCCTCATTTCCCACTCCGCTCTGTCCACGTCAGCAGCCCCGCCTCCAGAGGTAAGAGCAGCTGGACTAGCTGTACTCATTAACCCAGCCGTCCTTGACATTTGTTCCTTTATTTTTCCCTAATGTCACCACTTCTCCGCTTCCAGCCTGCAGTGTTTTAGATTGGTTTCTTCAGCTGTTTCTCGTGCAGGATCTGCACTTCATCTGAAAGCGTGCTGGCTTCCCACTTGAGAGTCACAAGGCCAGAGAGAAGACCTGTGTTCTAAGTACTCGTGACAACAGCATGGCCAGCATGGCAGCCAAATTGAAAGCGGCTTCAGACCTTACCTTGCTGATCTGAAAGGCTGCATTTCAGAGCAATGGAAATGAACTTCTTTTTGGTTTTTCCCTGTTGCATGAAAAACAAGTTAGCATTTGCAGCTATTTTTATTTTTTTAAGAGGTTCTTGCTGTGTAATCCATGCTAGCCTCTAAAAGCCTCAGCCACCTGAGGGCTCAGGCTGTCCCCACACCTGGGTAGTATATTTTATGCTAAGTCTCGCTTCAGAAAACGTCACTGTAATGGTTTCCGACCCTGATATGCTCTCAGTTCCTTTTAACTCAGCAAGTGTCAGTTCTTATCCGGACACGCTCTGTCTCCATCTTTCCTGGATTATGGAAGTGAGAAAGCAAAAAAGGGATGTTACACAAGACCAACCTCTTTCCTGAGAATCCCTAAGATCCCTTCCATAGCCCAAAATGCCATAAACTGGGTACCTTATAAGCAGCAGAAATTACTTCTGTGCTTTGAAGGCTGGGGGCCCAGCAGATCAAGGCACCAGCAGATCTGGTGTTGTAGGGACCTTTTGCATGCTCTTACCTGATGGAAGCAGCAAGCAGCTCCATCAGACCTCTTTGAGATGAGAATAATTCATTCACAAAACCATGAGACCCAATAATCTGCAAATTCCCCCACAGCACCATCATCCTGTGTGTGTGGGGGGTTCCACATATATTGGAGGTGGAGCAGAAACCACACTCAGACACAACATCAGTAATACTGTACATCATTGGTTCTAAAATCCACTCCCTTTGGACAATGGCACATTTTTCTTGGCGGTACATAAAACAAAGATGGTTTCAATGTTTATCTCTTGAGTGTTCCAACCTCACGGATGCATTTGTGTTAGTGTTGTGGGGAACATATGAGTTCTAGGTCCTCCCCTGCTGGCTCTGCACGCTTCTGTGTCAGGTAATGACACAGCAGGAAGGTTTATACTGATGGGACCTCCTAGATCCTGTGCTTCCCAGCTTCTCGAACCTGAACCCAATAACTTCCTGCTTATTATGAATTACCCAACTTCAAATTCTGTTATAGAAGCACAAAACTAACAAACTCTTGAAGTAAAACAAGGACTGCTAACATTTATTGAGAGTTGCTAGCCTCAGCGTTTAAAGTGCTAACTAACCCCCCTCACTGACTCCACTGGCACCCTACGAATGTGTAGGGACCATTTTTCAGCCCCTGTTCTAAATGAGGAATCTCAGTGGTATCAAGTGATTGGCAAGGGGTAAATGCAGGTTTTTCAGCACGGGCATGTTTGGTGGTACCTCTGCCCTGCACAAGGCTCTACTTCACAAACTGTAGGGAGGAGACAGGGTGGGTGTGGGGGGGGAGGAAAGAATAGAGAAGAGAGGATGGGAGGGGGCTCTCTGAAAAAGAAGTGAGCCAGGAAGACCAGAGTGAGGGTGATTTGGGCAGGTGGAGAGGGAGAAGCATTTGTTAGAAGAATCACTTGGGACAGAGAGTGAGATGAGCCAAGAGAGGCAGCAGGGTAGGCTCCTGAGATTGATAACCTCCCTCTGAGGTACCATAGCAACCCTAGCATCCCTTCTTGAGGTACTCTAGAGCCATGCTCTCAGTGTCCAGCAGGAGGCTCAGCCTGCAGGCCTCCACAGTGCTAAGCCTGGTAAAGGAGCAAATTCACCCTCACACTACCCGGCACCATGCAGGCCCTCACGAGTCTTCCTCCTGTGAAGACACAGGCAATAGTGAAATTTCTCTGGACTCCCCAAGCAAGGCCTGAAAGCCAGATTGTAAAACCCAGTTACTTTCCAGTATGTTAAGTGAGACTGGACACCACAAGGACTTTAGTTCTGAGGGCATGGGTAAGCTCTGCATCTCTCTGAGGCAAGGAGGAGCAGTCCCTAACTAACATGGCTATCAAAGGTCACAGGACGTTTCCACACTGATTTAAGCAGGTAGCGACCTGTGTGCTACCTGTTCCTACTGTGAGAAATTCCTGGCTCACTTGTGATGCCTTCCAAACTTGGTTTGAGGCAGGCGCTCTCTGTTTGGCTTAGACTGGTCTTGAACGTGTGGTTCTAGGATTGCAAGCATGCAGCACTAGCTGTGTGTGTTTAGGTTTTGTTTTCGACTGCTTTGAAAACTGTTTATCCATGATAGATTCATACCTTTATCTCAACCCTCCCCCACCCTGCCCAGCAGTCTGAATCTTATGAATCTGAGTGGGCTTCCAAAGCATTCCACTCAGGCTCCAGCCTTACAGCTTCCAGAAGGACCCACAGGTCTGCCACTCTATCAAGTTCAGACTCTCTGGATTCCCACCAGCAGGAGGCAGACTCCTCCTTTGGAAGTTTGGAAGACATGCACACGCCCCTTGAAAGTCAGACCTTAAGCTCATAGAAGTGAAATGGTTAGCCAGTAAGAGACACAGAGAGCTTGGGGGTTCCAAGGATGTCTTCAGAACTGTAGGTCAGGCCTCCTGCTTTGCACTGTACGACACTGAAAGAGTCTTGAGCTCGATCGTCAACTTAATAGGGTTTAGAATCACCTAGAAGGCAAATCTCTGGCCATTCTGTTTGGGTGTTTCTAGTAAAGTTTAACTGGGAAAGAAAGGCCCACACTGGACACCAGCAGCATGTTCTGTGGGCTGCAATCCCTAATTGAATAAGAAGCAGGAAGTATAGCCTGATCTACCAAGTGAGTTCCAGGACAGGCTCCAAAGCTACAAAGAAACCCTGTTTCACAAAAACAAAACAAACAAACAAAAAACCCAAAAAGCAGGAAATGAAGGGCACAGCGACATTCATTCATTGTTCTCTGCTTCCTGACTGTGGATACAATGTCACCAGTTGACTCCAGTTCCCATACCACTGCAGACTGTTCCCCGACACTGAGTCCCCGTCCTTCCTTAAACTTCTGGCCAGCTATTTCACTGAAACAATGAGACCAGTAACTAACCAATATGTCTCAAACAATAGGTTCCTTTTTTACACTTTCAAAGTTTACTTATTTTCCTTGCTGGGTACTGTTTTATTTAAGACTCTTTGATAAATTTAACTTAGAATTCTTGAAATAGGGAGGGGCACTCCTTTAATCCCAGCAGACAGGAGGCAGAGGCAGGTGGATCTCTGAGTTCGAGGCCAGTTTGGGCTACAGAACAAGTTTCAGGACAGCCAGGGACACACAGAGAAACCCTGTTTTGAAAAAAAATCTAGAAATGAAAGGACATGGAAAAAAATAACTCTGGTTCTCGTGTGCTCAGAGTCTCAACATGTTGTTTCAACTGCCAACTTTGCTCAGGTAAAATCCACGTTACTCAAACACATGAGAAAGGCTCATATGATTAGGTTTCTCTGTGTGAAATTCAGAGATCATGACCTAGAATCCATAATCTTTTACATTCCCCTTTAGTGTCTCTTAGGAAAAATCCAGCAAGACCAAGTTGGGAAATGGATGAGCTCTGTCCTATACCAATCAAATTGGACTACACCATCCAGTAGGCAAGGGCCTCCTCTCTTCTGATGGAGTCCATGTGACCAGGCCCCAGGGAAAGAGCCAAAAGGGGAAAGTACCATCTACGGAAGAAACTTAGGCTACCGCTGTTGGCATAAGTCCATTGTATAGAGATTTGACCAGACCAGAGCAGCTGGACCTGGAAACCTGACTGGGAGCCAACAGGGGAGTCAGAGAGACAGACACAAGTCACAGAAAAGCTAGGATCAGGTGAGCCATGCCCTCAGGTGGTGTCATAGCCCAGATGCCCTGCACCTGTATTATACATCGCATGAACAGGGACGCTGTGGGCTCATTGCAGAAGAGGGTCCCTGTAGGGAAGCAGTCTCAGAGGCACGTGCAGTGACCTCAACAACTGGGGTCCACACTCTTTGCCCATACTGTCTTTAGTAAAGGTCAATCCATGGATCAACATCCGTACTTGGAGCAGGGGAAGGCCCTGCCATTTCCCTGAGACTGACCTGTGGAACGCCTGGCAATGCTCTTGAGTCTAAGGCATTAGCATCATTGACATGGCCATGTTCATGCCATGAATGTTCCTTCGGATTGGGTACACTCTCTCCTTCACTCATTCCTAATAGTGCCTAGGACATTGCGATCTATTTATTGTACCTTATTTATCCTCCCATCTACCCTGATACCACCAGTACAAACCCACTCCCTTCCTGATTTAGTCTATTTTCTGCAGTTATAAAATAGCTGTTTCTGTGTACTTATTTAAAGATTTATTTAGCTCATAATTCTGGATATCCAAGAACTTGACACCAACATCTACTAAGGTATAGTGAGGGACCCTTTAGGTGTGTTGCAACATGGTAAGTGGCATTGTGACAGTAGTGTGTACAAGAAGGGGAGATGGCGTGGCAAGTAAGGAAACCAGAGGCGTTCAAGAGATGGACTTACATTTTTTAATTTATTTCCTCCAGCAAGGCTTTATGTCCTACCCTTTCCCACTCACCGAGCAGTTTTATCAAATGTTCAAATACATGAGCCTATGGGAGACATTTCTTATTAAAAGTATAAGATATTGGTATTCAAAAACTATTGTCATGCTCAGTGTGGTGGTGCCACATTTTTAATCTCCCTCCCCCAAGAAAGTAAAAAATAAGGATAAATAAATACATACATAAATATCTCAAGTCTCACATCTGTACACGGTATCAGAATCAGAATAACATCTTTTGCCGGGCGATGGTGGCGCATGCCTTTAATCCCAGCACTCGGGAGGCAGAGGCAGGCGGATCTCTGTGAGTTCGAGACCAGCCTGGTCTACAAGAGCTAGTTCCAGGGCAGGCTCCAAAGCCACAGAGAAACCCTGTCTCGAAAAACCAAAAAAAAAAAAGAATAACATCTTTTGTTTTGTTTTAGTATTTTGTTTTTCAAGACAGGGCTTCTTTGTGTAACCTTGACTGTCCTGGAACCCGGTCTTTACACCAGGCTGACCTAGAACTTACAGAGATTCAGCTGCCTCTGCCTACCGAATGCTGGGATTAAATCTATGTGCCATCTTCACCCGACTTTAGGCTCATGATTGCTAACCTAGCAAGTCTACATTATTGACTCTATTTGTAAAACTCGTGAACGCTACACAGCCTTTCTTCTTTCCTCTTTCCTCCGTATTTGTTCACCACCCTCATCTCCTTCTGACAGAGGATAGATTTTGGTTGTCCGTTTGTTTTGTTTTGTTTTTTATATGGTCTTCTTTTTTAATATTTTTATGGTTTATTTAACTTGATTTTATGTGCATTGGTGTGAAGGTGTCAGATCCCCTGCAACTGGATCTTCAGACAGTTGTGAGCTGCCATGTGGGTGCTGGGAATTGAACCCGGGTCCTCTGGAAGAGCAGTCAGTGTTCTTAACCACTGAGCCATCTCTCCAGCCCCTTATATGGTCTTCTTTTGGTATCCTCAGGGTTGGGGCCTGGGTCTCCCATCTTTTTCTATTTATTTATTCATTCGTTATTTATTTATCCTCCCATCTTTTTCTTTGAGATGGTTAAGGAAACTTACAAAGAGAGTGGCTGACCTCACAGGAGCTAACCAGGATGCCCTGATTCTGGGATTGTGCCATATGACCAGTTTTGCTCTCTGCATCTTGTATGATGTATGAGATGTGATCTCTCAGCTTCCAGCTCCTGCCACCATGCCTCCCCCGCCATTCAGGCCAGCTAGTCCTCCAAAACAGTAAGCCAAAATAAATTTATTCTTAAGTTGCTTTAGTCCTGATGGGTTATCACAGCAATAGAAAAGCAACTAAAGAAAATTGTTTTTAAAAGTATTTCTTTGTGGGGAGTGGGTGCGTGGTGGGGTGAGTGTAGACTCTGTCTTCTCCTGCCAGTCATGTGCGTTCTGGGGATCAAAATCAGTCACCAGGCAATGGTGAATACCTTCACCTGTCCAGTCATTTGCCCAGCACCCAGAAGACAACACTTAGACTTTTCAACAACTCAAGGGTCTAATAACAAATGACAACAGAAACAAAAAAACAACAATAAAAACATAAGTTTTGTTTGTCTCCTGTGTTTTCAGCACTCCACGCCCCTTTCCCCATATGAGCATCTGCAGGGTCCCTGCTGTTTTGGGGAGAATGGCTTCCACTCATACTGTCCCTTCCCCTCCTCACTGAATGGCAGTGGCCTCTGCTTGGCCCAATCCTCACACGCTACTTCCCGGGAGTCTTTGCTCTGTGAGCATTTGCTTTCTAGGAGTCTTCCTCCATTTTGGTCCACATGGGCTCTGAGCAGCTGCCCACTTTTGAAGTCCAGGGGAAGAGTACAGTCACACACATTGTGCCATCTGCTATGTGTCCAAACACTCCGCAAGTTTAAGTCAAGCTAATTGGTTGTTAAATAAAACATGTTCCACAGTCTTAGCTAGCTTATGTCCTTGCAGACAGAGAGACCAGGCTTGCATTTAGGGTGCTTGCATGCCTTGGCATCCTACATTTAAAGGGGGTGAAGAAGAAAGACCATCTCTGGCCCCTCAAGGACTCCCACACACCCACTTTTATTCCCATCCTCACCCTGCCCCACATCCAGCTCACTACTTTTCTTCCCACTGCTGGGTCTACCCTGTACCAGTACCTCCTCATTCTCAGTCCACACATTCCCACCTCCATCCACAGACACAGCCTCATCTTGGCTATATGCAAACCTACACAGAGCTCACCCCTGGGATGATACACCGAATGTAGGTAGGCCCAATCTGGAATCATTCAGCCGGGAACTGCCTGCATAGTGGAGAGGGCAGGGAGGGCAGGCTCTGGATAGTCATTCTTTGTCTAATCAGGGGTGTGGTCAGACAGAGAAGGCCCAGGGAAGGTACCCTCTTGTCTCTGGAAAGAGCAAAGAATCCAGTGTGTACAATATCGCATCTTATGCTTAAACCTAATGTAATTATTATCGGGGCTGGCTAGTTGACATTGCCATCTTTGTTATCGTGAGTAGCCTGGCGGTACTAGGTGATCTTGGTGATTCCTCTACCATCCACTCAATGGCTTTCAAGTAATGGAAATCAAGCACCTACTGTGTTGGTTGAGTTGAGAAATAACTAGAAGATGAAAAAAACACACCCTGGTCATGTCTTGGAGTTTTTCTAGACCAACCAAGGGAAGAATGGTACTCTGGATGGAGGCGGCACCATCCCATAGGCTGGTCTGGATGGAGTAAGAGAGGACAAAGGAAAGTCCTCTAAAGCAAGCATATTCTCTACCTCTGTCTCTCTTTATTTCTCCGTCTGTCTCCCTCTGTCTTTCTTTCTCCATCTGTTTCTCTCTGTCATTTTCTGTCTCTCTTTCTCTCAGTTCTTGTCTTCCATGAGGTGAGAAGCCTGTGCCCTTGCTGCCATGACATTATTTGTCACCATGGGCCCATACACAATAGCCAAGGGCTGTGGAGTGAGACCTCGGACACCAGGAGCTTAAAGTAAGGCTCCCATGAGTTGTTTGTCTCAGTTATGTCACAGCTATGAGAAAGTAACTGATGCAGACTGACCATGTATATGCTATGTTTATGTAGTGTAGAGTCTTTGAATAAATTTGGCTATAAGTTGTGTGTGTGCATCTTCATGTGGGTACATATGTGTACATATGAAGGGGGGGCAGAGCTCCACCACACAAGTCTTTCTTTGGTGGTTACATCCACCTTATTTTTGTGGATGTTTCATTGACTGGCCTGGATCTTGTTGATTGGCTCTGCTAGGCTAAGCCCCAGGGATCAGCCTGTCTCCACCCATTATACCCAGCAATTACAAGTGCATGTCACCACACCCAGATTTTTTGGTTCTTTTTGAACATGGGTTCTAGAGGTTAATTTTAGGTCTTCATGCTGGTATGACCAACAATTTACCAGCGATCCTCCTAGCCCCCTGATGTTTCACCCTGGGTGTGATTTTTTTTTTTACTTTATTTTATTGATTCTGTAACCTAGCTGTGGAATCTGGTTTGTCAGTTACTAAATCTTACAAGAGAGCTGGTGAGATGTCTCAACAGGTAAAAGCACTTCCCTCAAACCTGACAACCTGGCTTCAATCCCTGAGTCCCCCATGATGGAAGGAGAGAACAAATTCCTGCAAGTTGTCCTCACCCTCCACATATGTATCAGAGCACTCACACACCTACAACACACACACAAAGAAAATGTAATAAAAAGACAGTGATGTGGGAGTCCCCTCTGGATGCTGTCAACATGTTTTATTACCATTGGTTAATAAAGAAGCTGCTGAAAAAATTTGCAATATGCATATTTACACAGAGCTCACTGCTGGGGTGACACACCTAATGTAGGCAGGGCCACTCTGGAATCATTCAGCCAGGATAATGGAAGGGCAGAATAGAGCACGGCAGAAAATCCAAGCAGAGATAGAGGAAGAAAGAAGGTGAAGTCAGGCAGATGCCATGTAGCTGCTGAGGAGAAAGATGCCAGAATCTTTCCATTAAGCCACAGCCTCGTGGAAATACACAGATTAATAGAAATTGGTTAATTTAAGATATGAGCTAGGTAGGAATACACCTAAGTTGTTGATCAAGCAGTGTTGCAATTAATATACTTTCTGTGTGATTATTTGGGTCTGGGCAGCCAGAAAGCAAAGACGTAGTCTCCACTTACAAGGATTTTTTTTCTGCCATAAGTATATAAAAAAAATTAATGAACAGGGCCAGGTAGTGACAGCGTATGCCTTTAATCCACACACTTGGGAGGCAAAGGTAGGTGGTTCTATGTGAGTTCAAGGCCCGCCTGGTCTACAGAGTGAGTTCCAAGACAACCGGAGCTCTGTAGACAGATCCTGTATTAAAGATAACGAAATAAACAAATTATGCTAACACTACAAAGTAACCCTCTGTCTACTTTAAGTGTATATAAGACAGCGTTATTTGAAAACTCCTGGAAAACATGTCAGCAAAAGTAGCAACTATCCCGAGGCTCACCACATTTGAAAAATGGAATGAGGGAAAGTCCCCCCTCTGTATCTGCTTATTTCCTGTTGCTGTGGCAGACACCACGCATCTTCTAGTCCATTAGAAGAGAAGCCGGGACAGGAACTGAAGCAGAGCTCACGGAGAAGTGCTGCTGACGAGCTTACTTCAGAGGCTTACAACCCAGGACACCCACCCAGGGGTGACACTGCCTGCAGAAGGCTGGCCCCTCCCACATTTGTCAATCAAGAAAATTCCCCCCACAGACTTACCTACAGGCCCGTCTGACGGAGGCATTTTCTCAGCTGAAGTTCCTCGCCCCAGATGACCAAGCTCGTGCCAAGTTAACCAGAACACAACCATCACACCTTCCCATAAGAGTCCCTGGTATTCTCATGGTCTAGATCTTTCCAGAATGTATTCTTCTGTTTGCACAGATATATCAAACTACAAGTGAATTCCTTTGTGCGGTTAGTTACCTAGACTTGTATGACATCATCTACAGTTTGCCTTTTTTCCCACTTAATGGTATATTATTGTAGGTATGTCTTCAGATAGCATCTACAGAGATACTATATGTTCTAAGATGCTTAGTTTTCCCATGGATGGGTATCTGCCAAGATCACCATTTAAATCACTTCCATTATTTGAATGCTTACAAAGCAGTTTTGCAATGTATGTCTCCATGTGCGTATATACATAGATATTTACACACATGCCTATATTCTGGGGGACTAAAGACTGAGAAGGATGATTGCTCATCCTTCTCGTACAATCTTTCCAGCAGGAGGCATTCTTTAGCATAGCCAGTAGCCTGCTCTCTTCTCCTTCACCTGCAACGGTTAGAAATCGTGTGGATTTTGAATTATTGCCAATCTGACAGGCATAAGGTACAAAATTTATTCTTTTCATTTGCACGTCTTACAGTATAAATTTAATTAATATGTTTCTTGGCTTCGTATGGGCTGAACATCAGTGTCCTTTCCAAATTCATAACTGACGTATTCACTGCTAATTTAAAGGCGTTTAGAAGTGAGCCTCTGGGAAGCCATTAGCTTATGCAGTTAGGGCTCTCTTAACTGGAGTTACCACACCCATGAACAAGATGCGAGCAACTACTCTTCCTCTCTCTGTTCTCCTCTATGTGAACCAGACGAGTCTCTCACCAAATAATAGATCTGTTCAAGTTGGACCTTGGATTTTTTCACCCTCTAGAACTATAAAAAATAAATGCGTTTTTGTTTAAATCTAATATTATAGCAGACTGAACTAAGATAAGGCTCTCTCTCTCTCTCTCTCTCTCTCTCTGTGTGTGTGTGTGTGTGTGTGTGTGTGTGTGTGTGTGTGTGTGTGTGTGTGTGTGTGTGTGTTCTAGACCAGCCCTCTACCTCTGAGCTACATCCCTGGCCCTACTGTAAGGCTATTAATCTTGTCTGTGATATTTGTCATTTGATTTTCATACTTTAGTTTTGATGAATTAAAGGTCTGTAATTTTTGAACCTGACCTCTTAACATCTCTGTGTGGTTTCTGGGTTTCAGGTCTTAGGGATCTCTGTGTCCTCTTTACTTTCTTTCTTTTGAGCTGCTGTAACTTGGTCTGCTGGGTTGAACATGACCATGGACAGCTTGAGTCAGAGCAACTGTGACCACTCCTGTGAGACCTCACCCTTATGACACGCATCTGTGGTGGTTTGAATAAGAATGGCCCCCATAGGCTCATGTCTTTGAATGCTAATGGAATAGCATCATGTTGGGGCATTCTGTGTTGCACGAGTTGGTGGAAGAAAGAGGTCACTCCTTTCTGTGTGGCACCAGGAAGGTCCAGCCTCTGAAGAAATGAACCACAAACAGACATACGAATGCATATTTATTGATTGATACACAAAGTTGTTTTTTGGGTAAAGTTTTTCATCATACCAAGGTCCCTAATCTATATGTTTCTCGGAAGGAAAACATCACATGACCCCATGACTTTAGTCCTTATTGTCTACCATTTTGGGTGTACCAGAAGTGTATTGTGACTAAAGGTGTGCAAAGGCTGTACTGCCCTTCAGATAAAAAATACTGCAAATCACAGAAAGCAATCACTGCTTTCCACAATGATTCCTCAAGGTCAAAGTGCTTCTGGAAAACAACTATTACACTCTACTGTTTACCCTGGATACAGTGACTCTGCTAGATTACTACAACAGCATTATTTGAAATGATTAAAAGGCCAGGTGGTGGTGGCACATAACTTTAATCCCAGAACTCAGGAGGCATAGGCAGGCAGATCTCTGAATTTGAGGCCAATCTGGTCTACACAGCTAGTTCCAGGACAGCCAGGGCTACAGAGAAATCCTGTTTCAAAAAACCAAAAACAAAGAAAAAGAGAGAAGGGGGAGAGAAAGAAAGGAAGGAAGGAATGAAGGAAGGAAGGAAGGAAGGAAAGAAGAAAGAAAGAAAGAAAGAAAGAAAGAAAGAAAGAAAGAAAGAAAGAAAGAAAGAAAAGGTGTAGCCTTGTTGGAGGAAGTGTGTCGTCACTGGGGAGGGAGTTGGCTTTGAGGTTTCAAAAGCCCATGTCAGTCCCAGTATCTCTTTCTTTCTTCTGCTGCCTGTGGATCTGGATATAGACAGAACTCTCAGCTACCATGCCTGCCTGCCACAGTGAGAATAGTGGACAAAGCCTCTGAAACTGTAAGATGTTTTTCTTTATACGAGTGCTGTGGTCATGGTGTCTCTTCACAGCAACAGAATACTGACTGAGACAGAAATTGGTACCAGGAGTGTGGTGTTGCTGTGACAGGCCTGACCATGCTGACTGGTGGCAGAATGTGAATGTTGGGAATTTGGATCAGGAAAGCAGTTGAACACTTCAAGTGGGGCTTAATGGGCAATCTCAGTAGGAGTCTGAGGGTGGTGATGCTGAGAGCAATGTAGATTGTGACGGCTCAAGAGGTTTCAACGGTTTCAAATTAGTAAATGGCCTAGAGACTGTTCTTGTGATATTATGGTGTAGAATGTGTAATATTTTGGAGAAGAATGTGGTTGCTTTCTGCCCTTATCCAAAAAAAAAAAACCTGCCTGAGGCTAAACTGAAGAGTTTTAGATTTATGATATTGGCAGAGGAGATTTCAAGACAGCCTAGTATTGACTGGTTTGCTTGGTTATTAGTAACCAATCCTTTTTAGGTTTTTTTTTTTTTGAGATGGGGTTTCCTGTATATCAGCCCTGGCTATCCTGGGATTAGTTCTGTAGACCAGACTAGCCTCTAACTCAGAGATTTACCAGCCTCTGCCTCTTAAATCCTGGGATTAAAACTGTGCACCACCACGGCCAACAATATCCTCATTTTTTTTTTTATTCATCTGGTACTAAAACCTGGGATTGGAATATATGAGTTCCCTTCTAAGGAATTTGGCCTCCTCAGACCTAGCTGCTGTCTGAGTCTATTAAGGTATGTATGGGTCATTTGTTTACGCTGGCTTCTGCCAACCATAATGTTTGATTCCAAATTCTAGAGTACATCTCTTCATCTGCTTTCTACCGGTCATGTCTCCTCAGTCCCCCCCTCCCCCACTTCAGTTTGTTTGTTTGTCGTTTTGTTCAACCAAGGGTTTTGTCCCAGCACCAGGAAGCAAAGAAACTCGGTAGCTTCAGCCCTGTGGTTCTGGCTTTAGAATCAAGGATACAAGAAGGGGTTGTGAAATATCCTCTATATCTAAGGAAAGCTGCTGAGGCCAGGTGTGTGACCCTGCATGGAGGTCCAGAGAGATCATTACAAGAAGCTGTGAGCGTAAAGCCTGGATTTCACGGGAGATCCCCAAAATGTTGGCGATGCCAGAGCCGTGGGGTAGCTGCTGAGGAAAGCTGCTATCAGGGAGTGGAATCAGCTCAAGAGAGAAAACTGTGTT
The DNA here is from genome assembly GCA_028555095.1 of Dicrostonyx torquatus. Lineage (NCBI taxonomy): Eukaryota > Metazoa > Chordata > Mammalia > Rodentia > Cricetidae > Dicrostonyx > Dicrostonyx torquatus. Next base: position 1,941,452 of record JAQHUG010000015.1, read on the forward strand.
GCAATCAACAAAGCCGAAAGAATTGGGAGATCTGAAAAGCACTTTGACATCAGACAGAGACGTGGAGTTTGGAGCTGAATTTTATTTAGTCTTGCTTTGGTCTGGTATTTTCTCGCTATTCTCCCTTTCCTCCATTTTGGAATGGTAATATATATCCTGTGTCACTATATGTTGGAAGTATGTGACCTGCTTTTTTATTTTGATTTCACAGAAGATTATAGTTAAGAGATTGCCATGAGTCTCAGAAGACACTTTGACCTTTTAAACAAATTTGAAACTATTATAGACTATGGGGACTTTTGAAGTTGAGCTGAGCACATTTTTGCATTATGATAAGCCTTTGGGGGCCAGTGAGTCAAATGTGATGGTTTGATAAGAATAGCCCCCATAGGTTCTCACATTTGGATCCTCGTGGAGTGGCTCTGTCAGAAAGGATTAAAAAGTGTGGCCTTATTGGTGTAGGTGTGGCCTTTTGAAGATAGGTGTGGCCTTGTTGGAAGAAGTGTGTCACTGGGGGGTTGGCTTTGAGATTTCCTGTTCCTGCAGATCTGGATGTAGAACTCCCAGTTACCATATCCGCCTGTCAGCCACTATTCTACACACCATGAGGATAATGGGCTAAACCTCTGAAACTGCAAGCTAGCCCGAATTAGATGTTTTCCTTTATAAGGGTTGTTGTGGTCATGGTGTCTTTATTTATTTACAGAAACAAAACACTGGCTAAGACAGAGTCTACTAACATTCCTTCATGAAGGACAGAAAGATGAGAGTTATGAGGGTCACGGAGCTCTGGTGTGATTCAAGAGACTTCCTAAATCCTCATGAGGTCCCTCCCCCGACTAGGTTATATGTGTAAGAAGTGAACATGTGAATGGGAGTGGGAACTCCTCAGGGGAGTAGCTGCCTGTGATTCGCCCTAGAGGTAGGAGACTTGAATTACCTATGCTCCCATAAGTGACCCTAAAAACTTAATTGTTCACCAAGCTGGACTTGGATGACATTCTCTGGTCTGTTGGTGACCTCAGGGTTTCTCTGTGTAGTCCTGGCCATCCTGGAACTTGTTCTATAGACCAGGCTGACCTTTGGCTCACAGAGATCTGCCGGCCTCTGCCCCCTGAGTTCTGGGATTAAAGGCATGCGCCACCACCGCCTGGCTCAGTCCTTGTTCTCCATGTCTTGCTTTCTCCCAACCAGCATTGTGGTAGACAACATTATCCTCGTCACATGAGTTCATATATTGTCTCCTTTCTAAAAGGGTCAGGACGGTTTTCAAAGACACAAGGTACACAGAGATAGCATGCATCCTAAATACCCAAGGAGTCAGACTTATAGAATGAGAAATGTCTGTGTTCACAAAGGAGAATGCAAACCGCATACTCATGAACACAGTCTGAGATTGGAGGGCAACGTCTTCTTGGGAGGACACACTAATGCGATGAACAAGATCCTCCTGGTAATTGCAGTCTGTGGTTTCATGTAGCTTTTCTCATAACAGCGTTCAGGGTCAATGGCAGCATGCCATTCGATCAATTTAATAAGGGCCAATATCAAACTCTCTAGGTTAGTTTCTCCTGAACAAGGCTGAAGTCTGGGCAATAGCATCTATGACTCGGCATGAATTATGGAGAGGGAACAGGGAAGAAGGCAAAGTCAGAGCACTGCCATCTTCTTCTCTCTGAACGGGTGAGCCAATGTCATTGTTTTCATTATAATTTTGGTAATTAAGCAGACTCATGAGAATGTTCATGAAATGCTTTGTAGTAACTATTAGTAAAATTGAAAACAGATCTTTCTGTTCTCCAAATTATTGCAAAATACAAGAGAAAACAAGGTTCTGTTTATACTAAAAAGAGAACTGAATTTAAAAATCAAAGAAACTAAAAGCAGAACCGTAAAATTATATGGCAGTGGTCATAACAATTATGATAATTAAAATTTCTTATTAAAAACAAGATTTATTGATGCACAAATTGCTCGACCACTTTGTAAAGCTGTTCACTGGTGCCTTCTAACCCTGGACCCATGCACACTCTGCGGCTGAGAACTTCCACTTTGAGACATATTCCCAACAAAAATGTGTGCATCAGGTTACCAAAATATCCGTACAATAGGGTCGTGGCACTATATGTGAGATTGGTCTATACTGGACAATACACAGAATGCCATCAACAACAAATATATGGCTACTCAGCCTTGGAAATGAGAGAAACATGAAAGTATCAACCTGTGTGAGCGAATCTGAGAGTCATGAGTCTGTGCAAACGTTCGTAGTCACCAGCATGCTCTTCCTGGACAGTCTCCTTCCCTCAGGTCCCAGAGAACTCTCCCTTGGGCTGTAGAAATGGTCTCTCATGGCAAAGCCAATGACTGAAGGGAAAGAAGAAGCACTTCTGTGACGTCAGTTCTTCAGCTTTTCTTTATCCTTTATGAAAACTCACTAAGGAATACACCTATAATTTGTGTACTTCTGTGGATGTACACTATTTCAACAAAACTGCATTTTACTGGGGCCGTGTCCACAAAAGCCTAAGTGAGTACTTATAGAACAACCTAAGTGTTCATCAACAGATAAATGAATAAAAAATATGTTATGCACACAGTAAAATTTTAATCAGTCATAAAGAATGAAATTATGCTGTTGTCCAGGTAATGCCTGCAACTGGGTATCATCATATTAGGTGGGAAAAAAAGACGCAAAAAGGCAAATTTCTCATCTTTTCTCTCATTTGTGGTCTCTAGTTTTGTTTTTGTTTTCTTTTTCATTTTTTTTTTGAAAGAGGTTCTCATTCTGTAACCTAGACTGGAACTCACTATATAGCTTAGGCAGCCTTGACTCATGGTGACCTGCTTGCCTCAGCATTTCAAGTGCTGAGATTACCATCCTAAACTTCTATACCTGGTTGGTCCTAGAACTTTTTATATATACTTAAAACCATGTATGCACTTCATGTGTCCGTGTCTTCCTCTAACACTCGCCAGCTTTTTGAGATAATGTTTTATTTATATGAGACGTGAAAGCGTGGGAGACTAGGAGAAAGGCTAAACTAGTGTAAAGAAGACTAAAAAGCAAAGGACCAAGGAGGGATTACAAGATATTTGAAGGATACAGTGTCCGTGTATACAATAAGAACTGTCTAGAGCCTGGGAATATAGGTTAGAGGGTTGAGAGTCTGCTGCACAGGCTTGCGGCCCTAAGTTTTGATTTCCCAGCACCCACATAAAAGGTAGGCACAGCAGCACAGATAAGTGAGGGTTGGAGACACGCCAAACCCAGAGGCTGACTGGTCAGCCGGCCTAGCCAAACATCAAGCTCTGGGCTCAGACAGAGACAGTCCCAAAATAAGAAAGCAAATGATGAATAAGAAATCTGACCTTGGCTTGTGGTCTGCACACACACACACACACACACACACACACACACACACACACACTTTTAAACCAATATGTGATGATTTGCTGTCTGTAAAAGAGTATACCACAAACAAAATGAAAAGGAAAGCTAAAAGTAAGGAAATTAAAAATTATAATGCCAGCCATCACTTATCAGTCACTAGTTACAGACCTAACACTAACCCAAGCCCTTTCTTTACATTGCTTTATTGGCTCTTCCAACCCATATAATAAAGATGACTTAAACATTGCACAGGTGTAACCAATGAGAATTCTTAATACTACAGAATATTTATTATTATACATTTAATATTTGATTCATCAAATGACAGTGCCAAAATACATAAAGCAAAAGCCTTTGAGAGAAAATAAATGCTAATAGAAACACAATTAATATATGATATTCAATGGTTTGAATGAGAGATGATGTGGGATGTCCCTCTGTATATGTGTTTGCTTTTATTAGTTAATAAATAAAGCTGTTTGGCCAAGGGCTTAACAGCGTAAAACCAGGCAGGAAATCCAAATGGAGATATATATACAGAGAGAGCAGGCAGAATCAAGGAAATGCCATGTAGCTGCCAAAGGAGAAAGAAGCCAGAATATTATGGGTAAGTCACAGCTTCGTAGCAATACATAGATGAATAGAAATGGTTAATTTAAGATGAAAGCGCTGGTTAGGATATGCCTAAGACATTGGACAAACAGTGTTGTAATAAATACAGTTTCTGTGTGATTATTCGGGTCTGGGTGGCCGGGAAATGAAAGCACAGTCTCTGTCTACAGAGAATGGTGCTCATGGGCTCCTATATCTGAGTGCTTTAGTCATCAGGACATAGCACTATTTGAGAAGGTTACAAGAATTAGGAGGTGTGTTCTTGTTGGAGAAAGTGTGTCATTGGGGGTGGTTTAAACATCACACAGGGCCATGTCTCCTCTTGGCCTTCAGATCAGGATGTAGTTCTCAGTTACAGCTCCTATGCCTGCCTGCATGCCACCATGCTCCCTACCATGATGATAATGGACTAAGTCTCTTAAACTGTAAGCAGGCCTTTCATTAAATGTTTTCCTTTCAAGGAGTTCCTGTGGTCATGGTGTCTCTACACAGCAAGCAAACAATGACTAAGACAGACAGTGTCTCCATAAAATCTTTACCAAAGTAATGCAGCAAAAATAAAAATGCTCTTGAAAATTTGAGACATACATTTACATATATACATACACATACACACACACACACACACACACACACACACATATATATATATATATATATATACACTTTATATATGACCACAAGACAGTTTTTTGACAAATGATCAGATATTAGGGCCAAAAATAAATTCTGAAAAAGAACTTTTAGTATTTTAGCGGGGCAGTGGTAGTGCACGCCTTTAATCCCAGCATGCGGGAGGCAGAGGCAGGTGGATCTCTGTGAGTTCGAGACCAGCCTGATCTACAAGAGCTAGTTCCAGGACAGGCTCCAACACTACAGAGAAACCCTGCCTCGAAAAACCAAAAAAAAAAAAAAAGAGAAAGAAAAAAGAAAGAAAATCAATAAATAAACAAATAAATTTTAATACAGTATTCAAAGAAAACATTTAATCTACACTAATAACAACTCACATTTGGAAAATATATTTGAAGTCTCATATCCTTAAAATAGAGTTCACAAAACTCTACTTAGAGGAGAGTGCAGGGTTTTATAATAAAAAAGACAGAAAGTGAACTAATATGTACTTTCAAATTTTATGGAAAGATCAGTAACTTTCTTTTAAACCACTATTAGACTGTTATAATGAAGTATGGGGGGGCAGTCCATTAACAAAAGCAAAGTAATCAAAATGGGAACCACTGCCTAACAAGCTGTACAGGAAACCCAGAAGGGAGTTTATCACTGTGAACTCCAGGAGACTGAGCATGGAGCTCCATGGTAGCACATATGTGATGGATACTTCAAAGCCCTGCACTCCACCCCAGAAATCTAGAAATTGAAAGACTGCTGCGATGAGACACCAGGACCAAGGCAACTTACAAAATAAAGAGTTTGTCGAGAGCTTAGAGTTTCAGAGGGTTAGAGTTCATGGCCATTGTGGTGGGGACCATGGCAGCAGGCGGACAGGCATGGTGCTGCAGCAGGCGGACAGGCATGGTGCTGCAGCAGTAGCTGAGAGCTCACATCTTGATCCACAAGCATAAGCAGAGAGAACTAACTGCGAAGACATGGGCTTTTGAAACCTCAAAGTCCACCCCCATTGACACACCTCCTCCAACAAAGCCACACCTCCTAATCCTTCCCAAACAGTTCTAACAACTGGGAACCAAATATTTAAACACATTGGGGGCCATTTCCATCCAAACCACCACAGGTGCACATTTCTAAATGTAAAAAATTGTAGGATTATTAAGCCTTCTCACATTGACTTATAATTGCAATGTAAGTTTAATCACATTGCCAATTAAAATGTTCAAATTAAATTAGGCCTGGTGGTAAACACTTATCGTCCCAGAACCTGGCAGGCACAGATAAGAAAATTCTAAATCAAGACTAGCTTAGACTATACAGAGAGCTCCTGTCTCAAAACAAAACCTGAAAAAATAGTTTTAAGAAGTAGCTAAGGACCTGTAATACCGCTCAGTGGTTGAATGCTTATATGCAACACGGGCAAGGCTCAGAGTTCAATCTCTAGTGCGCACACACACATACACACACACACACACACACACACACACACACACCAGCTTGGAAAAAAAAAAACCCAAAACATCAAA
>JAQHUG010000015.1:1956844-1973713 GCA_028555095.1 Dicrostonyx torquatus
GAGAGAGAGAGAGAGAGAGAGAGAGAGAGAGAGTGATTGATGAATTCACGCCACAGTGGCCATGTTGAGGTCAAGTGTTTTCTTTTGAGAGTTCTTGGTTTCCCACTTCTACCACAGGTTCCCAGGATGTAACTCAAAGCCGCAGGCTTATGCTGCAAGGGCTTCTGCCCACTGAGCCTGTGCACAGTCTTCTTACACTGAGTAGCAAAGGGGCTCTGATGGTCAAGTTTACTCCATGACCCAGGTTGGCAGATGGACCATCTGACATCACATAGACACAAGGCTCCAGGATTCATTGCAGAAGAACAAAGGGGGAAGACTGAAAAGCTTCTGCCCCTCTATCACATGGTTGGAGTGAATCTCAAGGGACACGTGTTCTGGAGGACAGAGGAACTGGGGAAAATCTTGGCACACATTACTAAGACCTCCCACATCAAATGAAATTCAGATTTGCCTAAGGACAATGATCTTGCCTTTGCTCTTTTCCTTACGTCATCCACGGGAGTAGAACACGGATTCTCAGCCCAATTTTTCCCCATACAATGTCTCCTACAAAAACAGGCACATTTTTCTATTCCATAGTCTAGATCGTATATGAAAACATTAGGCTAATGGCCAGATTTTGCAAGAAGTTGCTAGGCAGAATGATGAATGCAAAGGCAGTGAAAACACCCCTTCTCTCTACTGAGGAGAATGCCTTTTCCAATTTTCCCGCCAACTGCCTTTGATTGTTGGGCACCTTGCCTTTAAATATGTTCACTATAGATGACAGAACCATTAAAAAAAAATCAGGGTCATCAACTTGTAAGATACATGTTTCTCATCTACAATCTATTGCTCAACACAGATTTACCAATATAACTGATAGCATGTTTAGCATCTTCTAATACAAGACAGAACTAAGACTTCTTTTGGTAGCATCTAAATTACACAAATGGGCATGAACATTCAGCAAGCATGAGACCCTGGATTCAACCTGTAGTAGCCTCACCTCCAAAATCTGAATTTTAACCAGACTGCTAGAGAAGTTCTGTCTCACTTCCTTTTCCTGTTGCCGTAATAAAAACATGTTGAGAAGCAACTTAAGAGGAAAAGGGTTTATTCCAGCTCAGTGTGTCAGGGTGGCATCCATCACAGTGTGGAAATCCAAGTGTCAGGGGATTGAAGCATCCGATCATGTGGCATCAGCAATCAGAAATAGCAATGAACACATACATGCCTCTGCTCCGCTCCCTTAGTCCACTTAAACAGTGCAGGATCCTAAACAGGGAATGGTTCCACCTCAGTTAGCATAACAAAGGTAGTCCTCAAAGACATACCCAGAAGCTCATCTCTCAGGTCCTACCAAGTTGACAGTCAACACCAACCCAAAGACAAGACCCACAGAGCAAAAGCAGCAGTGGCTAGGAGGCTGTCTCCCTCAGCGTTGTGGGAGCCCTGTGATGCTCTGAATGTTGTCTCTGGAACCCAAGTGGATATGGACTGGTGAGGCTTGATCAGGGTTCTCCATTCTCGGTGCTTAACAGAATGCCCTGCGGAGGCAAACATGGCTTTTTAGCTTCACCCAGGTCTTTCAACCTATTCATTGCTGATGAGTTAACTCAAAGGATGCTCTTTGGTGTGTAACACCTGACCATTCTCCTTGACCTTCTCTTCTTAGACATCCCATCTTCAGGCCAAACCTTAAGAGCGTGAAACTCAGCTCATCATTTTATTCGACCCAAACCTATTTCTGTTGCATTCACAAGCCCTATGGGTGAATGTGCACTGATGTATTTGGTCAAGGAAACCAGCGAAACTTGGGCTTATTCGAGTCTTCTCTCTCCTACCCAGTTCACCTTTGAGCTGTAAACATTCCTCCCTTTGCATCCGGAGCCCTTCACCATCTGTTGCCTGGACAACTGCGTTAACCTCCCTCTAGATTATCCTGATTTGAAGTCCACTATTCCTCATCAGAACCACCCTAATCTTCAGTTCCAGGTTGATTTAGCAAACAACAATAAGAACAACAACAACAAAAATCGTCTACTAAAATCATCTATGATTTAGTTTAAAATCTAAAATCCTTTGCATGGGGTTCAAGATCCTTCCTAATGTTGCAGAATTTCAGGGTCATTGGCAGTACCTCCCTCCTCACTGATTGGCAGTACCTCCCTCCTCACTGATTGGCAGTACCTCCCTCCTCACTGATGATTGGCAGTACCTCCCTCCTCACTGATGATTGGCAGTACCTCCCTCCTCAATGATGGGGCAGTACCTCCCTCCTCACTGATGATTGGCAGTACCTCCCTCCTCACTGATGATTGGCAGTACCTCCCTCCTCACTGATGATTGGCAGTACCTCCCTCCTCACTGGGTACCCTTCCTAGCCCAATCATTCTCAGTCATTAGTTTTCACCCAACTGCCTTTCCTTGAGTTGGAAGGCATTTCTTTCATCAATAAGATCCATCCATTGTCCACTTTGGAAACCATTTAGCTTCTTCTAATAAACTCCTTTCCCATGCTTCCACTGCACACTGCTCACACTCCAGTACAGAGCTTATTTCTTTGTCCTACAGTGGTTTCTGTGCATCCCTATCCCCATCGCTAGAGCAAAAGCAACCAGAGGGCCTGGGCAACAAGTGGCCCAAAGCATCTATGTGAAGACTACAAGTAATATATGAACATCCCATCATCTCCAGGCACCCGAATCTCTGAGTACAGTACAGACTATAAAGTATGATATGAAATCCCAGCATTAACCTGAGCCCTGAGTGGCATCAAGGAGGGAATGACAGTGTTCTAAGCAAGGAGTGGGCAATAATGACGGGGGAAAGAAAGACTGACAGGAGCCACCTTGGTGGACTCGGAAGAGATGCTGCTGAATCCCAGCAGCAGGCAACACTATCTATGGTACCAAAGGCATGTGAGAGGATCTAGCAGGAAGTGACATAGTTGGGAACAGATCCACTCACCGTAAAGTCACAGCATAGCACCTGCTTCCCCAGAGGTCACAGCATAGTGCCTACTTCCCCAGAGGTCACAGCATAGCACCTGCTTCCCTGTTGCACGAGAAGGGTGGCCCTTTGTTCCCTCCCAGCCGCCTGGCTAGCTTACACCCGAAATAATAACACAGAAACTGTATTCAATTAAACACTGCCTGGTTTTTAGCTCTAACCTCCTATTGGCTAACTCTCACATCTTCATTTAACCCATTTCTATTAATCTGTGTTCACCATGAGGTCATGGCTTACATGACCTGGCGTCTCCATGGCGGCTCTCTGACTCTGCTTCCTTCCTCTCAGAATTCAGTTCTGTCTTCTCCACCTACCTAACTTCTGCCCTATCAGGCCAAGCAGTTTCTTTATTTATTAACCAATGAAAGCAACACATAAACAGAAGGACCTCCTACACCATTTCCCCTTTTCTGTTTAAACAAAAAGAAAGGCTTTAACTTTAACATAGTAAAGTTACATATAACAAAACAGTTATCAAGCAAGAATTACAGTTACCATATTTATATCTACTTTATCTTTTATCATAACTAAGGAAAACTATAGTAATAACTATCCATTCTTCAACTCCATCAAAGACTCCAGAAGGATATAATATTACCTAAGTAAACAGGAAGTGCATTGTAAGCAACTTCCAAAATTCTAGAAATGACAGAGACATCTTGCTGCCTGGACAGTTACTCAAAGTTCTTCTGTACCATTGGGGCATCCATCTTCAGCCTACAGGCCCATAGTACCCAGCAGACCTTTCCATGAAGCAGAAAATTTCAAAGACATTCAGTTACTTTCTTCTGTACCCTGCAAAATGTCTTGCAGACTCTTTCATGAAGCAGGAACCCCAAAGGACCATCTCTCCTTTAGGCAAGTTCAGCAGTCATCTCTCTGTGGGTACTGTATATCCAGTTTATGCAACAGTCCAGGCAAGAGCAGTTTCTTGCCCAAATGGCTAACCAACTCTATAAGGAGCCTCTTTGATGCCCATCTTCCTCTTGAAGTAGCTGGTGCTGCCAGGAGCAGACGTGTCTCATTGTTATGAAAAGCCCTAAGTTATTAAAACATTTTAAATGCCATATTCTGTAGTCTTTGAAAGACATGAAGAATGCTTATATAACTGAAATATATCTAGAAAATCTAACTAACATGACTACAAACTTGACTATTATTGATGATTATCCTTTAACAACCTATATTTTCTAATTATATATTACATTTTTAAATGAACTACACAATCACAATACCTTAATCAAGATCAGAAATACATATACATATAACAAGATTGACCTTAAATTTATATCAATAAAGCAAATCCATACCAATGCAAATTATTTATATCTATGTCACTTCCCCAGAAGTCACAGCAGGAGTGCCTACTTCCCCAGAAGCACTGCCAATGTTCTATCATTACTAAGGTTTTTTTCTAAACAGACACCAAAAAAAAAAAAAAGAAGAAGAAGAAGAAAGGAAGGAAGGAAGAGAGAGAGGAGGGAAGTGAGGGAGGGAGGGATAGAGGGAGAGAGGGAAGGAAGGGAGAGAAGGATGAAGGAACTAAGGAAGGAAGAAAGGAAGAAATAAATAAATAAATAAATAAATAAATAAATATAGGAATAGTTTGAATTCTGAAAGCAAAGCATTTTCACCTTTGGCTGGTCCTGACATGCAGTACATCTGAAAAGGTCAAAAGATCCCTTTAAAAAAACAAAAAGTTGAACAACTTCCAGAGTGAGGAAACTTTCCAGCTGGCTTTTCCCTGGAGGAAAGCTTCCTGAAGGGCTCCTTCATGCTCCTGCAGTGACTGAGACTCAGGCTGGGTCCTCTGTGACCAAGACCAGGACTGCCACGAAAGATACCCATCCTCCTCCTCGTCCTCCTCCTTCTTTTCTGAGTTTTGTTATAGGATATCATTTTTACTACATAAAGATGTGTTACGCTTGTTTATGCTGCATCTGTTGAATGATGTAAGGATGTGTGGTTAGTTATGTAAAGATGTGTTACATTTGCTTTACCTTGTCTGCCTAAGGCACCTGATTGCTCTAATAAAGATCTGAACAGCCAATCGTTAAGCAAGAGAAAGGATAAGCGGACTGCCAGAAAGAAAAAATAAATAGGAGGGGGAATCTAGGCTTGAAAAAGAAGAAGAAAGAGAGGAACAAGAAAGAGGAGGAGGAGAGAATGAGGGATACTCCTGGGACAAGAAGCCAGGCAGTCTCCAGCCAGACACGAGAAACAGTGAAAGCAAGATACACAGAAGGAAGAAAAGTAAAAAGCCCCAAGGCAAAAGGTAGATAAAGAGAAACGGGTTAGTTTAAGTTATAAGAGTTAGCCAGAAATGAGCCTAAGCTAAGCCAAGCATTCATAATGAATATTAAGTCTCTGTGTCATGATATGGGAGCTGGTTGGGGACCCAAGAGAAAAAGTTTGGTACAGGGTTTCACTGCATAGCCTAGTTGTCCTGGAACTCACTCTATAGACCAGGCTGGCCTCCATATTTCACCTGCTTCTGCCTCCCAGAGTGATGGGATCAAAGGTATGTGCCACCACCGGCTGGCACCCATATTTCTTATTTAAACAAACCCTAGAGAAATGTTTGATACTGGGTGCTTAAGATGAGTTGCACGCTGAATTTTTTCCTTAAGCATTTATGTTTCTCATTTTAACACAGAACATTAAGAGGTAACAACGCAGATGAATTTTTTTTTTAAACTGAGGCTATGAAGAAAAATTTAAAACCTATTCAGAATAACTCTGATTTCTCTAATATCAGTGTACTGGCTCATTTTATGTCATTTTAACATAGGCTAGAGTCATTTGCCTGTGGTGATTTTCTTGATTAGCTATTGATGTGATAGAGATCAGCCCACTGTAGCTGGTGCTACCTCTGGGCAGGCGGTCTGGGATAGTATCAAAAAGCAGGCTGGGCCAGGCAGTGGTGGTGCATGCCTTTAATTCCAGCACTCTGAGAGGCAGAGGCAGGTGGATCTCTGTGAGCTCGAGGCCAGCCTGGTCTGAAGAGTGAGTTCCAGGACAGCCAGGGCTGTTACCCAGAGAAACCGTGTCTGGAAAAAGTCATGGGGAGAAAGTCTGCAGGTGGCACCGCTGATGGCCTCTGCTTCAGTTTCTGCCTGCAGGCTCCTGTCTGGAGTGCCTGCCCTGACTTCCTTCATAAAAGAGGTGGGCCCAAGAGTTGTAAGCTTCATTAGACCCTTCATTAGATTACTCCCTAAATCGCTGTAGCCATGGTGTTTACCAGAGCAATAGGAACCCTATACAGGAAGAAGTGAAAAGTTAAAAGAAAGAAATAGAGTAAATTACACAAGAAGACATCTACAAGACCAAGAGTCAAGAGTCAGTCAGAATGAGGCCTGAAAGTCAAACCAGCAGTCTAGCTACAGAAGGAAGTCAGCAGAACAGTTCTGTGTCTTTTAATACACATACACACACACACACCTATATACATACATAAGCATGACCTAAATGAATGCACACACCTATACACATACATGAACATACATACCTATATACATACATATGCGTGCACATGAATAAACACATACATACCTATACACATACCTATATATTCCTATGCATAAACACATATATACAAACACGCACACACACCTACACACATACATGAATATACATACCTATATACATACATATGCGTGCACATGCATAAACACATACATACCTATACAGATGCCTATACATTCATATGCATAAACACATATATACAAACATGCACACACATCTACACACATACATACACATATATAAGCACACGCATACACAAATACACACCTATACACATACGCCCATATACACAAATCTTTATAAGCACACATATATACATATCCATAAACATACGTGCATATACAAGTACATATATAAACACACACATATACAAATATGCGCACACTGCAAATGGAATTTTGCCACCTAGAACCTCATGAAAGCAGACTCCCTTTTAGCTTGACATTTGAACTTTCCAGTAGTTACAAATATAAGATTCTTAGGCTGCTAGGTTAAGAATATTCTGGGTCGTATAACAGAAGTGAGGCCTAGTTTAAAAGGCAGTGGACGTGATTTAGCCTGACCCATGAGACAGCCCTCCCTTTGGGCTTCAAACCTCATCAGTAAGTCCTCCCTTCCTGCTTTTCTCTGGGTCTCCACCAGTGCCTGTCCTCCACAAAGGCAAAATATGCAGCTCTCTAGATCACGGGACTCTGCAAATCGGCTTCTGCCGGGAAGTGAGCTTGGTCAACAGGAACAACAGTGTCCTTTGACCTCAACATTTTTCCACTCTCTTTTTCGAAGACAAACTGGACTTTGGATGGGGGTGAGGTCCTGTCCTAGGTGTGGCCCTTGCCACAGCTCCTTCACGGGATGGGGACAGTGGGTCCCACAGTGGTTGAAGTTGCAGTTTTCCCTTTCCTCCATTAAGAACTTGCCGTTGTCTAAGGTGATCAGTACACACACACCTGTGATGTCAGGACAGCACAGCCTTCTCACGAGACACCCACATACCAGCACACACCCCCCACACACAGCCACCCTTTACCACCCCACCATTTCTCCACTCTCTCACACAGCTTCATACCTGTCGTATTAACATGTTTAGACTGCAATAAAAATGCCAAGGACCAGTGGCTGAACCAATAAAAATACTGACATTTCTTGCACTTAAATTTTACCATTCTGTTTGAGATCCGTGTGCCATCTGGGTACCCAAGACCTCTTCTTTTTAGTTTTAATTTATTTTTTATATTTTGTTTTGTTTGTTGTTGTTTTTGAAAGAGGGCTCCTCTGTGCAGTCCTGACTGCCCTGGAGTTCACTCTGTAGGCCAGACTGGCCTCAAACTCAGTGATCTGCCTCCGCCTCTGAGCGCTGGGATTAAAGGCGTGCACCCCCACACCCTGCTCAACCTCTTCTTACCTCCACAAGAAGAGAGACTTTTTGCTTTTCTTCCTCTTTGTATAAGGGCTCTAACTTATTGGATGGAGGCCCCACCCTTATGCCCTCATTTTGCCTTAATTTGTGCCCACCAAACTCCTCTCCTCAAGCCAGGTCACACGGGGAGCTGAGACTTCAACGCATGAATTCAGAAGTAATGAGTTGATGTCACCCACTCTTGCTTTCTTTCCACTATTTAGCAGCCTGTTTGCCCACTGTCTAGGTGGCAGGCATGGGGTAGATACAGCTAGAAGAAGAACCAAGAGTAGCTGATGTAGCAAAGAGAGGGATTTAGAGACAGGAAAGGGTACCGATATCACTTTTGTTCAGTCGGGGTTCTGTCCTGACTTCCTTTCATAGGAACAGTGACACAGAAGCATGAGCTGAAAAAACCCTCTCTAACCCCATCTAAGGCAGAAGGACAAGTTGTTGGGAGGGGACATGTTAGAGAGATCTGGGGAGAGTTGAGGGATGGTGTGAGGAGTGGATACAATCAAAAGACATTTTGTAGATTATTAAATTAATAAAGAATAAATAAGAATGTTAATTAAGAAAGATTCAGTACATCACAGTTTCTTCTTTGCTTCCATCATGCAGGCCTATAGACATGAACGCCATCACTGCCTGGGTTCTGTTTTGGTCAGCTCCTTCACCAGTCTGAGCAAACCTATCAAAATTGGCTTGTGGGTTAGGAGGGTGTGGGAGGGCGGGATATAGTTCAGTTGGTGGTGTGGCTGGCTTGTGGGTTAGGAGGGGGTAGGGGGTGGGGGGAATATAGTTCAGTTGGTGGAGTGCTGGCTTGTGGGTTAGGAGGGGGTGGGGGGGGATATAGGTCAGTTGGTGGCGTGCTGGCCAAGCACACGGGGAGCCTTTGTATTCTTGTACTGCCAGTGCAAGGAGGTTCAGAAGTTGAAGGTCACCTTCAGCTACACATGAGACCCTGTTAACAAACAACACTCCCCAACCGCCCCCCAAATCCCACAGACTTTATCTGGATCCTGCAACAGACTTCTTCTTTGGCCTTGGGTTGTCCAATCACAATCCTGACCCCAAAGGGATCTTATAAACTCACAGACCTGCAGCCCAGCTTCCCATGACTGCTCTCTGTTCTGAGGTTAAACAGAAGTCTTTTATACGGCCAAGAGTCCCAGTGGAATCTGAGAGCCATTAGCCCTTCAGTGTGGCAGTCCATTTCCTGTCCCTGCCTGTGTGTCTTTCTCTTGGTGCTTCAGAACCACTCAGTCCTCCCTCTTCAGGACCTGTGCAAAGCCATTTTCCTGGGAGCTGAAGTCGGCCTTACTAGACACACTTCATCTTGAACATCTCAGCCTTAGTGCTCCAAGACTGGATCTGCTCTTTGCTTTCAAACACCCCACGTCACCTCTAGGATGAATTTGTGCCGTTTCTATATCTTGCCGTGATGCATTTGCTTGTGAGATTCTTTCTGCTTATTTTCTAAGTTATAATAGTAATCAACAAGAGGATTGTTTTCTGTGTTTGCTAATCACTGCCTCTTGAGACCCAGGGTGTCTGACAAAGGACAATAATTCATCGCATTGTTTCTCAGTGAATGAACAAATGGACCAGTACAGTTAAAACAAAGACAACACTAGGTTTTCTTCCCTTTCTCAGGAAAGAGGAAAATCTATACCCTTTTTGAAAACCACGATTTAGTATAGATAGATTTTCGGGATTTATTTTTATTTTTTACTTTTTATGATTGTATGTGTATGTGTGGGTATGTGCACTTGAGTGTAGGCTCCCAGACAGTCCAGAAGGAGATTAGATCACCTGGAGCTGGAGTTACAGGCAGCTGTGAGCTGCTGGGTGGGGGTGCTGGAAACCTAACTCAGTTCCTCCTCAAGAGCCGTACAAACTTTTTTCTTTTTGGTTTTTGAGATGAGTTTCTCTGTAACTTTGAAGCCTGTCCTGAAACTCACTCTTGTAGACCAGGCTGGCCTCAAACTCACAGAGATCCCTCTGCCTCTGCCTCCTGAGCGCTGGGATTAAAGGCATGTGCCACCACCACCTGGTGCAGTACAAACACTTAACCTGAGTTAAGCCCCATAAGTGCCCAGTCAGTTGTCAGGCTTCTCTTACTGTTTGTTTGTTTGTTTGTTTGGAAAGTGTTTCACTCTGTAGCTCTGGCATTCCTGAAACTTGCTAAGTAGATCAGGCTGGCCTTGAATTCAGTTATTCACTGCCTCTGTTCCCTGAGTACCAGCATAGTAATTAAAATAAAAAAAGAAAGAAAATCACAGTGGGTTCAGCTCTTTGAAGATTATTCGTTACCATTTTTGTTATGGTAAAACACGGGTGGCAGCAGTGGGCAGTGGGCATGAGACCACAGCAGCCAGTCCCAGGGTGAGAGACAGAGACCTATTAGGCACGCCATGCAGAGAAAGTGGGTATTATTTTAAGTGGGTTATGGAAGGGAAAGGGGGTTAAGAGGAGAAGGGAGGGAGCAGAAAGAGGCAGAGAGAGAGAGAGAGAGAGAGAGAGAGAGAGAGAGGAGCCACAACAGCAGCTACCTCTTTGGGAGAGAGAGGAAAGGAGGTCTCAGGCTAGAAGCAGAAGGAAGATCAGCTAGCCTTGGATGGGGAGGAGGAGAGTAGAGGGGAGGGAGTGGGTGGGGCTTGTTTCTTAAAGGGACAGGACAGATCATTACAATTTTTAGTTCCAGTCAGCATTTATTAGCACCATGGAAGATGGAATATATAGTATTGGAAACCTCATGAAGCCTTTATAAACAGGCTTGTTGGTACTTACCTGTCAGCCCAGCACCCAAGAAGCAGAGGCAAGAGGACTGTAGATTTTGAGGCCAGTTTGGGCTACCTTCCTTAAACACATCAACAGAAAGACTCTGGTGACATGGATCTCCTTCCTGGACCTCTGCTCTATTCTGCATCGAGAACAACTGAGAACAGGAGGGTCGCCTGAGGGAAGGAGAGGGACCAGGTGGAACAATATCAAATGATCCTCAGCCAGGGCCATGAGGCCAGTCAGCTCCTCGCCAGTCTCCAAGCAAAGATCAGCAGAGACTTGGGCAGATTCACAGAAATGATCATGCCAGTTAAGCCAATTCATTGTTTATGTTGGCCATGGAGTATAACCTTGCAGTAGCAACATCCTCAGCCTTTAGAAGAGATTATGACCCCTCCTACCCGATTTGCTCCTGTCAGACAGACAGGTATCATTTTAAATACTCTCATTTATGAACAGAACAACTTTGAGAGCATTAAAATTTGTAAGGCTCAGGTTACTAACTTAGAAAACAGAGCTACTGGTAAGTGGCCTGAAAGGAATCTAGTTCCCCCCAATATGTGTAGTCCTTCTCCAAGTTTTAGGTCCTAAAGTTTTTAGCTAGTTAAGTAGTCATCCTCCTATGCATGTTTATGTGACCAATGGGAACAAGGAAAACAGCATGCTAAAAAAAAAAAAAAACAAAAAAAAACCCAAAAACTTTCTAACGAAGCGAATCCATTTTTCCTTTAAAATTTTATTCGTTAATCTTTATTTAAGGAGGCAGATTCTTGCCCTGTTACCTACCCTGGCTCCAAACTGGTATGCTCAAGCGATCCTCTTGCCTCAGCCTTCTGAATATTGGGGACTACAGATCTTAGTCACTGTTCCTGACCCTGCATCAATTTTCCTGTCTTTTTCTTGCCTGTTGTCCTGCAGCAGCAAAGGTAGAAAGGGCTTTACTGAGTAGGGTGAAACCAGCCCACTGCTTGCCTTAGGGGGTGCACGTGTGTAAGAAAACTCTCTTGCCTAACACTTTATTTCTGTTACAACTGAACCTAGTCTTGGCTAATCTAAGCAGTCTTTAGTCTTTGGTCTGGATTATGTCAACAAAGCGATAAGCAGCTGGTGTTGCCGTGTGTACACAGCAGGTACTGTTTTCCTTTTACTTGATGAGAAAGTAGAAGAGTGACTCTCAGTGGTTCCCTGGCTACTGGTGATGAAATTTAGCAAGCCTGTCGAAGCCAGCTGAAGATGAGGTTCACGCTGCATCGTCTGCTTGAAACTCCAGAGAGACTGGTGAGTGTCGATGCTTGCACCCAGAAGAGTGTTCCTCTGGGGGCACTGGGTCAAAGCGCTTGCTGCCAAGCCTGGCACCCTGAGTTGGAGTCCTATGATCCCTATGATGGGAGGCGAGGATTTACTCCCACAGCTGTCCTCCAGCCTCCACACAACTGCCGTGGCACGCATAAGCTCTCCTGCCCCACCGAAAGCGTAAACACAAATGTAGTGAAGTTTTTAAAGACTTTTCTTCTCCACTCATCCCACACTGACAAAGTTTTGTTTTAGCCAGGAGCATGTTTTTAATCCCAGGGCTCAGGAGGCAGAGGCAAGTGGATCTCTTTGAGTTCGAGGCTAGCCTGGTCCATAGAGTTCCAGGACTGCCAGGGAGGGCTACACAGAGAAATCCTGTCTCAAACAACAACAACAACAAAAAAGGTTTTATGTTAATGAGATTTAGGAAACAGATGTATATTAGCTCTGTAAGTGCAGTGCTTGCTTTGCCAAAGCTGAACTCTCCTGTGTAACAGCGTCTCAAATATGGCAATATGCATTTAGGTCTTGAGCAAGTTCTATATAATTCTCATTTTTTCACGGGCTCTTTAAAACTTTATTAAGAAAACATAACTACCTATAATTGAAAAGTAATGTCATATATTTAAAATGCTGTGTGTATTGTGGTAATATAGTTTCTTAACAAAACATTATGCATCAATACATCATTCTTGAAACACTAAAATCACTATTTCAAGTATTAGAAGGGGAAATAGTTGTCAAAAGACTATTAGCACAGAACCCTCACTAGCTGCTTGGTGCTTCCCACTGTGGAGATTAGTATTCTGAGATGCAGAATGTCAGCAAAAGGCTTACAGAGCCTCTTCAGCATTGAGCCAAACTTTTAAAGACAAATTTTCCTCAGAAATATGGTGAACACAGAGAAGTCATTCATAATAAATTCCTCATGCAAAAATTCTTTTAAAAATTTCTGACATTGGAGAAAAGACTCACAGGAAAAGACTGTTCTGACTGGACGCCGTGGCAGCTGTGTGTCTGTGTGCGACCAGGGGAAGCAGTTAGTCCCTTCAGAGTGGAACAGGAATGAAGATTTTGTTTCTGTTAAGGTGTTTTGCAAAAGTTAACTACAGAAGTTGGTTATGGAGGCTTTTGATAAGTGCTGTGCTTTGGAAATCAACAGAAAGATTTGAAAATGGCTGTTAAAGAAAATTGGTAAGAATATTGCAAGAAAAACCAGCCAGGCAGTGGTGGCATATGCCTTTAATCCCAATACTCAAGAGACAGAGGCAGGTGGATCTCTGTGAGTTCGAGACCAGCCTGGTCTGCAGAGTGAATTCCAGGACAGCCAGGGCTACACAGAGAAAAAATTCTAGGGGAAAAAGAGTTACAAATGAGAGTGAGAGAGAGAGAGACCCAAGCTGATGCAATGGCAGGTTCTCACAAAGGTTTCCAGGTGTTGGTGACTTACAGCCGTCCAACTAGCGAGACATAAAGGGACTGAGAATAATTCGTCAAGGTGAGCCCATAGTGGGAGCAGGTGGATTAGCTGTGTTACTTGCTCCTGGTAATGCATACTATGAGATGCTGCTATTGATAATTATTTAAGGGTTTCCTTTATAGAGTTTTCTTTTCTTCTCTCTCTCTCTCTCTTTCTCTGTTTTGTTTTTGTTTTGTTTTCTGAGACAGTGTTTCTTTGTGTAGCCCTGGCTGTTCTGGAACTCTCTATGTAGACCAGGGTGTTTAATCTGCCTGTCTTTGTGTTGGTATTAAAGGCATGCACCACCACACCCAGTCATTTGATGGTTTTCAATGGTAAGGTGGGCTTTATGCTGCTATTATTTGGTTTTTGTAATTATTTGTGTGTGTATGTGTGTGTGTGTATGTGTGTGTGTGTTTATGTGTTGTAAATAGGTGGAGAGGTGTGGGTTATATGTTCCCAGCACCAGGCTCCCAGCCCCCAGCTGCCGGCCCGCTCAGCCACTGGTTGCTTGCTTATGCCCGAAATAAGCACATGAGTAAGGTCTTCATTTAAACTCTGCCTGGCCCATTATCTCTAGCCTTTTCTTGGCTAGCCCTCACATCATAAACTAACCCATTATAAAAGTCTGTAAGTCACCACGTGGTGACTTACCGGAAAGGTCTAACCTTCATCCATCTGCAATGGTGGCTCGTGGCGTCTGGCTCACTTCCTTCTCTCTTCCCAGAACTTCTGTTCTGTCTACTCCGCCCACCTAAGGGCTGACCCATCTTATAAGCCAGGCAGCTCTTTATTCAACCAATAAGAGTAATACAAAATACAGGAGACCACTCCCACATCATTTATGTGTGTGGATTTATGCATGGAAGTGCTGTCTCTGAAGAGGCCAGAAGTTGTTGAATCCCTTGGTCTAAGAGTTACAAGCACTTGTGAGCTGTCTAATGTGGGTTCTGGGAACTGAACCCAGACTCTCTGGAAGAGGGAAATACAGTCTTAACCTGAGTTATCTCTCCTGCCTAGGCAGTTTTTTGTTCTGTTTTTCTTTTAAGTTTTTGATTCTTCTTTGTACAAATGAGCTTGCATGTGTGTGTGAATGTGTGTGTGTGCACATGAATCTGTGTGTGTAAATGTGTGTGTGTATGAATGTGTGTGCATGTGAATCTGTAAATATGTGTAAATGTGTATGTGAATGTGAGTGTGTGTGCATGTATGAATGTGTGTGTGTGTGTGTGTGTATGTGTGTGTGAATGTCTGTGTCTGATATGTTTGGTCCATGCTATGCACACACACAGAGGCTGAAGGAGCTCAGACGTTGTCCTCAATCACCCTCTGCCTTATTCCCTTCCAATAGGGTTTGTCACAGAACCGGAAGCTGAGCACTTTGGCTAGGCTGGATGGAGCTTGGAGCTCTGGAGATCTGTCTTTCTCCATCCTCTATTCCCCCCAGTGCTGGGGTTAGAGGCTTGTGAGGCTTGGCTTAGTTTCTTGTGGGTGCTGGAGATTTGAACTCAGGTCTACCTGCTTCCAGGGTAGATGGTTACACTGTTTGAGTGCCTCCCTAGTCCTGAAGCTTACACTTACTCTTTGGTCTGTGATACTAATGGGTGTTAACACAACATGAAAACTAGAACCTTTGCACACCACTCAAAGGAATATAAAATCTAGCAGGCATGTTGGAAAACAGTGTGACATTACTCAAATTAAGACTTGCCACATGCTCAAGCAATACCACTCTATGTGGAGAGCCAAGAAAGATGTGTATGTTTGTGTGTGTTTATATACAAATGCTCATTATAACTACTCATAATGACCAAAAAAGTATAGGGAAAACACATATATCCATCCATCAGTGGATAGAAGTGAGGAGTCAGTACAGCCACACAGTAGGAGACTAGTTGGCCATAATAAGGATGAAGTAATGATTCATACTAGAGCTGACTGGACCTCGAAAATAGGTTGCTAATGAAATATGCCAATCACAAACACTATATCATCTATTCCACTTGTATTAATGTCCAGACCAAAGAAATTTGAAGAGACGAGTATTTCGTAATTGTCCAGGCCGATGGCAGGGGCAGGAAGATGGGGAGGTAATAGCTAAAGGGAGTGGTATTGTAGGAGAGGTGAGAACCTTGTTAAATTAACTTTGGTGAAAACTACACAGCTCCTGGATATAAAGACCCTTGAACTGTAGAAGAGAAAATCAGTGTGCGTTTCATGGAGATCCCTGACAGAATTGGAGGGAAATAGAGGCACAAAGGCCAATTTGGAGGTCATTGCTCTTCATCTAGATTCCTAGAAAGAAATTTTCTCACTTCTGGTCTCTGAAGCCTGCATTCTCTAGTGAACTATAGTGAAACACTATATAGTAGAAGACAATGAGTAAACCTGTGTTTGAAGGCAGGGCATGGTGGCACAAACCTTTGATCCCAGCACTTGAAGGCAGAGGCAGGAGAAGGATCTCTGCATTCGAGGTCAGTCTGGTGTTGTGGAATATTTGTTGAAGATGTGTTTGTTTATAAACATTTATTTATGCTGTGGAATATTTGTTTATTAATATAAAATGTGCTGCATTCTTTTATGTTGCATTTATTTAACTCTGTAAAGCTGTGTTGCTTTGCCTGCCTAAAAGCCCTGATTGGTTTAATAAAGAGCTGAATGACCAATAGCTGGGTAGGATAAGGACAGGCAGGGCTGTCAGGCAGAGAGGATAAATAGAAGAGAGAGAAGGAGGAATGGGAAAAGGAAAAGGAGGGGAAAACGCCAGGAGCCAGTCACACAACCATGGAGTAAGAAGAAAAGAAAGGGGGCTGGAGAGATGGCTCAGAGGTTAAGAGCACTGACTGCTCTTCCAGAGGTCCTGAGTTCAGCAACCATATGGTGGCTCACAGCCATCTGTAATGAGATCTGGTGCTCTCTTCTGGCATGTAAGCATACATGGAAGGAATGTTGTATACATAATAAATAAATAAATCTTAAAAAAAAAACAGATGGAGGAACCAGAGACACGGGAGGGGAAAGATCTCTCCACAGCACTAGGTACACCAAGTGGGCTTGAGAGGCAGCCTACTAGTTGTTGCAAAAATGACCTTCATCCTAGAATGACCTTGAGAATGAAGCAAGAGCCCCTATTAGGGTCTGGCCCAGGATCTGCCTTTTACCCTCATGCTAGTCTTAGTCTTAACTATGTGATACCTTTTGATTATTGTCTTCCTCACAGAAGAGTAGACCATATATAACAGGCATCTGCTTTGTGGACCAGAAAGTCTAACCTCCAGGGTGCAAGAGAGTGGAGAAGGCAAAGCAGGGACTGTGAAACACTCACCAGGGCCTCAATGCTGGGGTTAAGCTCCCCAGACTTTGGCAAGCTTTCTAACTTTTAACAGTCTACACATTTTAGAATTTTATATAG
>JAQHUG010000015.1:2032033-2043922 GCA_028555095.1 Dicrostonyx torquatus
AATTCTCCCATTCTCATCACCCCACCTCTTCTCCCTCTCTGGTTACTCCACCTATACTTCTTGCCTGGCTACTGGCCAATCAGCATTTTATTAAACTAGTACAACTGACAAATCTTTACAGGGTACAAGACCATTGTCCCACAGCACTGAGTTCAAACTGTAGAAAATCAAATCAAAGCTCTCATTATAGGGTTGGCTAAATTACAGTGAAAATTCAAGTCCCAGGCTCAGAAGGTGTCAGTGGTTAAAGCAAGGTCATCAGTTGGCACAGAATGGGATCCTGTAACTTGGATTGGGGATTGTGGGAGGACCCCATTGAAGCTGGGAACTTTGAACTCTCAGATTCTCAAGGGTTCAGCTCACCTGAGGAAGTAGTATCTCCACCCTCAGCAGAAGATGTACTCACACCCCCATCTGATGAAATATTGCTTTCTCTACCTTTGACTGAGGACATTGATCCTTCATTGTCTGCTAAACCAGTAGTGACTTTCTCTGTAGGAAATGCCAAGCAAGACAATCCTGATGCCCCTCAGGCCCACTAATAGTAGCCTGTAGACCTATAACCAGACTTAAGGCAAACATGCCACTGGAGGGGAGATAGAAAAGTGTAGTCCATGAGGAGGTATGCCATGCTTCTAAAGACTTTAATGGGCTTGCTTATTCATTCAAGCAGAAGTCTGGGGGAATATGTGTGGGAAGGGATTGAAGGGTATAGGGTAACGGTGGAAGGCACATAAAACTGGATCAGGCTGAGTTTATGGATATGGGTCATCTGAGTGGAGATTCTAGGTTTAATATGGAGGCTAGCACAGTTTAAAAAAAAGTGTCAAAAGTTTAAAAGAAGTATTTGCCAGAAAAAAAAAATGGCCTACTGAAAAGGAGTTGGAGATGCCTGCTATCCCTTGGCTTAGGTTGATGGAGGGATTTTAAGAGTCAGGGAACTTGCAATGCTAGAGTGGGTGAGTGTACTATGTAAAGTTTAATTCTACACAGGGGAAGGCCCAGAAGACACACCCCTCACTAATCCAATGAGACCCAAAATAGTGAGAGAGGCACCAGAACATTTGAGGAGCTTTATTGTCACCCTATTCCTTGTGCCAGACCTTAGGGCTCAGTTAGATGAGTTAAAAATAACGGGTTCAATTGGGCCCAAGGTAGCAGAATCCAGGTGGTAGCAGTGAATGCCCAAAGACAAGGTAATCATAGTTATTTTCAAGGACAGCAGAGGCAAAGCAATGTCCATAATGGCCTGACCCATAATGAGCCACACCGGAAAAGCGGCTTTTGTGGTGGCATGACCTGTATGAACCTTTGATACCGACTAATCAATCGTGGTGTTTCCAGGCATGAGTAGATAAGAAGCCTGACGCATTCTTGTTTGATCTGTGTAGGCATTAAAACAAACAACCCTACCGGCTGCTCTGATCAAGCCTTCTTTGCGCTGTTCCCAGGTCGTGCTCGGCGGCGCTAACTGCAGCTACCTTGGCCTCCTGCATCATCCTCCAGCTCAGACTCACGCAGGGTCTCTTTCTCACTTGCTACATCAGATAATGGCCATGCCACACCACATCAGACACGGCCTTGGACACCAGCTCCAAGATCACCATCAAGAGCTTGAAGGAGAAGCAGGAAATTGTGGAGGAGGCAGAGAATAATGGAAGAGACACACACCTGCCCATGGGAATGCTAAGGAGGAAAATGGGGAGCAGGAGGCAGACGAAGAAAAGAAAGCAGGTGGGGAGGAAGAGCAGGAGAGAGAGGATGGGGATGAAGATGAGGAGGCTGAGGCTCCTACGGGCAGGCGGGTGGGGCTGAAGATGACGAGGATGGTGATGGTGGCACCAAGAAGCCTGATGAAGAAG
Source organism: Dicrostonyx torquatus (assembly GCA_028555095.1). Classification (NCBI taxonomy): domain Eukaryota; kingdom Metazoa; phylum Chordata; class Mammalia; order Rodentia; family Cricetidae; genus Dicrostonyx; species Dicrostonyx torquatus. Next base: position 2,033,896 of record JAQHUG010000015.1, read on the forward strand.
ACTTAAACAGCACAAAGGAAAAGCTAAACACAGGGCCACTGTTCAGCCTCCACTCGCTGTCTCAGAATTTAAACTAAGTCATCTTCAAGTGAAGAAGCAGGCCCTGCCCACCCCTAGTGGGCAGTGCCACCCAGAGGTGACGTGCTCTCCACCACCTCACCACAACCACATGAATTTGCAACAGAGGAGGAAAAAAGAGCTGAAACTTCCAAGGCTCTGCTTTTTTTTTTCCTAAAAAAACCTTAAAAGGGAAAATTGGAAGGTTGGCCCTTTTTAATTTTTTTTTTTTGGTAAAATTGGTTAGAAGTTAGCATTTTTTTTTTTTTTTTTAAGATTTATTTATTTATTATGTATACAGTGTTCTGTCTGTCTGTATGCCCGCATACCAGAAGAGGGCACCAGACCTCATTACAGATGGCTGTGAGCCACCTTGTGATTGCTGGGAATTGAACTCAGGACCTCTAGAAGAGCAGTCAGTGCTCTTAACCTCTGAGCCACCTCTCCAGCCCAGAGTTAGCCATTTTAAATAATAACAGGTGACCAAACCAGGCTTCAGATGGTTCTCTGTACTACTTTTTACTTTGCTTGTGGTGTGAACATGTTCCTTATAATCTCAAAGAAGAAAAAAATGCCCTGTAAAACAAACAAACAAAACAATAACAGCAAATGTGATCTTCTCCTTAGTGTTCCGGTGACTCTTTTAGTGTGTGTAGCTGTACTGTACGTAATTGACTTGTATAAGATGGTTAAAAAGACCAAAGATAAGTTTGTTTTTTTACTTTTTTTGTCTATTAAATTACTATTTGTTATTATTGCTTATGTTATTATTATTATTTATTATGCTCTGCTTGATGTATGTGTAAAGCAAAGTATAATAACAAACCAGCATTTTATTTTGCCAAGTTTCTCTAAAAAAAAAAAATACTTAAACAAATAAAAGGAAGGCTACATTGGATCATGGCAAAAGAGAATCTTGGTCTGAGACTCCGTTTCCAGACTTGAGCCAGTTTGCAGACCCAGAACCTTTCGAATGAGGGGAGGCTAGGTCCTAGAAGAGTTTCCTCGGAGTCTGACTGTAAAGCCTTTCTCCAGTCCTTCCCCAGAGGGAGCTAAGAAAGGTAACTGTACAGTTACTTCACTGCCTTAGCTGTTGTTCTATTGCCGTGAAGAGACACTGTGACCACAGCAATTTGTATAAAGGGAAGCATTTCACTGGGGCTGTCTTACAGTTTCAGAGGTTTAGTCCGTTATCATCACGGCCAGAAGCATGGCGGCATGTAAGCAGACATGGTGCTAAAGAAGTAACTGAGAGTTCTGCATTCTGATCCTCAGGCAGCAGGAAGAAAATGCCACTGGGTCTGGCTTGGGATTTTGAAACTGTAAAGCCCACCTCTAGTGACACACTTCCTCCAACAAGGTCACAGCTCCTCATCCTTTTCAAATAGTGCCATTCCCTAATGACTAAACATTGAAATCTATGAGCCTTGGAGGCCATTCTTATTCAAACCACTACTACCGGGAGAAAGGAAACAATCAGACTTTCCCTTGTCTATTGGAAACATTCAGAATTGATACAGACTCCAAGAAGCACTGTGCCCCTCCATTAAGGTAGGGGCTCATGGAGGTGAGGTGTGGCTGACTCACCGTAGGTCCAGTGGGCCCTGAGCTCATTCTGTAGTCATTTCCCCAGTTCCAGAATGCATAATTGGGATAGACATAAAAATTTCCACAATATACTTTCTTGCCTCCTACAACTTACCTTCCTCCTAACAGTCCATGTATTATGAGTCCATAGATGACTGGAGTCACTGATGCAGTTAGAGCCTCATGGTCCAGTCACCTCCCAAGGTGTTTGGTTAGAGTGGTGCAAATGGGCCAGGATAGCCATCTCTGTGTCCAAGTGGGAATCTAAAGCTGAAGGATCAGAGCCCAGGACTATAGAACTTTGGATAAAGATGAAAAGACTAGAACTATGTAGGTATTTGAAAATATTTGGCTAAATCACTATAGTTCTTTGCTTTCTTTTCGTTTTCATTTTTATGTAAAAATACAAACATAACCATGATGTTAAGACGATGACATACCAAAGAGTAATGGTGCATTACCCCTAACGACCACCTCATACAGGGCTGAACAGACCCCGGAAAATTACCCACGATAGAAAGTCATCAGTAGATTGCAACTGGGCAAGAGCATTAAGCATACTGTAGCACCCAATAAATCTAAAGAAAGGATTCATAATAAAAAATAACACATAGAACCAGATGCTAAAGCTGAAAATGAGGAGATTACATTGCCTTGCAAGGAACAAAGCCGTCAGTCCTCAACCGTGCACCGGTTTAAACCGGTTTTGATTTTAAAATCAAAAGCCTACTCATATGGTTTTTCAATGCCTCCCCTTTACATAAATCAAGTTACACAACAGCAACAACGTTTAAGATTTATAATTGCAAAGGGCCCCTTACAAATTATTCCTCAAAACACAGTAAAGTGGAAGCTTCCACTTTATGGATGAAAGGATGAAGACGCTAAGGCAAAGCCCGGACTAATGTCCTGCCTGTGGCAACCGAGTGAGGCAGCCTCAGAATCAGGAAGAAACCACAATGAAACCGGTCAGTCGGCTCTGTGTGGGTGAGATGAAAGAGATTCAGTCTGGTGTCACTAATGAGTTCATGCAACTAACCACTCAGGTCCACTGCCCCCTTTCTCGTAGCATGGAGAGACAGACTTGGCTTGCTTTTATCTCTTTCAGTGACAGGATGAAAAGATTTCATATTAGTAGGTACATTATAGGCATACTAAACAGATTGAAGCAACACTGACTTAAAAAACTCCAGATAGACTAGAAAAGGAAAGCCCAATAAGATCAACAGGATCTAGAAACAGCTGGGCATGGTGCAGACCTGAACCTGTCAGTGAGGAAGAAACTGAGGCAGAAGGAGTTTTAAGTTCAAGGCCAGCCCAAGGTGCGTAGCAACTTCCGGTTCAGGCCGGGCTGCACAGTGAGACTCTTGTCTCAGAAACATAAAAACGGGACTAGAGAGGTAGGTAGCTCAGGAGTTAAGCGCACACACTGTTCCTCAGAGGGCCTAAGTTCAGTTTCCAGCACTCGTGTAGGGAGCTCTCAGCCCGCTGGAACCCAAGCTTCAGGGGATTTGAGGCCCCTTCCAGTCTCCCCAGGTGCCCACAGCACATGCGCAAATACATACACACATAAATAAAGACAAAAAATTTCTCTTCTGGCTTTTAAGACAAGGTCTCTCTATGTAGCCTTGGTTGTCCTGGAACTCACTCTAGATCAGGCTGGCCTTTAATGCAGAGACCCACCCTCCTCTGCCACTGAGTGCTGGGATTAAAGGCGTGTACTACCACTGCCTGGCAAAAAAACATTTTTTAATCTAAAACAAAACAAATAAACAAAAAGAGAAAACTGTATTAGGGTGGAAATTTCAAAATTAATTATAAATAGATATCTAAGTACATAAAATTAGGTGAAATCCAATAGTGGATAACACTGAGCACCTAACTTTTAGAAATTATACTTTCAATGAGTCAAAAGAAGGTAAAAGGTATATAAACATACAAACTAACTAAGACAGGGCTAGAAAAAGGATTGCAACCCAAGGAAAAAGATAATTAGAAAAACAAAAATATCTTCTAAAACATCTGAATGTATTTTCGGCAGGACTGTTGTCAGGGATATTGGCACATTAATGTGACATTTAAAGATTCAGAACAATCTGTTAATAAAACCACCAGGCAGCAAGAACCATCTTAATTATGCCAAAAAGACAAAACAAAACTCCACACCAGAGTGCAGACCCCCAAAGTCAGGACCTGAGTGAAACGACAACAGGCTGAGAGACGACCAAAGACGGAGACTACAGGTTTCCATCAGAATGGATTCAGGTTCCCAGAAACATATATATGCCCTTCTCTCTTCTGTGAAACAGTGACGAGGTTAGCCATACAGTCAAACTCAGCTTTAAAACACTTTTGACCCAGGCCATGTAATAAGCGTCCCGCTTCTTGCCTGCCAAAATGTATGTCAGTTCAGAGAGAGTTTGCCTCCGTAACGCCAGACATCTGTGCAAAAGCTGGAAATGCTGGTCAAGGATTTTCACGTTTTTGTCGACATGGTGCCAAACATCTGGGAATTTGAAAATATCTAGATAATTGACTGGTTTTTTTTTTTAACTTTTTATCCAGATGTTTGGCATCAGAATAAAATACCACCTATTTAAGTGCATACATGATGTAAAAGCTCTCACAATACACCATTAATATTTGGAAATAAGTTTGAAGGCATATGTGCAGTGGGATTTGGGATTTGAAAGCAAAAATTGCATGTGTGCTCAAGAAAAGAACCCAGACAGAATCAGACTGAAATCTTTGTGGTTGTTGCTGGGTCTCAGGGTGAGGGGATTACTTCTGACCTTGACGGGGCTTGTAGTTTTCCGAGGGGTTCTAAAGCCGTTCAGGAAGGCAGCTCACTGGCTGCTTAGATGGTGTCTGATAATTTGGAAGCCGAGTTTCATTTCGTGTTAGCAATTGTCTACTCATAGTTGTGGCTGTGAACCTGCTGGTGAGTGAGGCTGGCTTGAGGGGGAAGAACGGTAAAGCTAACAAAGCTGTGAACACTCTAGAGATGACAGGACTGTGGAGTGCAGGTAGGTAGAAGCAATGAGACTCATAGAGTTCCCACGGAAGCAACAAAACCTTGTATTCCGCACATATTCCCATCTACGCCCACGGCCACGCCTATACATCCAAAGGCTGACTGATGGAATGCCCTACTAAAACTCTCATTTTAAAGGTACTGACATGATAGCCTCAAGGAGCTTTATTCCCAGGCCTGACATTCAGGGCTAAAAAATGACCTAAAGATGTAGCTCTAAAGTAGAGCCCCTGACTATCATGCCCAAGGTCCTGGATTCAGTCTCTAGTTCTCCATTAATAATAATAATAATTAAAGAAAGAAAAGATTAGAACAAAAGGTCCACTTTCCATATGGAAGCCAGGATAGGATGGGGTTCCCCCACCCCAGAATAAACAATAAACATATGTGTCATCCAGCTATACCACTCCCAGGTACAAACCCAAAATATTCCATAGCCTAGTACAGAAACCCTAGTATAGCCATGTTCATTGCTGCTCTATTCACAACAGCAAGGAAATGGAGCTACCTAGATGCCCATGAAGAGATGAGTGTATAATGAAAACATAGTGCATATACACAATGAGATTTTAATTAAGGTGTAAAGAAAAAATGAAATGAAATCTACAAGAAATAGATAGATTTAGAAAGCATAAAGCTGAACCAAACTCAAAAAGTCAAAAGAAAAGAAAACATACGCTCTCTCATAGTTGGGTCCTAGCCTACCCCCCATATATATGCATGTACTCATATATACACACATATGTACATATATGCATACATATATACACACATATATATATAAACACATATATGTTGTGGAATATTTGTTTACACTATGAAGATGTGTGCCAAGGAGCCTTCTGATTGGTTTAATAAAGACCAAAATGCCCAATAACAAAGCAGGAAGAGTTTAGGTGGGGCTTCTGGGGACAGAGAGGACTCTGAGAATGGCAGACACAGGACACAGAGACATGGAGGAAACAGGATAGGTAGTATACAATAGAATGTAGATTAAAATAAATGGGTTAATCTAAGTTATAAGAGTTAGTGGGACAAACCTAGCCTAAGGCTGAGCTTTTATAATTAATATTAAGTCTCTGTATCAGTATTTGTGAGGTGGTAGCCCAAAGAAAAGTCCAGTTACATATGTAGGGTCGAATATCCACATTAGGGCCTGAGAAAGCAGGTTCTCAGGTAGGCTCAGCATACAGAGGTGTCTTGACAGTGGTTTCTGTCCTGCCTAGTCCTGAAGCTGTTCAGTCCCAAAGAAACCCACAGAGGCCTACATTAATTATAAAATGGTTGGCCTTTTAGCTCAGGCTTCTTATTAGCTCTTTCTTACATTTTAAACTAGCCCATTATTCTTGCCTATGCTAGCCGCGTGGCTTGGTTCCTTTTTCAGTGAGGTATTCTCACTTGTTTGCTCTGTGTCTGGCTTCCTCTGTGGCTGGGTGACGACTACAGAGTTAATCTTTCCTCTTCCCAGAATTCTCCTGTTCTCATTGCCCCACCTCTACTTCCTTCCTGGTCACCCCACCTATACTTTCTGCCTGACTACTGGTCAATCAGCATTTTACTAAAAATAACACAAGTGAAAGAATAAAAGAGACTGGGTCTCTCTGTAGTTTTGGAGCCAGTCCTAGAACTAGTTCTTGTAGGTCAGGCTGGCCTTGAACTCACAGAGATCCACGTGTCTCTACCTTCCGAGTACTAGGATTAAAGGTGTGTACCACCACTGTCCAGCTAGGTGCAGCACTTTTAAGAGGTACTGCTGTAGAGTCAAGCACTTGAGCTGCCAGCACTGGGCTCAAATGCCTGCTTTAGGCAAACACAACAATTCATCAGAGTTAGAAGAGGCTGCAGATATGAAAAAAAAAAAAAAAAAAGAGCCGGGTCCAGGCAGACTAAACCTCTGAACAAGTTACAATGTGTTTGAAAATGTACTTAGATGCTAAATAAATAAAAAAAATGAGTATAGACAGTCATAGAAAAAATAGTTTAAAAATAATAAAGTCTTTAAAGAAAGAGTAAAGTAGCATAGAAATACGTCTTGTAAGGATGGAAACTACACAGGGCATCTGGATCCTGTATGGGGCTTTGTTGACTTTCAACTTTTTAAATGCTAATTTACAAAAAAATAGCTGCTGAGGCACATTGGATTATGGAAACTGCTAAATTAAACCAACCTGTATATTAAAAAAAAAAACTTTACTTCAGAATGAAAGTTAAAAATTGTTGTATTGGAGGAGAGGTTATGCCTTTGTTTCCACAGAAAACTAAAAGTCATGGTTTTCTTCAAGATTAATGAAGACCAGATTTGATTGGAGGAAACCTCCTGAAAATCTTGATTACAGACATGAAGAAAAAAAAAAAGGAACCAAGAAAGACTACAGTACAGGTGACATACATGCTGATCCTTCTAGTATGGGAACAGCTCTGAGACTGGATGAGACATGATAGATGTCCCCATGACTCTGTATTCTTTCATATGGCATGGATAGAGGTTTGGTTATACAGTCCAAACAGACTTATAAAGTTGACACATTCCTTTTACCTTGCTCAAACATAAAACAAAAAATCATCTTTAACAGACTTGTACATACTGCATATTCTATACTTATGTTAATGCAGATATATATGTTATCTTTAAAAGTTTATGTGTTTTCAGAACAAAAGGACCAGACACCAATGTAATCAAGTAAACCAGCTGACCCAGCCTCTCAGAAAGCCTCTGTTGAAGTTTCCTCAAAATTCTGCATCCAGAACAACTTCAAAGCTGCTAGCTGAGATGTCCCAGCCTCACAAACAATCCAGCCAAGATTTCAGATAAGCTCTACACTTTCCCATTACACAGAGACTAAACAAAAAAATAATACCACTAACCCTCCAAGGACTTGATCATCATCTCAATTTTCTCAGAGTCTCCTAAAGATGTTGTCACCCCTAGACAACAGGAAGCAGTCTAGAGAACATGACACCCACATTCAGAAGAGGTAAGGTGGGTATTTTTTTAATACATTTTTTAATTGATATTTATGGAGCTCTACATTCTTCTCTGCTGCCCTCCCTGCCTCTCCCCTCCCACCTTCAATCCTCCCCCAAGGTCCCCATGCTCCCAATTTATTCAGGAGATCTTGTCTTTTTCTACTTTCTACTTCCCATGTAGATTAGATCTATGTAAGTCTCTCTTAGTGTCCACATTGTTGTCTACGTTCTCTAGGATTGTGGTTTGTAGGCTTGCTTTCTTTGCTTTATGTTTAAAAACCATATGAGTACATATAAAACTATGAGTGAGTACATGTGATAATTGTCTTTCTGTGTCTGGGTTAGTGAGGTGGGTATTCTTGGTCATTCAGTGATTTATGGATATTTGTCATTATTTAGGGGGGTTGGTTACAAGTTGGTTATTGGTCATGGTCAGGGAAAAAGATGAACAAAGGAGACTAGGTTAAGGGATCTCTTTCTGAGGGGAAAAATGAGAATATAGTATAGAAATGAAGGGATAAAAGGGTAGATTGTTGAGTCTACTTTTAAACAACCACTAGTCTCAAATATTTTAGTATGAATTTTTCTATATCAATACAAATTTAGGACTAATTATTTTATATTCTGTATATTTTCTACTCTCATTTAAGGTAGTATACCTATGCTTCTCATTAAAATGTAATGTAAAGTTTTAGTTCTTTAAAACTATTTATAATTAAGAAATATGGGTTAGGAGTTAGTCATCTATAATAATCAAATTTATAGTCATGTTAGATACATTTTCAAGGTTAAAGAGAGATATATTTTAGATATTTATAATCCAAAAGAGATAGCTAGGTGGTCTTCAAACTCTTCAGAGACCTACAAAATATAGCATTTAAAATGTTTTAATAACCTAAAGTTTTTCATGACAGTAAGACATGTCTGCTCCAGGCAGCATCAATTTATTTCAAAAAAAGGATGATGGCATCAAAGAACCAAATATGGAATTTGTTTTTATTGTGGCAAAGTTAGCTCCTGGTAAGAAACCGCTCTTAAGTTGACTGCTGACAGTATGCTGTACAAACTGGACAAGCAGGACACAAAAGAAAGCAACTTCCAAACTTTGCCAAGAAAAGGAGAGACAGTACTTCAACATTCCTCCTTCACAGAAACGTCTGTCAGATATTCTAGGCCCACAGTCTAAAGATGGATGCCCCAAAGCTGCAGAGGAACCTTGGTGTGACTGTCCAGGAAGCCAGCAGTTTCTGTCATTTCTATAGTTTTGGAAATTGCGTGATCTCACTTCCTATTTACTCAGGTAATATTATATCCTTCTAGGGTATCTGATTGGGTAGAAGATAAGATAGTTTTAGTTTTATAGTTTTTTTTGTTATCACATTCAAAAATAGAACTTACATAAGAAATATAAAGTTTATAAGGTTAAGAAACATAAAAGCTTAAGTTGGTTGTCTAAGAAAATATTTTAAGTTCTAAAAAGATATTTTGGGGTTGGTAATTTAAATTTGGATAGAAAGAAAATTAGGCATAAAACTTTGGACTCACCAAGACAAGGTAGATAATGAAGTTTTTTTCTCTGATTTTTCCAAAAGCAAATGGACTGGACATTGCAAATGTAATCTTTACTTGATAATTGTTCTTATTGTATATAGTTTTACTATATTAGAGGTAAACCCTTTGCTTTTCATTTAGACAAAAAGAGGGGATTGTTTCAGAATATTTGTCTACATTGTGAAGATGTGTCATTGCCAAGCTGCCTTCTGATTGGTTTAATAAAGAGCTAAATGGCCAATAGCTAGTCCAACAGGACTTCTGGGTTCAAAGAGAACCCTGGGAAGAAGAAGTGCAGAGATGTGAGAAGACACAGAGGAATCAGGATGGGCAGTACATGACAGAACATTAAAATAAATTAAAATTATTTATTAAATTAAAATTATTTGAGAACTGACTGGCAGGGCAGAGAAAGGCTCACTACATATGTATAAATAGAAATACACACATACATATATATGTGTGTGTATACATGCACATACTATACACACACACACACACACACACACAGGATGTGTGATTTATTAAAACCTGAGGAAAACTATAGAGAGTAAGAAAATAGAAGAAAGGGTGCTGGGGAGATGGCTCAGTGGTTAAGGGCACTGGTTGCTCTTCCAATGGACCTGAGTTCAGTTCCCAGACCCACATGGCAGCTCACAGTTGTCTGTAACTCCAGTTCCAGAGAAACTGATGCTCCTTTCTGGCTTGTCTGGGCACTGCGTGCATGTGGTACACAGACATACAGGCTTGTCTGGGCACTGCGTGCATGTGGTACACAGACATACAGGCTTGTCTGGGCACTGCGTGCATGTGGTACACAGACATACAGGC
>JAQHUG010000015.1:2069498-2085305 GCA_028555095.1 Dicrostonyx torquatus
TCTCCACCTATTTACAACAGTTACAGACATGTGATACCAGGTCCCTCTACGAGCAGAGCATTCTTCCTGGGTATTCCAAGGAATCAGACTTCCTAGTGCACATTTATCCTCAAGTCTTCAAGTCATTTGTATTCAGCAAATCCCAAAGGGAGCCATCTTCTTTTTCTAAGTGCTTAGGCTTCTCCCTTTAAAAAAAAAAAAAAAGTGATATCCCAGCTGGGTGTGAGGGCACACTCATTTAATCCCAGCACTTGAGATGCAGGGGCAGGCTGATCTGAGTTCAAGGGCAGCCTGGTCTAAAGAGCGAGTTCCAGGACAGCCAGGGCTACCCAGAGAAAGCTTGTCTCATCTGCCCCTGGCCTCCCACAAAAGTGGTATCTCTTTGAGAACTAATATCCCGCTTAAGAACTGGGTAGCTTTATTCACCTCATTACCCAGCCAAGAAATCTAGAAGTCTTTGGTCCTCAGTCAGCAAGCAAGTCTTGACATCTGTGATTCTTCCCTTCAAACTGCTGCGAGGAAATTCAAAGCTTTGTCACTTCTGCCTAGAAAACCGTACCTGCTTTGCAAGACTCTGTGATCTCACCTCGTGGGGGACATCATCTCACCGCCACCCATTCCCTAGATCACTGAGGCTAGAAACACATTTTTAAATTGTTAATAAGCAAGTATCTGGATTGGAGACTCGAAGGTGCCATGTGTACCCACCAGAGCCACCTTTGATATATGAATCAGCTGTGTTCTTTGGTCTAAGTATGGATTCCACCTGAAATGGACCCCTGCCTCTCTCTCTTAAGTGTCCTCTGCTTGAAAGCAGAAACATCAAACGCAACACATCGACATCATCCCTGCAGAGTATAAATGTTCAACAAATATACACAGTCACCACAGCCTATTATTCTACCTACTCGCATGTTCCTTCTCTTGGAAATAGAATTATGTTATAAGACCACGGTTTTTCTTATTCATGTAATTTGATGGGAGGAAAGAAAAATAAACTATAAATTCAATTTACTGACTTACTTATTGAGGAAATTGAGAGATTACTAATAAAATATAGATATTCAGGCAAGCTTTTCTCAAAGACAGATATGTAAAAATACAGTTATTTCTGAAGCCAGTTTGTGACGTGCTTTCTCAGTTTATTTAATATAATTATAGACTGAAATCAATATGCAAAAACAAAATTCCCAAGAAATACATAAATCTCCCAAAGAAATATGTATAAATCAACTGTTTGGGTTAAAAATTTGCTATGTAAACCAAAGAATAGATTTTGAAGTTCAGAGGGAAAAAAATATACTGAATTATATTTGCTCTTAGCTTGAAGCATACTCCCTAAATCTAAACTTATTTGGAAGAGACACACACATACACAAATACATACATACATATATACATACACACATATGTATATACAGAAAGTTGAAATTTTCATTAAAATTTTATTTTTATATTATTTTTATATTATATTTATATGTTATTTATAAATTGAATTGAGTTTATGAATTTGAAAAAAAATTCCTGTGTGTTAATCCTGAGAGTTTCTAAGTGAATTGAAAACTTTGTCTGGCTGACTACAGCCTTGGGATGAATGTCCGGTCTCGGATGAATGTCGGGTCTCCCGTCTCTTAAAATCCTAGTCAAGTGTGATGGCTCACACCCGTAACCCCACCCAGCACCCAGGGAGCAGAAGCAGAAGGATCATTGCAAGATGGAGGCAAGTCTGAGCTACAGCGAGAGCCCCTCCCTTGAAAATAAGATGACACGAATAGAATCGCCATAGAAAAGATATGCCATAGAAATAGAACTGCATCGCTGGCAGAGCACAGCCAGAGACCTGCGGGAAGGCTACGCTTCTAAATGAAAACTATCCACTTCAGAATCACCTGTCGGGGAAATTGTTAATAAATTTGAAAGTAAGCAGACAGAATTGCAGTCTCTTTCCCATTATTAGCACCAGCAAATTTCAGTATAGCACCAGTGCAGGGCTTACCCACAGGGCTACCTGTGTTAGTCTCCATCAGGGCGCAAGTGTTGAGATCACCTTCTTAATAAAGCAAAATGTTGGCTGCTGGTGGTACAAGCCTTTAATCCTGGCACTTGGAAGGCTGAGGTAGGAGGACTGGGGACTTTTTAAAATTATACTTGTTTTAGAGAACACATAAAGTAATGGGTTTCAGTGTGACATTTGCACTCATGTATGTCGCTATATTTTGTTCTATCTGCCCCATCCCCTCTCCCTCTTCTTGCTGGTCTCCTCTCCAGAGTCCTTTCTGCTTTCATGACACACATCTCTACCCTGCCTGGTCTCCCAGTCCTGTCTTTACACCTCTTCCCCTCTTCCCATAGACCACTTCCATATCACACACACATGCATATATGTGTATACATGTATGTTTACAAATTTCAGTCAAGTTACTATGACGAGTAACTTGATTTTCCATTTAGCGGGATTTAGAACCGTGTATCAGGCACACCTTGAACTTTAGCCCTTAGGGTGTTTTCAGAGAGGTTGAACTGAGAAAGACCCACCCGGAATGTGGCCAGCACCATTCCTTAGCCTGGGATCCCAACTGAATAAAAAGGAAACAGCGAAAGAAACACCAGGCTTCGCTTTGCTCTGTCTCTTCATTGGGGGCACGGTGGGACTAGCCTTGTCGTGCCCACTACATTAGCCCCCACACCATGATTAAACTCTACCTTTCTTCAGCCGTGAGCTATAAACAAATCCTCCTTCCTCCCTTTATTTGCTTGTCCTGGTATTTTGTTTATAGCAATGAAGAACATTTCACTCCACACAAAAGAAAGCGTGTGGTGTTTGTCCTTCTGAGTCTGGCTTATTTCACTTACTGAGATTTCCAAGTCTGTCTGTAACATTGTTTCATCCTTCTTTACAGTTCGGTAAAACTCTGCCCTGTAAATGGCCACATGTATCCATCCATCTGGTGATGGAGTTCAAGGCGGGTTCCATGTTTTAGCTGTTGTGAAGAAAACAACAGCTGTTCAAGCATGGCTGTGGTGCGTTCAGAGTCCTTCTGCTAAGCAGTGCTATGGCGGGGGGCATCTGCTAATTCTAGTTTGAATTTCGGAACCTCAGCACTGATTTCCACAGTGGCTGTGCCAATTTTCTTTCCTACCAGTAATGTAGAAGTGTTCTTTTTCTATGATTTTGCTAGAATGTATTGTTGTCTACTTTCTTTTTTTTTTTCTTTTTTTTTGGGGGGGGGCAAAGTCTAGGCTAGCCTTTAACTCACTAAGTAGCTGAGGCTGGCCTTGCTCTGGAGATGTTAAGCCCCCTACCTTCACCTTCACCTCCCAAGTGCACAACATCCAGCATTATCCTTTGGTTTGTTTTCATAATGATAGCCATTGAGTGGGGTAAGATTCAGTGTGGTTTTAGCTTGTGCTTCCCTGGTATTAAAGGTATTGGGCTCTTTTGGTCATTTGGATTTCTTCCTTTGGGGGCTCTCTGTTAAGTGGAGTAGCCCATTTATCAACTGGATCTTTAAAAATATGGTATTTAGTTTTCAATATTCTCTGTAGGTTGTAGATATCAGCCACCAGGCAGCCATGGGCTGTCTTCGCACCCTACTGCTGCACCAAATCATGGTGATTTCGTGCTTGATCCCATAACCCAACCAACCTAAGTATCCAGAGTTTGAATCTAGCTTAGGCCACATAGTGGGCTCTAGGAAGTACCAGGCCTGGCTGGGCTACATAGCCAGCCAATGAGAGGCAGAGATTAACTTTGGCTCACAGCTGGGGAGGTTTGCCCACGACTGGTGGACCTACTTACTTTTGGAATGCAGCAAGAGAGACAGCAGCAGAGGCTGGCAAGCTCTTTCCCATGGTGAAGTGCGGTGGTAATCACTTGCCTAGTACAAACAAGGTCCCAGCACCACAACAAGCAAACAGAACAAAACAAAACCCAGATATGTTCACCACATGGCAGGCGGTATTGTGAAAAAGAAAAGGGGAGTCAGGCAGTGGTGGCGCACGCCTTTAATCCCAGCACTCGAGAGGCAGACGCAGACGGCTCTCTGTGAGTTCGAGGCCAACCTGGTCTACAAGAGCTAGTTCCAGGACAGGCTCCAAAAGCTACAGAGAAACCCTGTCTAAAAAAAAAAAAAAAAAAGGTGGGGGAAAGCAATACAAATGACAAAGAGTCAGATGTGGTGGCGCATGCACTGGGGAGACAGAGGCAGGAGGATCTCTGTGAGTTTGAGACCAGTCTGGTCTACAGAAGGAGTTCCAGGACAGCCAGGCCTTCTACACAGAGAAACCCACTCTGGTAAATAAACAAACAAAACACAGGGGGAGGGGGTACCCTTGAGGGTACATCCTCAGTGACCTAAAACCTCCACATGGGTTTCACTTAATAAAATCATACCTACCACCATCACTGACTGGGGAATAGACTTTGGGGGGACATTTGAGATCTAAACAACAGTGTCATCTGTGGCCATGTTCATTGGCCCCCCTAGTCTATTTTTCTCCTCTCTGACCTGGTGTGCTCCCACAAAGGACACTCTCCTATTCTGTCATTTACTATTTTGATTATATCTGTACCTTCAATCTGGTGCTATATTCAAATTTCTCAAAAGGTATATTTCAAACATATGAATGAATTTGAAACTACTCAATCTTTTAAATATTTTTTTTTCCTGAGGCAAAGTCTCTCATGTAGCCCAGGCTGGCCTAAAACTTGCTATGTAGTAGAGGATGACCTTGAATTTATGATCTTCCTGCCTACACCAAAAAGACTGAAATCAGAGGTGTGCCCCACACTTGGTTTAAGTGGTCCTGAGGAGCAAACCCAGGACTTTGCACATGCCAGGCAAGTGCTGTACCAAATAAGTCACATGCCCAGCCCAACTCACTCTTGGAAATCAGAGGCATATAAATAAAAGGCATTTGGAAAACTGTGAAATTATATCACGTGCTTTAACATCTTCCAACTCTGTAAATAGTAACTAGAATTAATAGATCACTTGAAACCTATTCTAATTAAAATTGTCATGCAAACTCAATGTAAATAGATACTAAGTATTAACATTATCTGAGCCTTCTCAAGCACTGAAATGCATGTAGCCTGAAGAACTTGTACCTCATTATAAAAGACTAATTTGCTCCGTGAGAGTCTGGAATAGGCATCTGCCCCTTGAGAATATTTTCATGCTAGCATCTTTTATTAACACTGTATCTCTGTTTCTTGTTTTCTAGTGGAAGAGCTTCAAAAAGCAAAGAGAACACCTTTGTGTTAATCAGTAAGTAGCATTAGAACTACATATATTAACTCCAGTGGATTGGGTCCATGTTTGCTCTGTATTTCATGTTCCCTGGGTGATGTCAAGAAAATGAAAGATGTGCTGTTTATGAAATGAAGTATTGACTCGTCCTAAGTATCACATCTTATAAAAATGCTTTCAAAACACAAGAACATGTCTTCAACTTCAACAGAGCAATGTACATTGCAAAAAGATAGGAATAAATTCTTTCCTATGCATATGTTATAAAACATTTATTTAGTAGAAAACAAAATATAAAAAGTAAAAAAAAATAATTTTATGCCATAAACCATCAAAATTGCCAAGCTATAGTTTTTTAAACATCTTAGCCATTTACTTATGTGAATAAATAATTTTTACATATCCTAATCATAGGTCAGAATAAACTTACAGTTTCATAAGGTACATTTTAGATAGTACTTTAATGTCTTTGCAGAAATGAAACTTAAATTGTTATTGATATAAAATTCCAGCACACAGTTTTTTTGAACATTTATCAGTGGTGATCTCCATTTTTGGTGAGGTTTTCCGAATCCATTTATTAATTGAAGGAAGCTGATGAATGAGAGAGGACACAACACCAGGATTTATTAAAATCAGCGCACCTCTTCTTTGACTTCATTTCCTGGATTCTTGGGTCTGTAATCCAATTAGCATTAGGCTATGGAATATGAAAAATAATCTTCAGATCATGACTCAATTACAAGTTCTTCCTAATGACCCGTGTATCTTCCCCCTCTCTATTACTTTGCCTTCTAGTTAAGAAATAAAACAAGCTTTTAATTGAGAGAAAGGGATCGTTTTAGCTTAGATTATTAAGAGTAATGCTGAACTAATGACGCGTGGCAGCCAGTGAAGTGGGGCTTGCAGCCCTGGAAGAGGGTGGGAAGAGAGAACCCAAGTGAGGAATTAAACGCAGATACAAGGGGGCTCAAGGGGAGGCTGTGGTCAGCATCTTCATCATAGGCTTGGTTTCGTGAACATTGATCAGAACTTCCCCAAGTGTACGAAATGTAGTGCTAGTGTATAGGTAACGGGAATTACTGAGGCAAACGTGATTATCAGGTGCACTTTGGGTTTTTTTTTGTTGTTTGTTTGTTTGGTTGGTTTTGTTTTTGTTTTTCGAGACAGGGTTTCTCTGTAGCTTTGGAGCCTGTCCTGGAATTAGCTCTTGTAGACCAGGCTGGTCTCGAACTCACAAAGATCCGCCTGTCTCTGCCTCCCAAGTACTGGGATTAAAGGTGTGTGCCACCACTGCCCTGCGGTAAGAGCACTTTGAACTCATTTTGCCAATAAAAACATTTAGAAATGTTGGGGCCGCTTAGGAAAACAAGCGTTGTCCTCGGTGTGGCATTTAGCTTGCTTTGCTTTTGAGTTCAGGGCTGAAACTTACTGCCATCGTTACAAAATGTAAGAACGGGGCTAAGAGGCTGAGAGTGGTTGCATGCAACCTTTAATCCCAGCACTCAGGAGGCAGAGGCAGGCAGATCTCTGTGAGTTTGAGACCAGCATGGTCTACAGAGCGAGTTCCAGAACAATCAGAGCTACACAGAGAAAATTTGTCTCTCAAAAAATAAAAGAGGGTTAAACTTTTAGCTTGATGCTTAGCACAGGTGAGTAAGTCCCACCCACCGCAGAAAAGCAAAGGGCCTGTAACAGTCAATCCCATTGTTAGTTTGATAGCATCTGGAGCTAGCTTGTCTTCTCACACATGACTTTGGGTGGGCTTGTGAGGGACCATATAGATGATGTCAGTTAAGGTTGAAAATCCCCCACCCAGTGGATTGAGCACCAGTCCATGGACTGGGGTCCTGCACTGAATTGAAAAAGAGAAAGTGGGGTGGGGTGAAGACAGCATTTGAGACTCTGTACTTCCTAACTATGGAAACAATGTGGCCTCAAACTTCTGCTGATAGGCCTTTTCCACATAATGAGTGTTCCTTCAAAATAAGAGCCTTGAGTTGACTTTGTCATGCACTTTGTAACAGAGAAGAGACAAGAAACTAGTGTGGGGACTTAAAAATAAAAACAACTGCCGAGTGGTGGTGGGACATGCCTTTAATCCCAGCAGGAACATCTGTGTGAGTTTGTGGTCAGCCTGGTCTACAGAGCTAGTTCCAGGACAGCTAGGACTGTTGCACAGAGAAATCCTGTCTCGGAAAATTAAAATAATAGTAATAAACAACACTTACTGGGTGGTGGTGGCACACACCTTTAATCTTAGCCCTCGGGAGGCAGAGGCAGATGGGTCTCTGTGAATTTGAGGCCAGCCTGGTCTACAATGCAAGTTCCAGGTCAGCCAGAGCTGTTACACAGAGAAACACTGTCTCGAAGAACAAAATACAAGCAAAGAAAAAAAAAGTGTTGAAATCATGCATAGGCTTTTTTTGTTTGAGTAGGCAAATAATATTTTGCTGATATCTTTATTCTGTTAAACTTTAACCCTGTTGTTATTCAACTTGGTGATTATTATGTAAAAATCCCAGTTAGGCATGGAGGATAACATTTACCATCTCAAAACTTAGGTGACTGAGGCAGGAGGATTGAGGCCAGCCTGGGCTAGAGTCTAGATTGCAAAGTGAGTTTAAAAGCAGAAGAAGAGTGTAGGGGCTGGAGAGGTGTTTTGTTGGGTAAGAACACTGACTGCTTTTCCAGAAGACCCGGGTTTAATTCTCGGCACCTACATGATAGTTTACAACCACGTGAGACTCCAGTTCCTGGGAATCCTGTGCCCTCTTCTGGCCTCTTTGAGTACTCAGGCACATACATGGTGCACAGACATACATTCAGGCAAAGCACCCATACCTACGCAATTAAATTAAATAAACACTGTATTTATTATCTATAATACTCACTTAACGATTAAGTATTAATATTGCATATTTTCTCACAGTCATATGCATCTCATAATGATGGGTTTAGGACTTCTCTTTCCCCTGCATGAAAGAAGAGTAAGATATAAATTTTTTTCTTCTTTTTATTTTCTTTCTCTCTTTTTTTACATTTATTTATTTGATTTTGTGTGTGGTGATCATGGAAACTGTGATGTGAGGTTCTATGGTGGTTTAAATGAGATGTCCCCCACAGTCTCGGACATTTAGACACTTGGTCTCCAGTTGGAGCACTGTCTGGGTAGGCATAAAATGTGTGAACTTGTAGAGGAAGTATATCACTAGGGGTGCTCTAAGGTTTAAAAACTCTGAGCTGATCCTGATCCCGCTTCTCTTTGCTTGCTGCTTTCAGTTTAAAATTGAGTCGTCAGCTGTTGCTCCTGCTGCCCTGGCGTCCCTGGGGCATCCCAGGCTCTGACCCTTTGGAACTGTTAGCCAAATAAACCCTTCTATAAGCTGCCTTGATCATTGTTCTTTCTCACAGCAACAGAAAAGTAACTAATACTGGTGCCGTGGAGCATGTGGAGGGCTGCAGGGCCCATGGGTCTACCCCTGCTCCCGGGGTTCATCTTGAGGACAGTTTCTGGCCAGCCAGCTAAACATCCTGTTTGTTCTTGTGCTCCCTCTGTCTTGCCTGGTGGTTAGCTATAGGGCCATTGTTTACTCCAGCTTGGATGTGGTAATATCCCACCTGCCTGGTGCAGTGGCTAGGTACATAAGGTTTTTCCTAAGCTTGAATAAACAGCATTCGGCTGATTTCCTTTCTTTCTTTTTCGAGATAGGGTTTCTCTGTGGCTTTGGAGCCTGCACTGGAACTAGCTCTGTAGACCAGGCTGGTCTCGAACTCACAGAGAGCCAGCTGCCTCTGCCTCCCAAGTGCTGGGATTAAAGGCCTGTGCCACCACCGCCCGGTCTGATTTCCTTTCAAATAACCCAGGTCTCTTGTGTGTTCTTTCAATCTCCAGGCCCTTGCCCAGCTCACAAATGGTACAGTGGTACACGAACTGTACCAAGAGAGTAATGCAGGCGTTGCAGAGGTCAGATGTGAATTTGTAAGAGCTGGCTCTCTCCTTCCACCATGTGAGTCCCAGGGATCAGTCTCAGGGCATGGAACTTGCTGTGAACACCTTTATCCCCACTGTGGTGCTTTGAATAGGCATGGCCCCCATAGGCTGATAGATGTGAATGCTTGCTCATCAGGGAGTGGAACTATTAGAAGGTGTGGCCTTGTTGGAGTAGGCACGGCTTTGTTGGAGGAAGTGTATCACTGGGGGTGGTATCTCTCTGTCTTCCTGCTGCCTGCTGATCCAGAGAACTCCAGACTCCTTCTCCAGCATGTCTACCTGTGTGCTGTCTTGCTTCCCCCATGATGAGAACAGACTAAACCTTTGAACCTGCGAGCCAGCCCTAAATAAATGTTTACCTTTATAAGAGTTGCCCTGGGGCTAGGCGGTGGTGGTGCGTGTGTCTTTGATCCCAGCACTTGGGAGGCAGAGGCAGGAGGATCTCTATGGGTTTGAGGCCAGCATGGTCTACAAGAACTAGTTCCAGGATAGGCTCTAAAGCTACAGAGAAACCCTGTCTCAAAAAACCATTAAGATAGGATTTTTCTGTGTAGCCCTTGTGGTTTTGGAACTCACTCTGTAGACTAGGCTGGCCTCGATGTCACAAAGATCCACCTGCCTCTGTCTCCCATGTGCTGTGTTTAAAGGTGTGCACCATCACTGCCCCTCTCTCTATGCGTGTGTGTGTGTGTAAGTTTTTTTATTTTTTTAAAACAGGGTTTCTCTGTGTAGACTAGTCTAACATCAAACTCAGATATCACCTCCCTCTGCCTCCTGCGTGTGCCACCACTGCCCAGCCTTAGTTACTTTTCTGTTGCTGTGACAAAGCATGACTAAGGCAACTTATAAAAGAAAGTATTTAATTTGAGGTGCATAGTTCCAGAGAGTTAAAGACTCTGACCAGGAAGCAGGAAGAGAACAGGATGTGGGCTATAAACTGCAAGCAATGCCCACTGTGACGCACTTCCTCCATCAAGATTCCATAACCTTTCCAAACAGCGCCACCATCTCGGGACCAATTTCAAATGCAAGAGGCTATGGTGGACATTTCATATTTCGGGATCAATTTCAAATGCAAGAGGCTATGGTGGACATTTCATATTCAAACAACACAACCACCCAAACCTTAAGACCTGAATTCAGTTCCCAGCACTGAGGAGATGGCCTTTTGGCTCAATCTCTGAGCTCCAGGTTAAGTGACAGACTCTATAAAAAATAAATAAATAAGATGGTAGAGAATGATACCTGTCATCGATTATGGCTTCCATATGCATGCACACACACACACACACACACACACACACACACACACATATATATATATATATACTTATATAAACACTGCACATCAAAGATTATCTTATCAATCAACCCTCTCATAAGAACCACGCTCTCATCACTATATCCTGTATATTTTTATATCACTGTAACCATCGCTTCTCGGCCTTTTGGCTAAGATCAAGTGTAGTATCACTGTAACCAGATACTTATGTATACTGCATTTGGAAGCTGGACAGAAGTCCTGGTAGTTAAGAGTACTCACGGAGCCGGGCGGTGGTGGCGCACGCCTTTAATCCCAACACTCGGGAGGCAGAGGCAGGCGGATCTTTGTGAGTTCGAGACCCGAGACCAGCCTGGTCTACAAGAGCTAGTTCCAGGACAGGCTCCAAAGCCACAGAGAAACCCTGTCTCGAAAAAAAAAAAAAAAAAAAAAAAGAGTACTCACGGATATTGCAGGACAGCAGAATTTGCTTTCCAGCTTCCATGAGGGGTGGTTTCACAACTGCTTGAAACTCTGGCTCTAGGGAACCCAACACCCTCCTCAGGAGCCTGCATGCAAGTGTAATACAAGCAGGTATTTTTGTGCACACACACAAACAATGAAAATCTTTTTTTTTAAATTTTTTTTAACAATGAAAATCTTAAAATGAGCTCTGCATTTAACATATTGAAGGTTCCTTTTCTCCCATTTCAGTGAAAAGCAAACCCTTCGAATAGACAGGCTTGCATAACTTGGGTAAACTGATGCTTGTCCGTGACAATATTGTCTATTCCCACCTGAAATACCTCATATATCAGCTGGGAAAACCACACCATCCCAGTTATATTTGCCTGGTTGGCTTCCTAGAAAGTGAGTGTAAGCCAGTGGTTTGGCATGATGAGGAGTTCTGCTGGGAACGTGGCAGCTGTGCAGGGCCACAGGCTTCTTGGGCAGTAGCGCTCTCCTCTACAGCCAGCATTCAGCCCATTCTACTGGGAACTTGAAAGTGGGATGTAACTACCCAGCTTCCCTAGAGCGCAGTTTGGAAGGGCACTTACAATATCCCAGAAGCAAGTTATTGAGCTACATGCTTCTGTTTGGGGTACAAAATGCATGTACAGGGCTGGAGAGATGGCTCAGAGGTTAAGAGAACTGACTGCTGTTCTAGAGGTCCTGAGTTCAATTCCCAGCAACCATATGATGGCTCACTCCCATTGTAATGAGATCTGAGATCTGGTGCCCAGAACACTAAGATCTCAGATAAACAAATTTAAACAAACAAACAAAATACATGTACAATATGACACTAATTTTGCTAACAGTGGTCACATAAAAGAAAACGAAGCCAAACAACTGGGCATGGTAGCACATCTAGCCAACCCACCTTTCAGGAGCCTGAGGAAGAAGACTGCTTCAAGTTCCGTGCCAGCCTGGGCCACGGGGCTACAGAGTAAAACCTGTAACAACAAAAAAAGAAGGAGGAGAGAATGCAAATTAATCTAAGCAAATTGCTGGCTTTCAATAGGTGTAAAATTCATAGATGGAAAGAAGGTGTCCTGTCTCCTCTCTGATGCGAGGAGAGCATCTGGTGA
This sequence comes from Dicrostonyx torquatus, assembly GCA_028555095.1. Taxonomy (NCBI): domain Eukaryota; kingdom Metazoa; phylum Chordata; class Mammalia; order Rodentia; family Cricetidae; genus Dicrostonyx; species Dicrostonyx torquatus. The sequence goes on from JAQHUG010000015.1 coordinate 2,081,598, forward strand.
ACACTGCACCTATACGCAGATATTAATCTTCCTCTTGAAGGTCATGTACTTGAAGATTCTTAGCCAAATATGACAGTGCATGCCTGTGATTCCAGTCTGGAGAGACACAGACAGGAGGGTGGACACGACCTGGTGGCAGCTACAGAGTGATTTCCAGACCTGCCTGAACTACACAGTAAGACTTATTTCAAAACGAAACAGAGTCTTATGTCAGGTTAATTTTCACTGAATTTCTCATCTCACTAACTTTGATTTTTTTTTATTTTTTTTTTTTTTTAGTAAAATGCTCTCCCCTCCTTCGCTGGAAAAATGAAGCAGAGCAAAAAAAAAAAAAACAACAAAAATGAAGCAGAGCTATTAACTGCCAACTTCGAGGCCACCTTTAAAATATTAGCACCTGCTTTACCATCTAATAAGATGCCAGTATGCTCTGATTTTCAGTTGTGTAAAAAATAAGAGTATCACACTTAATCAAGAATTACTATTTGGCACAATATTAGATTACCAATATTTTAAAAAATGAGAATGTATTGAATATAGGGTTCCTTGGTTCAAAAACAAAACCAAGTCCTGAGTTTGCAGTATCTCGACTCATCTGCTATTCATTCATCTCAGCTATATTTACTGAGCTTACCATATGGTAGGCATAGTATTAGGAACAAAAAACTAAAAGACAGACAAGCTGGGCACAGTGGCATTTGTCCATCATCCAGAGGTTCAAAGCTAAGAGCATATCTCCTTTTAAAATATCTTATTATTATTATCATTTACTTTGGTTTTGTGAGACAAGGTTTCTCTAGGTAACAGCTCTGGCTGTCCTAGAACTCTCTCTGTGAACCAGGCTGGCTTCAAATTTTCAGAGATCCGCCTGCTTCTGCCTCCTGAGTGCTGGGACTACAGTGCATGCCACCACTGTCTGGTTATTTTTATTATTGTTTAAATTGTGGGGCTGTTAAAGGCTAGGCTCACAACCAAAACTACAAAATTGTGTGCAGGTGTGTGTATCTGCATGTGGGTGTGTGCACATGAGCACAGGTATACAAGGAGGCCAGAGGAATCAGATCCTCAGCAGTTAGAGTTTCAGACAGTTGTGAGCCGCCGGACATGGCTGCTGGGAACTGAACTCATGTCCCCATGAAGAACAGCAAGTGCCCTTTACCACTAAGTCATCTCTCCAGTTCTGTGAGATCCTATCTTTAAAAAAAAAAAAATCAAATAGGTACACAGCAATGGACCCTGGCCTCTAAGAATTTGGATGAAATAATACTGAATAGATAGATGAAAGAGCCACTTGCTTTAAAGTTGATAGCATTCCAGGTATGGAAGAGTTCGTAGTTCATATGTTAACTGAAAGCATGACCACGTCACCTCGCCTGGTGGTGAGAGCCCACAGTTACAGCTCCTTGGGGAGTCTGAGGCAGGTCATCTGAACACAGGACCGAACAGTCGGAATGACGTGGGAGAGACTTCTCAAAGCAGAAAGCCACGAATATTTCCTGCAGAGCTTTTAGTCAGTTTTAGTGCATCTACCAGCACCCATACTGGGATCCTTTGGAACTCATTTATCCGCTGCAATGTCATATAGTTGTAGGGATGCTTTACAGGGATCCGACACACACTGTCTAAAGCCCCCTCTCTGCCTATCCATCTTACCACTCTCTCTTAAAAGCAGTCATATTTTCCCCCTTAGTTTTCTTTAGATCTGAATGTTTTCGGTGTCAACACGGTAGGATCATGTCTCGCATACGCTTGCTTCTTCTGGAACAAGTCCAGTGTTTTGAAGAGCATTTCAGTTAGTTCATCTTATCGTTCATGGATGAGAAGCATTCCTCGGCGACCCAAACCTGTTATTTCCCAGCAGGAAGTACTAGGTCACTGCTCTTCTTGGCCCGCAAGGCACAAATTATCTAACTGTGGAGAGAAAGTTTGCTATGTATCTAGCTAGCATCTAATTTTTACCCTCTGCCTCTATTTATTCTATGAAAAAAAAAATACATTTGAAAAGGCTCAAGGAAACGGAAATAGTTCCGCGGAGGAACAAGACCTGTTTAAATCCCATCACCGGACTGGGCCTTGGCCCCTCTACTTGGAAGAGCACAAGAACCCTGGACCCAGACACATTGTTCCCGGGCAACCTGGCTCACAAAAACTTCCAACTCGAGCGGTGGAAGTGCTCTGTAACTTTTTATTTCACTCCTTAGGCAAGCACAGAGTAATAGGGCCCGAGGGCCAGACAGCCTTCCTGTACCCTGAACTGACTCCCAATCTTGTTTAAGCCTCTGGCTATTCCTGTCAGCCTCTAGGGCTGTGGTTCTCAACCTTCCTACCACTGTAACCCTTTAATACAGTTCCTTATGTTGTGGTGACCACAATCATAAAATATCTGTGTTTTCTGATGGTCTTGAGAACGGCTAAAGGCACCATCAAGTCAAGAGGGCTTGTGAGAGTGGGGGAAGCTGCCTTCAGGCCGCTACGGTGTGGTGTGGCGGTGTAGCGAGGCTTTGAGGGGCGTGTAGTGCATGACTTTAATCCCAGCACTCCGGAGGCAGAGGCGGGCAGAGCTCTGAGTTGGAGGCCAGCCTGATTTACAGAGCAAGTCCTCGGACAGTCAGTGCTACACAGAGAACACCTCTGGGATCAAAGGTGAGCAAGACCACCACCCAGCTGCTTTGCGTTATCTTTAGCCCCTTAAATAGCCGTTCCTTGCCCTCCTCTGTGTTAGAACTGTGACTAATAAAAAAAAAAATCTTGGCTACTGGAGTAATGGCACCCACTTTTAGTCCCAATCCTAAGGAAGCCGAGGCAGTGGGATCTCTGTGAGCCTGGTCTGCATGATGAGCTCCAAGACATCCAGAGCTGCACAGGGAGATCCTGTCTCCAAAAGAAAAAGAGAAGGACTTCTGAAATTCATTCACTTAACAAAACAATAGTTTCTACCAACCAACGCCCATGTCACCCGACAGCTTCTGAGGCCTGGAGCTGAGGTTCCTCTGGCTTACTGTAACTGGGGTGGGAGTGGGAGGGGGTGGGGTGGGGGTAGGGGGTAGGGTTGTGCTTAATCTTTCTACCAATGCCATCGCAGAGAACCTTGACTTAGGACTTTCTTAGCTCTGTACTTATAAAAAAAAAAACTTCCTGAAACCGCTTTCCATTGGAACACAGAGTTTGGGGCAACTTAAGTCTGTGTTTCTAGGTCGTGATCACGCATATTTGGTTCCACGACAAATTATTTCGTAGCCCTTTGGTGGTAAAAGTTGTGTTTGTCTCACAGTAAGTCACTTTTCACAGGTATCATAGAACCGAGGCGTTGGCATGGGCCCATGAAGTCCCAAGCATCTGGTATTATCTCCTCAGGTGGATTGTGGTAAGTTCTTTTGGCGCTGCCTGGTGTGGTGAGAGATTCATTTGTTTATTCTGAGGTTATTTAAGGATCCTATTTGATAGGTGCCTTTTTCTTTGGGGCTTGGTCCCAGAGTATTTGGTTAAAGGTATCTATTTTGTTTGTTTGCTTTGGAAACATTTCAGTCTAGACATTTGTTTTTGCTTACTGCCCTGCTCTCAGACCTGGGAAACCATTTTGGATTCTGAGCCTTTGTTACACTTACCAGTATTCTCCTTCACCTAGCCTACCCCAACCCTGCTTCTGCCTCCTCCTTCCCTACCCCTACCCTGCTTCCACCTCCTCCTTCCCTACCCCAACCCTGCTTC
>JAQHUG010000015.1:2101332-2114135 GCA_028555095.1 Dicrostonyx torquatus
CTAAACTACAATTATAATAGTAAAGAGTATCATGTTACTGACATTTTAAAACATTATTTATGTATTTACTCAATGTGTGTGTATATATAAGTGTATGTGTGTATATGTGTGTATGCATGCATGTGTGTCTGTGTGTGTATGTGTGTACATGTATATGTGTATATGTATGTATATGAGTGTGTATGTATGTATATATGTGTGTGAGTGTGTATGTATATATGTTGCGTGGGTGTGCATGTGTGTTTATATATGTGTGTGTATGTATATGAGTGTGTTTGTGTGTATATATGTGTGTGAATGTGTATGGATGTGTGCGTGTATATGTGTATATATGAGTGTGTATGTATGTATATATGTGTGTGAGTGTGTATGTATGTGTGTGTGTATGTGTATGTAGGTAAGAAAACAACTTGCCAGAATCTACTTCCTTCTTCCTTCATATGGACCTCAGGGACTGTCTTAGATCATCAAACTTTGCTTTATCTGCTGAGCCATCTGGCCAGTCTCAATATATCTAAAAGCAAGAAAGCTAGTTATAAATTTTAGGAAAATAAATTATTCATAATAGTATAGCACTTAAAAATAGATCCAGCCACCACAGACTGTCACTGACTATTCAAAGCTTGCCATATAAAGGAAATCACTTTAGATCATTAAAAACAATAACATTATTTTTGAAATGAACAGATTCAACATAAAAACTCCTTGAAGAATAACAACATTAGATATGTCAAATTAAAATGTCTCCCCTTAAGATTTAACATAATAAAAATCCTAGAAATAATCAAGAAGAAGCCAACAGTGAAATCAAGGCAAATACACTTGGGCCATTTTTCTCAGTAAAGAATATGATGTTTCTTAAAAAGAGTATGAGCTTCTGGTTCTTCATAAAGTTCCAGAAAATTCCACTGTACTATAGATTCTTTTTTGAGATCATGCCTGTGGGAATCGCAAACTTCTCAGCTTGTCCCTGAGAGGTGGTTGTGCAGACTGGTGAGAACCAGTGCCTGAGCCTTTCTCTTTGCTGCAGTCAGATCGCATTGCTGGTGGCATGTTTATAGACGACCGTCACTTGTAGATAAGATGTTTTGCATTTTAGAATTTATTAAAGCTAATGTGCTGTGGACAGAACAGTAGGAGTTTTGTTTATAAGGAAATGTTACATTCTATTGTAACGGCTATTCCGTGGCTGTGCATACCTTTCTGTAAAGAGGCAGAGGCAGAGAGTCCTTACCAAAATCATCTCCAGTGGCAGGTTTGTGTGGTTTTTTTTTTGTTTGGTTTTTTGTTTTTTTTTTTAGGTTTTAGGTTTTAGGTTTTACAAGACCGGGTTTCTCTGTAGCTTTGGAACCTGTCCTGGAACTAGCTCTTGTAGATCAGGCTGGCCTCAAACTCACAGAGATCTGCCTGCCTCTGCCTCTCGAGCGCTGGGAATAAATGAATGCACCACCACCATCTGACTCCAGTGGTAGTTTTTAATCAAGTACAATGTGCAAAAAAGGTCCATCCCTGTCCAGCGTCATGGTCTAGTCCAGCTAGGGCATGCTGCTGCTCCCAGGGCTGTCACTTTGCTCCCAAACGCTAGGCTGACCACCAGGGATGGGTTCCTATCTGGCATTCAGCATTGCTCTTCATTGTTGGCAGACTGGGACTCAGGCTATGGTATCTTCCCCGGCTGGGAGTGTGTGCTGCCGCCATGAGCATTGAGTCTACTAAATAAAGGTAATAGCTGGAAAACAGGTTGTCAGTCATGTCACAGAAGTTCCGTACCTCCTGGTTACAGCGTTCCTCCGATGCAGGAAGTACAGCGGTGGGCCCACACTCATGCAGTTCCCTGGGTGGCCTATGTTCCCCACCACCCTGAAGCAGGTGTCTTGACGGAACAGCGGAAGGCTATTTCGAAGATTCCGTAATAGTACCAGTTAGGTGGTAGTACTGAATAGTTAGGTGACAATGTCGCAGAGCTGCCACTATCAGCTCCCGTTTCTCTCATAGCCAGGATCCACACAGTTCAGGACTCATGGGTGGGAATGAGCAGGAGGCCACTCATTATCAGTTCAGACCCACTAGCAAATACATTTTCTTCCTAATCAGCAGAAGGTGTGCACCACTAATCTAAGGCCATTTTGCTAACCTTTTCGTTGAGAGAAAGTGCCTAGCAGAGTGCCCTAGGAAAGACAGGCTTATTTTAGCTCACAGCTTGAGGGTATAGCCCAGCGTGGTGGGGAAATCATCATGGGAGGAAGATGAGGGGGATGGGCACATTGTGTGCACAAGCAGGAAGCAGCTGGTCTTCTCCTTTTTATTAAGTCCATAGGGTCACACATACTCAGGGCATTCTGCTCCGTTAAAATTCTACACACTGTCAAGTTCACAATGAGATTTTTTGGTTTGATTTGTCAAGGCAGAATCTCACTTGTATAGAGCTCTGACTGGCCTGAAACTCACAGTAAAGAACCAGGCTGGTCTAGAAGTCAGGAGACCCACCTCCATCTGCCTCCCAAGTGCTGGGATTAAAGACGTGTGCCACCACACCCAGCTCACAATGAAGATTAAACCATGATTACAAAGAAGGTTGTTCCCACTGATTCTACGGATTAGAGTTAACATTAACTCTGAAGTAAAATTGCCCCTTTGAACAGCTCAAACTTTGAATTCAACAGGCAGAGAAGAGCATCAAAGTCTTGCACGGACAGAGCAACTGATGCTGCTCATCAAGGAGAAACTGATCAGCCAGTACCCAGGAAGGCATACATGAACATGTCTGAGGGACAGGAGATCCACTTGGGTACCCCCTTGGCCAACCATACCCTGGGCTTAAAGTCCTCGGTAAACATAATTCATCTATTTATTTTTGTTTTTCAAGGCAGTGTTTCCCTGTGTAACTCTGGTTGTCTTGGATCTCTGTAGTCTAGGCTGGCCTTGAACTCACAGAGATCTGCCTGCTTCTGCCTCTCAAGTACTAGGATTAAAGGGATTAAAGGCATGTGCCACCACCTCTTGGCTAGTAAATATAGTTTAATTTAGGCATGGCCAGTAATAAGCTAGATTCTTTGTGAATGATGTTTTGGGTTGTCTTGCCTGATAAAGAAGCGTGACCTGCTCAAGGGAGGCACTTGTTGAGCAGCAGTAGTGGATTGTGGGAGAAGATGATGTAAGAGCGAACTTCTAACACCTGGTGAGTGGCAGAATGAGGAAGGAGCACAAATGCTAAAGGTATTTCTTATTTTATTATGAGTTCCTGCATGTGTGCATGACAAATATTCTTGTTGCTTCCTTTCTGTATCCCCTTACCATATGAAATAAGATGTGTTAGTTTTGCATTGCAGTTTTTAACACTTGGGAACCTTGTATTAAAATAGTGTTCTAGTCACAGGCCACGAAAATGCGCAAACCTCCCCCAGTGGCTCTGCAACAGGGTTTCTCTGTAGCTTTGGAGCCTGCGCTGGAACTAGCTCTTGTAGACCAGGCTGGTCTCGAACTCAAAAAGATCCACCTGCCTTTGCTTCCCGAGTACTGGGATTAAAGGCGTGCGCCACCACCACCCGGCGGTTGATGAATACTTATTGTATGCCTAGCGTGTGTTATTAAGAGATGGGAGTTTTGTTTGGATTAATAAATAGACAGAAACCAATTCTAGGCCATCTGTGGTAGTTTTGTGCCTTATCTTCTGTGTCGAAGGGTTGTTAATATACGTTGCTTATTGCAAAAGCATCAAGTCCAAAAGTAACTATTATCAATGGTAAAGGCTATATCTATCTGTGAAAAGCTTTGAAGTATAGAGTACAAAACACAAGCAACTTTATTGGACTTATTCTATAAGTTTAGTTTTTCTTTGATTGGTGGAGGATTAGAACCTATTCTCTGTATGGCAACAAAACTTTGTAAGGGGCTCAAATTCTCAGAGCTAAGACATTAAAAATGGTGCTAAGAGCTGAGGTCTAACAGGAGCAAAGCCCTAACAGCACCAGGAAAGAAAGGGAGGGCAGGAGAGAGGGAGAGTGAGAAACACCCACACCCACACACACACACACACATAAACACACACACACACACACACAGAGAAAGAGAGAGAGAGAGAGAGAGAGAGAGAGAGAGATCACACACATACAACACTTGAATATTCTGTGAGGACATCTACGGAGAAGGAAAACTCAGGTAGTTGCACTGGGAAGGGACCTTGTCACGCCCAGAGTGGAACGGTGAGTCTCAAGGTCATATGCTGCACTGTGGGGAAATGCTCAAACTCATCTGCTGGCGGTCTGATAGTGTAACAGAATTAGTGAGACGGGAGAGCAGAACAGAGGGCTCTTTAGGGGGAGGAAGGCGACTCACAAGAGATGAATAGAAGGGGTGGGAAGATCGGTATGGGGGTGGATGAGTGAAAACAGAGGAGATGTGTGTTTTTCAGACACACAGGTATGAAGAAGCCATAATGAAAGCCGTGACTCCACGCTAACTTTCAAAGCTAATAATGATAACATAAAGAGATGGCAGGAAGGATTTCAGAGCAAGGGACCAACGACATCTTGAGAGAATGTAATCCAGATGTGATGAAAGAAATGGTTATAACATAAGCCAAACTCTCATGAAAGGAAGAAGAACTATCTGTGGGATACAGAGTAAAAGGAGGAGCTGCTGGGACCACGGTAGTCGGCGGCAACGAGGAGATTTAGGCATGCAAAAGTTTTGTTTTCTCCCTGAGTTGCACATGCTTTAGTTCCCTCGGTGTATACTGTCCAAGGTTCTGAGATCATAAAATGTAAGACTCTGGTGGGAAACTGAGCCCTGGATGCATTTAATAATATGTTCAGATTGTTTTCATGACAAAGTTCCAGACATGAACAGCATGAACAGCATGGGTGTCTGTACAGCAAGGAACATGCACCCTAAGTCTCTCAATTGCATACTTGACAGTGGTCACCATTGTAGATTTATGCTACATGATTCTAACATGATTTTAAAGGTGAAGAAGCAAGCCCAAAGAAACCTGTGCTCAAGTCATGTTAGATTATGGGTCCATATTATGGCCTAGGGGACACACCAGGGACTGAAGAGATAGCTCAGTGGTTAAGAGTACTTGCTGGTCGTCCAGAGACGACTAAACACCATCCCTCCAAGGAGCCTGCAGTTTATTTAGGGCAATATTCATAAATGCATACAGTAACAGAAATTGTTTAAATCCAAGTGTAATAGACATGGGTGAACTGATGGTTCATATGTCCTGGGTGAGCCCTGCACAGAATGCCTTATAAAATGACCCTGGTTGTGTGACTTCACTTAGACCAGAAATCAGATTCTCAATGGCTCAGATCTCCCATCTGTACCCTCCTGGGCATCACCTGTTTCCACCAGAGATAACAACTGTCCTGATATCTGTCACCATTGATTAGTTTCATCTGTCTTTGTGCTTTATGTGAATAGAACCACGTGGTAAAATCCTGTGTGTCTGACTTTCTTTATTCAAGATTATTTATGTATGACTCATGTATATTTTTGTGTGGAGTTAAAATAGCTCATTTTTATGGCAATATAGTATTTAGTTAAATAAGATGACTTATTTATTCTTATGGTTAAGGGCTGTATAGATTACATACTTAGATATAGAGTTATTGAGCCATCATACATATATGCTCTGCTATAAAGGATGCTGTGTGTTACTGCTCTAGTTGGTGTCGTGAACCTGGGAGAGTGGTGCCTAAAATGAGGAGGACCAAAGTCGCATGTAATTGTTAACTTTATTGAGAGCGCCAGACAACCAGTACTCTGAAGGCTAAGGAGAATCACACACATGAAGTGTAGAACCACAAGGACAAGCTGCACATGGCAAAGACATGTTTTTCCATAGATGCTTTTGAGGAAATAACAATAGCCCGCTGTAATGGATGATATGAAGTGAGTTCACCCCTGTCTGCTACACCTGGGAAGCGTGCAAAAGCACATTTCAAGAATATTCTGAGCTTTCGAAGAAACTGAAGTCACAATGTTCTTGTCTTGTTTTCTTGCAGTTTTCTCACAAGCATTCAGAAATCTCCTCAAATGACTCCATTCTTGGACTGTGTTCTGATAGCCATGAACAGCTTTCAATCTACATTCCAAAGGTTCATTTTTCAATCATTTCTAATGTATAGAAATGCGATTGGCTTTTTTTGAATTTTGATCTATAATCTAGAGATCTTATAAATATACTTTGTAAATTATTTAGGATTTTTTAATGTGACCATTCTTATTATCGGCATGGCAATTTTACTTTTTCATCACTAATTTAGAAAATCTCAGTTGGGTAATGGTGGCATACACCTATAATCCCAGCACACAGGAGGCAGAGGCAAGCTGATCTCTGTGAGTTCAAGGTCAGTCTGGTTACAAAGAGAGTTCTGGGATAGCAAGGGCTACAGGGAGAAAACCTACCTCAAAACAACAACTAACCAACCAACCACACAAATAAACAAAAAGTAGCCCACACAACCCCTGTGCCCCCCCCCAAAACCCAACCAACCCCCCCCACAAAGAAAGATTCCTGCTAATAGGTCTTTTGGTGAGCACATGTTTTCACATCTGATAATTGTTGAGTAGAACTATACTTGCTGAGTTTTCTGAGGTGGTTGCAGAATCCTGCTAGTGACCAGTGAGCTTTCCAGTCCCATCTGTTAGGATGTGGTGTTCCCCATTGCCACCCCAGTCCCTGATGGTTCATTTTGTCAGCCTGCAGCCTTTCTAGTGGGTGTGGAAATGGTAGGCACTGTGGCTTTAATTTTCATCATTTCTCTGATGACTAATGACTTTAAGAATCTTTTCATGTATTTAATTAGCTGTTCACACACTTTAAAGTAACTTTTGAGGTTTTGTCACACTGTGGCATTTCTTACTATTACTTCGGAGGTGTTTCTTATTCTAGATGTAGCCACCTTGCTTGGTAAGGGAAACACAGATATGGCTTTCCAGCATGTAGACTGTTTTTTCACTGGTAGTAGCATTTTTAATGATAAGCTTATTACTTTCTGATAAGAAATTTAATAAAGATGATACATCATTTTTTTTCCCCTTTTGTGGTTTGTGTCTTTTTATAAGTCCCGCCTTGAAAGCATGAAGATCCCAGGATTTATGTAAAAGCTGAAGTTAACAGCTTGCTGCTGTCACACCAGTGCTGGTGTGGGCATCAGGGCAGAGTCAGGGATAGTTGGAGATTATTGGTCTGCTTGCTTAGCCAAATTGAGGAGCTCTGGGTTTATTGAGAGACCCCATTTCAAAAATAAATCATCGTGGCACATACCTTTAATCCCCAACATTCTGGAGACAGAGGCAGGCAGATTTCTGAGAGTTCAAGGCCTGACTGGTCTATGTACTAAGAGTTCCGGGACAGTTAGGGCTCCATAGTGAGACACTGTCTTGAAAAACAAAATGTGGATCATGATAGAGGAAGGTGCCTGATGTTGTTTTCTGACTTCTATACAAACACGCATGCATGCCAACTCACATGTGTAAATAACACACATACAGGCATATATACATGGTTTTTTTAGGAAAGTGGAACACGATCATTTTCATGGGCTCCAGACCAGCCTGGGCTACATACTGAGCTTGGAGCAAGTCTTTGCCAACAGACTGAAACAATGGATTTTGTTATTTTTGTTGTTTTGTAACAGGGTTTACTAAGGAGTCCTGGCTGTCCTGGAACCCGCCATATAGATCTGTCTGGCCTCACATTTGTAGAAATCTGTCTGCCTCTGTCCTCCAAGTGCTGGGATCCAAGGCATATGCTGCTTCATCTGTACTCCAGGCTGTGGTGACATCACACCATGCTTTCTTCATCTGTCAATTGTTTCTGTACTGTTAATTTGGGGGGAGGGCATGTGTTTGTTGGGGTCAGACAAGGATTCTCTGTGTAGCCCTGGCTGTCCTGAACTAAACGTCTAGACCAGTCCTGAACTAAACGTCTAGACCAGGCAGGCCTTGAACTCACTGAGAATGGCTTGCCAGGTGCTGGGATTAAAGGTGTGTGCCTCCACTTTCTTTGTTTTGTTAATTTAAGACAAGAATGTCGCCACCAGCAGAAGAGAGCTGGTGGATCCTGGATCCTCCCAGAGTGGCAGCTGTAGGTGGTTCTGAGCTTCCTGGTGTGGGTGCTGGGAACTGCACTCAGCTCACCTGTCTTACACGCTGTCACTCTATTTAGTTATTGAGGGTTTATATATAAGTATTGAAATTGGGAGTGTCTGTAATATAAGTGGTTCTCTTGCACACCTGTCTTGGCAATTTTAGGGAATAAATACTTTGCTTTATATCTGCTTTCATTTAAGAAGCCTGTGAGATTCTGATTAGGGCTGTGTTGGATGAATACCTGAGATGAGTTCTCAAGCGAGGAAAGCTCTAGATTGGCTCTGCTTTCAGTCTTTGTCTTCTGGCTCTGTTGTCTCGGGCTGATGAGGTCTGGCTCCTGGAAGAAGGGTGTGGTAGAGCTGAGCTGCTCTCTTCTCAGGAGATAGCAAGCGGAAAGTTGCCTGGAGTTAGGGACAGGATATTCTGCACAGGCACCCCTCCGAAGTGACCTACTTCCTCCAATGAGGCCCCATGCCTCTTTGCCCCTTTTCTCTATATAACTGACAACTTTTGAAACCAGTGGTTTAACCCACTGATGGGGAGCTCCCATGACTCAATGGTCTCTTAATTGTTGGGTCGGCCAGCTGAACCCTAAGCCATCAGCACATGAGTTCTCCTGGGAGACACTTCGTGTCCCAATCTTACCAGGACTGACTGTACATAGTAATTGGGGGAACCGACACTGTCACATTAACCAACCATCTTGCCTTCAGTGAAATCAGCAGATTTTTTTTTTTTAAATGTAAAGGTCTTTGTACATTTCCCTGTAAATATATATATATATATATATTTTAAAGATTTATTTATTTATTTATTATGTACACAACATTCCTTTATGTATGCTTGCATGCCAGAAGAGGACACCAGATCTCAGTACAGATGGTTGTGAGTCACCATGTAGTTGCTGGGAATTGAACTCAGGACCTTTGGAAGAGCAGGCAATGCTCTTAACCACTGAGCCATCTCTCCAGCCCTCCCTGTAAATATATTTCCGAGTATTTGATGTTTTTCTTCTTGTTGATAGCATTGAAAATTTCCATTTCATATTATTTCTTATTCTTATACAGAAATTCAGTTGGTTTCTGTGTTTGCTCCTTAAATTCCAGAAACCTTAAATTCCCTTTAGTGATTTGTAGATTCTTGTGAGTTTCTATGTATACTATCATGTCATTGATGAATAAAGATTATTTCATTTCCTTCTGCTTCCTCACCCCACTGGACTGGATTTTCAGAGATGTGGAAGAACTTGTCTGCATTTACACAGACACTGAGTTAAAACTCATGACAGCCTGATTTCCAGGATCTTAAAACCAGCATTGGGGGTATTATAGGTATTTGTTGTTTAAGCAGCAAGAAAGATACAATGAGAGAAAATAGGGTCATGTCGAGGAAGGTCTTAATGTAAGGTAAAGGGTTTTATTGTATCCTGTAGATAATGAAGGATTGTTAAGTGTTTTAAGTTGGAAAGTAACAATAATAGTGGGAAGAGAAATCTTGTGACATTGTGCTTCATGGTTCAAAGGGAGAAAGTTCATTCATTTATTCATTTCATGAGCATTTTATACGCATTGTTTTCTAAGTATTGTTATAGGTACAAGAAGATAAAGGTGAAGATAACTTGTTACTTTGAGGAGCAGAGACATTCAGCTGGGCAGTGGTGGCACATGCCTTTAATCCCAGCATTTGGGAGGCAGAGGCAGGTGGATCTCTATGAGTTCTAGGTCAGCTTGGTCTGCAGAGTGAGTTCCAGGACAGGCTCCAAAGCTACAGAGAAACCCTGTCTTGAAAAACCAGAAAAAAAGATAAAAAAGCAGGCTCTCAACACAAATCCATCAGCCATTCCCAAAGGAGGCTTTACGACCTTGCATACATTACTGAATAACCCTGGACCACAGCTTCCTGCTGTGTAAAATGGGAATAACAATACAGATAATGGCTCCTTCCTTTTGAGATAAGAATGTAGGGAATGCCGTGGTGGTGGCAGTGGTGGTGCACACCTTTCATCCTAGCACTCCTGAGGCAGAGGTAGGCTGATCTCTGTGAGTTTGAGGCCAGACTGGTCTACAAGAGCTAGTTCCAGGACAGCTAGGGCTGTTACACAGAGAAACTAGTCTCGAAAAGCAAAAACCAAGCAAACAAATAAAACAAACAAACCAAAACAAAATAAAACAAAAGAATGTAGGGAATATGCTTCGCTCATTAAACACTTTATGGTGGCAATATTTAAGGGTTTTGAAGAAATCAAATATTTGGTTAAATGTTTTTATCCACTAATCAAATTGAAGTCTAACGTTGTCTATTTCTTATTTTTTATTCCTGTGGTTATATTTTTTTGTTGTTTGTTTTTGAGGCAGGGTTTCTCTGGCTTTGGAACCTGTTTTGGGGTTTTTGAGATAAGGTCTCAGGTGTGACTGGGTGTGTAACTGCCCTTGAACTCTTGATTTTCCCGCCTCCACCTGTAACGCTGGGATTACAGGCGTGCACCAGCACCATACTCAGCCTGTTTATTTATTTATTTTAGAGATAGATTTTTTAGTCTTGGTTATCCTGGAATTCACTCTGTAGACTCAGGGTGGCCTTGAATTCAAGAGACCCACCTTCCTCTGCCTCAGTACTATGATTAAAGGTGTTTACCACCACTCCCAAACATATATATAATTATATATAACATATAATTATATATAATATATATAAATAATTATTTTTTTTTGGTTTTTCGAGACCAAAGAGTAAGTTTTTGATTTTATAATTTGAGAATGTGCAAAAACACAGATTAAATATGATATTCATAGATTTATGAATCTAACAAAAATGCTAGGTCTGCATAAAAAAAAAACAGAAAAAAATCATTTCTTTAAACGACTGTTGCACAAACGACAATTGTACCATAAAGAAATTGTGTTCCACCAGGGGGTGGTGGCGCAGGCCTTTAATCCCAGCACTCAGGAGACAGAGGCAGGCAGATCTCAGTGAGTTTGAGGCCAGCCTGGTCTACAAGATCTAGTTCCAGGACAGGCTCCAAAGTTACACAGAAACCCTGTCTCAAAAAAGCAAAATATCAACGAACAAAGCTGTATTTGATAACTTTATGATCACAAGTAGTAGTCAACTCATTTTTAATTTTATTAGCCTTTATTTCATGTTTATTCACTTACCTCATGTAGCCTCTTGTAATTATATTTCATCCTCATTACAATATGATATATGCTAAGAATCTAACGCAAGATAAAGAATCTTTCATTTTTATGTATGGAAAAAGTGAGTACCTTGAAATTGGAACACGGAAGTGGAAGTAAAGGCAAACAAAATAGAAGTATTTGCTAGGTGTGGTGCCCTTTGCATATAATCCCAGAGTTTGGGAGGCTGAGCGAGGATTTTCAGTTAGTTCGAGACCAGAGCCTGGGGTAAGTGAGACCAGGATTTTTTTGTTGCTTAGTTTTTTGTTTTTTTAAAGGCCCATATTGCAGGTGTTAGGGAGATGGCTCAGTGGTTAACGTGTCTGCTCTAAGTGTGGAGACTGGAATTTGGATCCCAAGGACTCACAGAAATATCAGGCACATGTGCTGGGCCACCAGTGATCCTAGCATTTGTAAGGCAGAGCCAGGTGTTCCCCTGGAGCAAACCAGCTAGCTCGACTAGACGTTCATGTGAGTTCTGGGTTCAATGAACAAGGCTGAGTGTGATTGAGCAATTTAGCAAAACTCCCCATGCCAAATGTGGCATTTCCCACGCGTGTATACCCTCAATCATGTGAACATAAATATATACACACATCATACACAGAAAGAAAAATCTAACAGAACCAGCAAGATGGCTCTATTGGTAAATGTTCTTGCTATTAAGCCTGTGATCTGAACTCTATCACTGGGATCACAGGAAATAAGGAGAGAACCAACCGACAGAAGCAAGTGGTCCTTGACCTCCACAAGCGTGCTGGGGCATATTGTAGGCCACTTTCTCAACAACACACATTATCTATACTTAAAAAAGAAATGCTTGTTTTACACTACTGATTTTTTTGGTGAATCTGTTAAGTGGATAATTTACCTTTTTTATTTATTCATTTATTTTTTACTTATTTGCTGGTTTATTTTGCATTTATGATTCTGCTGTTATTTTTTTGGGGGGGGGAGTAGGAGAATCTTTCCTTTTTCATTCGCCCATGGACTGTCAACTTTCTGCTTCTCCTAAATTTCAATGACTTCCTTCCTCTTTATGACACACTAAATTTTTTCTTATTGGGTTGTTCTCTCAATAATCTACACGCTTCCTGTATCTCTGCTTCCCTCTTCGTGTCATTGAGTCAGATTTTTTACTGCCTTTTTGGCCTTTTCATTTTACACAGGGATGATTCACTCATGATAATAGATAGCTTTTAGAAATGTATGTCTCATTGAGAAAAGGCCTTGTGTAGCTGAGGTTGGCCTCAAGCTTCCCATGTAGCCAAGGATGGTTTTGAACTCTTATCTCCCTAGAATTACAAACATGTGACAAATAAGTAAAAAACATGTGACATGTTTACTTGACTATAGTTGGCTCTAATAAATAATTATTTCTGAGGTCTCAGAAATCTGATTCTGCCGGGCGGTGGGAGGCAGAGGCAGGCGGATCTTTGTGAGTTTGAGACCAGCCTGATCTACAAGAGCTAGTTCCAGTGCAGGCTCCAAAGCCACAGAGAAACCCTGTCTCGAAAAACCAAAAAA
>JAQHUG010000015.1:2114190-2204905 GCA_028555095.1 Dicrostonyx torquatus
CTGATTCTTGAAAATCTGGAAAATCTTTTTTATAAGATGTTTTATGATTCAGGCATTGACATACGAGGAGAAATGCAGTAGGTCCCTTTTTCTCTGTGGCTCACTAGCCCATAATCAAGTATGATCTGAAAACATTAAATGAAAAATTTCATAAAACATAACTTACATTGCTTCCCATTCTATCATGACAAAATTTCAGAATGTCTTCATCTGCTCCACTTTGTACAAAATCATTCCTTTATGCAGACTATCTTCACTATGTATTCTACCCATATATGTCTTCCTGGCTATCAAGAAAATCTATGTTGTCTTTAAACAAAATGATGAAATTACAGATTGGTGTGTTTGAGATACCCTACAAGAATTTATATAACATTGATTATAGCATCGTTATCATTGTTTTATTATATTAATGTCTTACTGCCTAATATATAAACCTTATCATAGAGATATCTATATAAAGAAAAAACGCACATGCCTTTAATGCCAGCACTAGGGAGGCAGAGGCAGGTGGATCTCTGTGAGTTCAAGGCCAGCCTGGTCTATAAGAGCTAGTTCTAGGACAGGATCCAAAGCTACAGAGAAATTCTGCTTTGAACCCCCCCCCAATAAAAAGATAAAAACACTTTAACACTTGGTACTCTATGTGATTCCAAATGTCACTGGAAGGAATCACAGGGGCTGGTGGTGGTGTGTCCTGGGTCCTAGTAACAGTCTAGTGAATGAAAAGGTAAGTGCATAAACATGGCCATGTACAATGTTTTGTACAAAGAGAACATAGTAATACTTGTGTTTGTTGAACTTATGCACAAAGACTTCATAGATACAAAAGTAATAGTCTTTTGCAACCCAGAAATCATTGTTCAGTATGTGTTGATATATACAGGCGAGATTGTTACTCAAGACAGCTCTAAGTCAAGATGTATAGATAATAAGGCTGTTTCTAAGAATACAAATTTAAAAATATAAAAACAAATGAATAAATACCATAGCTACAACTGTTTTAGAAAGCAAAAGTTAAATGGTTCCCCCAGGTTGAACTGGAGTAACTCAGTTAGAGCTGGACATGGAACTCATTATGCTACTGCAAGATTTCTTTTTGTTTTATTTTTTTAGCAACAGTCATGTCTTGAGCATGCAGTAAGAAATTGTATTGAGTAATACAGCAATGAAGTAGGGAGTCGTTTGTTTGCACAGACATCAAGGGCAGTTTTTAAAAGTGTTAATACTGTTGCCACTGAGTGCTGATGGATTCTGTACTTCAGCCAAAAAAAGGGAGGACTGGAAAGTATTAAGAGTTAACTTTTAACTCAGGACAGGAGAAGAAATCTAAGTCTGGGAATGGGACAGTCCTCAGAGGAGCACAACTTCACTGCTAGTATATTATGGTCTAAGAGTAGAGAAAGACAGATCATAAGAATACCCTCCATTTCCTGGTTCTGTTCCCAAGCTGGTGCAGCCTTTTGAGTCTTCAGGGAACACAATTTAGTTATTCTAGCTAATTTTAAAAAAGTCTTTAAAATTTAGTGTTAACACGTGGTCAAAACAAACATTCCAAACACTAGACACAGTCCTAAATTAAAAAGTGGAAGGATCCCATTGTAGACCTCCTCCTTCTGATTACACTAATGCTAACGTTTGTCACAGCTTTACAAACGTTTTCTAGCCACAACCAAGCAGACATATACTTTTCTTTTTCTTTATTCAAATAAATTGGAGCTTGAAAACACAATTAAAAAGCACATAATGGACTTGGGCTCAAATCTTTGCCACCTTGCTTACTGTGTGACCCTACCAAAAAAATATTTCTTTAGGCTTTAAAGTTTGTAAAGTTTAAAAATAGCACTTACTTTGAAATTTTAATCTGAGGATTAAAATTGGAGTGTGTGTGAATCACTTAACGCAGTGCCAAGTCGTTACTGTTCAATAAACACTATTATTGTCTATGACAAGTGACCTTTCATAAGAGTTAAAATAAGGAAACGTGTTCCTGCCATATTTTGATAACTTCCGTTAAGCAAACAAATGTTGCTCATTTCTTTCAACTAATTATACCTAAATGGAAAAAGAAGCTGCTTTTCCAAAAGAGTTAAAAAACCAAACTACATTTAAAGGAGATTCTCTGCGATAGTACTCCTCCACGTCTCCTCAATCCCAAAATCCAACTGAGGCTTAGATAATGGATTCCCCAATTAAAAAAACAAAACAAAACTTTTGTCGTCTCGTGGCGTTCCTAGAACGCTTCCCCCAATCTTCCTAAACACGGTGCTGCCTTTGCTTTGTCAAGCAATCGCAGGGTGGCACCCCTGTAGTTCGCCTCCTGTGGTCACGCCCCTCCATCCCCTCCAGACGTTAGGGACGACAACTGGGGAGGCGTATCCTCGAAGGAACCGAGGGGACATGGTGGCCAACGGGTGCCTCCCGGAGCAGCGGCTGGGTGCGGAGCTTGTCCGAGGTGCGCGCGAGGGGTGCAGGCTGTTGGCAACGGGGCGCTGCCTGAGCGCACGCAGGAGGCTCCTCTCGGGGCGACACTGGCACTAGGTTTTCCGCGACCTTCTCGATGCATCGTCTCCGCCGTCGGCGGCCCGGCGGTCCCTCGGCCTCCACTCCCCGACCTGGGCCTGGCCCCTTCGCTAGCTTTCTTTTTGGGCACTGCCCTTTGCCCTCGCATGGAGTCCTCTGTTGACTCTCCCTTCACTTGCAGTCAACCATAGGTCACGGTCCCTAGACCACAGTCACCCATCTAGTCCAACTCTTGGGGCTCCGAAGTCTCGCCGGCTGGGGAGATGTTGAGGACCTCGCGGCTGGGGTAGCCACAGTGCGCCTGGGCCCACGCTCGGGGGCGCGGGACGCAAGTTTCCGCCCCGTCTCCAGCGCGGTGACAGCGCTCGCTCGGAGGCGGTCGCGGCCGGGAGGAGGAGGGCGGGCCAGCCCGGTGCCCGAGCCCCCTCCCCTGCTCGCGAGCTCGCGCGGTCTGTGTCTCTCTCCGCAAGTGCGGAGCCGCGGAGGAGGAGGAGGAGGAGGAGGAGGGAGCTGGGGGAGGATCTCCATTGAAATAAACAACCAGGCAGCAGTTATTAACACGGGAACATGGCGGCCGCAGCCTGGGCTCCCGCGGCTGCGGCGAAGGTCAGCGCCGACGGCAGCCGGCACCTGACGGCGTGACGGCCCCACTGGTAACTGCGCCTCCCCTGGGGGCTCGCGGGTGGCGGGCGGGGGGTGCTGCGTCCCCACCCGGGCCGCTGCCCTTGGTGCGCGCAGCTCGGCGGAGCCGCGCGCCGGCCGGGCGGGCTGTTGTTGTGTGCGGGCACCACTGCCCGGGCGTGCGGAGCCCGCGACGCGCATCCTCGAGGCGCGGTCGAGCCGGGGACTCGGCTCTTGGGGGGGTTGGGGGAGTGGGGAGGGCGGGAAGACGCGGAGTCCCCGGGAGAGAAAGGAGGCGCTCGGGCGCCGGGCGAGAGAGCTCGGGAGACGAGCCCCGGAGCGCGAGGCGGGCGGAGGCTGCAGCCCGCGGCGCCGACCAAGAGGTGAGCACCAGGCCGGGAAGCAGCGGTTTGTCGCGGGTCCCGGCTCTGGCCCCCTTGGGACTGCGCGGTGGAGCCCGGGGAGGCGGCTCCCGGGCCGGCGGGTGAAGCCCGGGCCGGCGAGCGCAGCCGCGGTCGGTGCTTTCTTCCCGGGAGGCGTGCGGCTGCTGCTGCACGGGTTGGGAGTCAGGCTAGGGGAGGCAGGACCCGGGAAGTGCCGGGGGTGTGTGTGTGAAGGTGACGCGGCTGGCAGGGGCGGCGGCGGGGGCTCGGGCGTCTGGGGGCCGCGGGCCTGGGTGGCTTCGGGGCGGCAGCTCTCGGGCCGCGCAGGCCGGGCCGCGGTGGGGGTGGGGAGCCGGGGTCGGGCGGCGGCGGCGCCGCGCCGGGCTCGCCCCTGACTTAACTTTCTGGGTGCGGGCATGTGTGCCGGAGGCGCGCTGGGGCCGCGGCCGGGGGCGGGAGGCGGGCCGGGAGGTTCCGGGTTGGCTCGCCAGCGCCCCCTTTTCGTCCCCCTCCTGCGGCCCCTGCAGGGACAGGCCCTCGGGGGCCCCCCGCGGGAAGCGGGAGGGGTCCTGGCGGCGGGCGCGCCCGGGTCACGCCCTGGACCGGGGACCCTTCTCTCCGGGGCCCTGGAGGCTCCCGGGGGAGGCAGCCAGGGTCGGCGCCGCGGGCTGAAGTGCCCGCACCCCGCCCCTCGGGGGAGTCCTGGAGGCGCCGCGGCCGCGCTCGGGGGTGGCTCGGTCCCTGCTTCCATGGTCCCTCCCTTCCCCCTCCCCCAAGTGGCTTCCGGGGCCTGCGGACCGAGGGGCGGGAATCCGGGACTCGAGCCCCTTATTCGCCGCGAGCGGCGTTGGGCCTCACGCCTTAGAGAGCCTGTCACTGGTAGGGGAAACTTTCCCAAACCGGAGCCGGAGCCCGAGCACCCTCCTCCGCCACCTCGTCCTCTAATCCCACTCCCACTTCACCTCCTCCGACTCCTTCCCCTCCCACCGACCCGAATCTTGCTGTGCCTGACTGATGGGGCAGTGAGCCAATAGACGGCGGGAACTGACCTGCCGGGTATCGGTAAGCCAATGGTGGGAGCCAGAGGCAGGAAGGGGGTGGGGTTTCTTCCGACCAGTTAGGGTTGAGTTGCTCGCGGGGCGGGGGAGTCATGGAGACGCCGCGGGCCTTCCCCTCTGGCGCGTCCCTTGGTCGCCTGCACCTCAGCTTGTGGAATAGTGTCACTCACAGAATCTGTGACCTGGGGAGACCTGCAGAGGTGCGCGAAGATACTCCTCTTCTCTGGTGCCGCGAGAGGCGTTGTTTTAGACGTGACAAGGTCTAAAAGCCACCTCAGGATGTGGCAGTCTCTGCGAGGCCCGGTTTTAAATGGCATATGTTGGTAGTGACCGTGTTCTGGACCTCAGTGCCAGGTGTACGTGCTAGGGATCTTTGGAGGTCTGCGTTAGTTTCACTAGACTTCCGTCCAGCAGCGGGACGACGAAACTGAAAGGGCACCGTAAGAGTGGCTCTCGGTGGCCTTGTGTCAGGTGATTATTAGAAGTGCTAATGCATCCTTGTTCGGATGGCTTCAGTGGGTCCTTGTTTAGCCAGACCACCAATTCCCGTCGTGTACTCTTAAGTTTTGTGTTTAGTCTTAGTGAGACATTTTACAAAGTTATGGTTTATGCTGTGCGGATTTCTCTCTCTCTTTCTCCTGGGTAAACAAAATGAAGTTATCAACCAAGGCATCACTGAGACACTGAGCAAGGGTATTTAAAGTGCAAAACTAGCCAAAGAATATTTGTCTGCAGAAAAAAAGGTTTGGGGGGAGTGGCGCGGGGCGGGTAAAGTATAGCTTCCCAGGTTACTCCCATACAAAAGATTCTTAACAATTTTTACTTTTCCTTAAACACAGATGAGTTTCACAGTGTGTGGCTACTTCTGTTGCATAAGAGGTCAAGAGCTAGCTTTGATTGTTTTAAAAAGTGTTTGGGACCAGCGAAGTGACTTTCTGGACTGCTTCCTGCCTTTCAGGAACGGGGGTGGGGTGGGGTTCCCGGGGAGGATCCCAGGTTGCTCAGCAGGAATTGTGGTCTGTTTTAAAAAGACAACAGCTGCCGCCCTGCTTTCTGTGTGTCCGTGCTCTCCTGTTCTTTGTTGGGGAGGTCAGTCCACCCCATAGCTGCAGCTTCCCTTCTCCCAACTGGAATCCCTAGTGTCTTTGAGAGTTCAGAGAGTGAGTGGTGTTAAACCAAGAATCCGTTCAATTTTGCAATCTGTCATCCAGGAATTTAATTTTGGGATTTAAAAAATATTTTATGAGCATGATACTTATGTTTTCATACTGGGTTCTTCAACTTTTATTACTATTGGATTACTGAGAATTTGAGAGAGACTGTACTGTAGGGAAACAGCCTGTAATAATGTGACTTTCAGATTTACAGTGTAGATTCCCAATCCAGTGTAACTTTGAGCATTCTTGTAGAAATAAATTGCATTTTGTTGTAGCTTTTGAAGTGTTATTTTGGTGATAAATGAGTCAAGCCAAAGATAAAACAAGCATTTATTTCCACTGACAGAAGTGGGGAGTATTGTAAATTACTCTTCAGGATCCAGCAGCATCCAGACACTCCCACCATTAGTTAATTTGGTTACAGAGGTCCACTCTGGAGGCCTTTTCTCTTTCCCGAATTCATAAAAGCAACCTATTATTTTGCTTCATTCTCTTGAAAATGTTCGTCGATTCTTGGTGGCAGAATAGCAAGTCCCCTAATGCCTGGCTAGGGGAAAACCTCTCAAGCATATGGAGACATCTAGAAAAAGATGTGCATTGTCAGCGGTGATTCCATTGTGTGCTCTCATGCTGGAGCTGAGCCTTCTTCCTCCTGGGAATTTCCCTCTTAAAAGAGAGGATTTTTTTGACTTTAAAATGTCAGAGTACAGAGGCCCAGGCTTCAAGGCAATTCAGCAGTAACTGATGGAAGTTTAATGCTTTTGGGGTACTTAATAATTTTTAAAAAATTTTAACCCTTCATTGGTTAAATATAATTTAGATGACTTTCAGTGTGAGTGATCTTTTGCAGGAAATATAGAAGGTAGTCAGGGGGGGGGGTCTTGGAATTGTTCCCTGTCCCCACCCCATAGTGGTATCTTATTGAAGTGGAGTCTCTAGAATCTAGGATCTCTGATCAGGGTTCCATTTCACATGTTGGAGCTAAGGGCTATGCCTTAGCTATTTCAGATGACAGCAGGTTACTGAGTGTACTTCTAACAACTTGGGTCTTTAAAAGTTGTTTTTGTCCTATTGGATACAAAAGCCTTTCTTTGAAGCTGTCTTTATATCCTTATATTGTTGGAAAGAAAAAGAATGATTTCAACTTTTTTTTTTTTTTTTTTTTTGAGACAGTTTCTGTGAGTCAGTCTTGGCTGACCTGGAACTCACCCTGTAGACCATGCTGACCTTGAACTCACAGAGATTCACCTGGCTCTGCCCCCCAAGTGCTGGCATTAAAGACACTTGACACCACTGCCCAACTAAAGCATTTTTTTTAGATTTAAGATTATTTTTTTCTGAAATGCACAGGTGTCTTTGATAACTTGTTCAGTTGTGGCACTCTGACAAAACCAATGTTTAAGAAATTGTTAGCTTTTGTTTACTATTTTCTAATTACTAGTTTTGTTTGGTAGTAGATTATATGCTTTACTGATTTTTTTTTAAAAAGATTTTTTATTTTATGTGTATGAGTGTTTTACCTGCATGTATGTCTTTGTACCATATGTGTGCCTGATACTCACAGAGGCCAGAAAAGGGTGGCCATTCCCTTGGAACTGGAGTTAGAAATGGTTGTGAGTTGTGTGTGGATGCTGGGGACCATACCCTGGTCCTCTGGAAGAGCAGCCAGAGTTCTTAACTGCAAAGCAATCTCTCCAGACTTGTATTGATTAATTATTATGATTATTATTTGTTTTCTCAAGACAGGGTTTCTCTGTGTAGCCCTGGCTGTCCTAACTCACTCTGTAGACCATGCTGGCCTCGAACTCACAGAGATCCAACTACCTCTGCCTCCTGAGTGCTGGAATTAAAGCCACGAGCTGTCACCAGGCCACCACCACTTTGTTTTTAATGAAGAAAATAGAAGGGAGTAAGAAACTACTGCTACCTTAACATGTCATCATGAAATCAGAGCCAATCAGCGGTTTCTCCCCAATGAAATGATGCCCACTTACATAGCAATGACAAAAGCCATGGGATGGAAAACAAAACATTTAGATTTTCATCTTTTCCTATCACAAACACCTTTTACGTCTTGTGTCCCTTCTAAATGGAAAAGAGGCTCTTAGTGTTTATGCGCTTATTTTTTTTTTTTTGTTTCCTACTTCTTGAAGGGCTTAGGATTTGCAAAGGAGAGAAGGAACACCATTGTCATATCACTCTATAAAGCCTCTTAAAGAGAGCCAGCTGGAAGAGCTGCAAAGTACAGTTCAGGGGCGCAGACAGCGTGGGAAAAACATGCACTCCATGGATTTTAGGTGACAATGTGACTTCCGTGGCTGTTTTAGAAGTCTTACAATTTTCCTAGTTGTGGTAAAAATGATAATGAAAAGGAGTGGGCATCATAAAGGAAAAGGAATATCATTCGAAGTAAGACTGGTTAGCTGGTCTGCAGGTAGAGCACAAGACTTGGCTTCTTGAGCAAAGATTGTCTGTGTTTACCAATTAATGTTGATCATTTACCACATTTCTGGCTTCATTGGCTATGGCAATATAATAGGATTTATTTTAGGACAGTGTTCATTTGGTTCCCTAGTTGAAAATCTAGCGAACGTAAATGAGCATAGGACCAATGCTGATGCTTCACTCAGCTGCTTCTGAGGCTCCTGGGCATGATGTCACTAAGCGGGAGGAGGCTGCAAATAGGTAGATGTCTCTAACAAGTAGTTTAACGTACTGCAGACCTTCATCTAGGTAGCAGTTGACAAACAGAAGGAAAATTAAAATTAGCTGTTAACTCTGGTGAAATGTTTGCCTCAGACCAGCAAACTCTGGTCTTTGTCCCTGTGTTCTTGTCCCTGTGTTCTGCAGAATCCTTATTTTGGGCTTGATGTGTAGGTCTTTTCTCTATTATTTCCTCCTATAGCCATTGCTTCATTCATTTATTCACAGTCATTGGTGGAGATGCCACTGCTCTGACCTTGACAGTGTACTTGGGTAGTAAAAGCTGGGAATCACAGTCTGACTGGAGAGGGACCACAAACTGGGGTGAAGGTCTCCTTCTTCCCTCTTTCTTTCCCTTACATCTTTGAAGTAGAGAAGGAAATATTTGCCTTCATTTCAACCTGATTTGTTGTATCAGTCTTTTTTCAAGTAGATACTATCTAGCAAATTCTGCTTTGATTTGGGATTGCCATCTTTGTCCTGAGAAAAATTTATATTTAGAATAAAAAAGTTGATGGCTTAGTCAGTAACACATTTGCACTGCAAGCTTGAGGACAGGAGTTTGGATTTCTAGTACCCATGTAAAAGCCTGGCATCCTTACGGCTGTGATCTTAGTGCTTGAGAGCAGAGACGGGTCCATCCCTGGAGCTCACTTGCCAGCTAGTTTAGTCAACTGTGGACTCTGGGGTCAGGGAGAGACCCTGTTTTTAAAAAATGGGATGGAGAATAAAGTGGAAGCTACCCAGTGTTGAGTTCTGTCCTTCACATGCACACATAAGTGTATGCACACAGAAATACATACGCTTACATACCCCACCCCCAAGTTGTTTAAATATTCCTCTGATGGGACCACAGAGTCTGTAGCTATAGCATCTCAGGGATAGTGTCAGCCACCTCCTGGGTTTTTTTTTAGATGCGTTTTCATTCTTTTGATTCTGGCCACAAACACAGAAATAGGAAGTTGTTATCCTCCTGTTACAGGAGGTTGGAGTTCAAGGAGGATTCATCTGTGAAGGGATAGTCTGATGCTGGCTTCCCATAAGGAATCTAGATTACAGCAAATGTCCATAGAACTCTCGTTTAGTTGTAAGTCTGTAATAAGAAATGGATATGAAAAAAATAGTGGAAGTTCTGCAGATGCCTCCAGCAGGTCTGTCTGTGACTGGGGCTTAAAGGGCCAGACCTTGGACAGAGAAGTCAGTACCTGTAAGTCAAGTGCAACCCACACCTCAACCATTCTTGAAACTTCAAGATCCTTTTGTCTTTAAAATGTTAAGTGGGCAAATCAATGATGTAAAATGGCGGAGTTTACTAAGCAGTCTCTGCTGAAATGGCTTTGGAATGAGGCGTTCGTTGATGGACTTGGTTTCTTGGGTGCGGGGAAGCAGTTGTTCATAGTCGTAGCATCCCTCTCTGGCCACTCAGGAAGGAAATGGACACACAGCTGTCAGGTAACTTCCAGGGCCACATAGTCAAGCTGTTGAAGTGCTTTGGAACCCCAGGCAGCTCTTACTTCTGGCCTGCTCATTTGGGGTTGCTGCTGGCTTTAAAGAGCCTTAAAGCATCAGTCCATTTATTTTGTAAAAGCATATTCTTGTTGTCTGTTCTCTTGATGGGGATAGGTAGAAAATAGTTGAGGGAACACTTTCAGGGATATAGGTTAGGAAAAGATGAGGGGTTGACCTAGCTATTTGGTTTTTTATTTCTTCAAAATAGATTTGATGCTATACGTGTAACTGTGGGGCCCAGATTGTGTGATGCCTTTTGGTGAGTGTTGTGTTCTCCATGTAGCACCGATGACTCTGTGTTGAGATACCAGAGACCAAAAAGAAGGCTGCTAATGTATTCAGTCATCTGACTTCTGCTATGCTATTTGTGGAATTCTTCTGTCTGCTCAATTGTTTGCAGGGAGCAGGCGCACTCTCAGGAAACTCCTGTGCTCTGCCAGGATCTGCATGCACTGCTTGTAATGTTCCAGCGCCAGGACCCAGGGCCTGTTGTCAGATGCAAATCCAGTGCATGGGGTTTTCTGATAGTAGCTTATGTGCCAATGACATGCTGTCCCGGACCCCCAAAGGCTTCACTTGGAGAGTGTGAGTTCCAGAATTTGCTGCTGCTAACTGCTCTATGCCCATTCCAGGCCACAACTGAATGAATGAGGGTGGGTTCTTCCAGCAAGCTCCATCTTCCTTATATAATCTGCTCATGGGTCATCATGAACCGACTTCCTCTACATTTGTGTCACAGTTGCTTTTGTAAGAACATTTAATATTTATCTTAAAATTTTTCTTTCCATTGTTAATATGCTTACAGATAAAAAATTTGAGTTATTTTGAAAATGTAAGTTAGAATATTGAATTGTACCAGGCATGTTGGTGTATGCCTTTAATCCTAGCATTAGGGAGGTAGAGGCAGGGGAATCTCTGATTTAGAGACCAGGTGGAGAGATAGTTCAGTGGTTAAGAGCACTGCCTGCTCTTTCAAAACTCCTGAGTTCAATTCCCAGCAACCATATGGTGGCTTAGGACCATCTTTAATGAGATCTGGTACCCTCTTGAGGAAGAGACCTGGTCAGCCAGGACATAAATTTTGCTTTCAGTTTTCATTTCTAGCTTCAGCATTGCCAGGGCATAAATTTCATTTTCATTTTTTATTTTTAGTCTGCGTAGTGAGTTCCAGGACAGCCAGGGTTATGTAGAAAGATGCTGTATCAAAAACCCAAACCAAAACATTTAGCAACAGATATATGTGTGTGTGTGTGTGTGTGTGTGTATGTATGAATATATGTATGTATTGAATTCTGGACTAAGGATGTTGCTCAGTACTGGACTGCTTGCCTAGTATTCTGGGTTCAAGCTCAGGAAACCCCCCTCCCCCGTGTAATTGTTATTTTCAAGGATTCTTGATCACTTATTTCTAGGCCATCTTTTGGGCCTGTCGAAATGGAGAATTTAGATAGTTATGATTAACATTTTTAAAAAAGTATTTTTATTTTGTGTGTATGAGTGTTTGGCTGCACATTTGTCCACGCATCAAGTACATGTCTGGTGCCAGAAGAAGACATCAGATTCCTCAAGGACTGGAACTATGGATAGTTTTGAGTGGCTCTGTGGGTGCTGGGAATCAAACCCAGGGAATTCTGAAAGAGCAGCACATGTAATTATGAACTGAGGACGAATGAAAGACTAAGATATAGATTTAATACAAGAAAATAACCCAAATATCACTGTTGATTGGAAATATGTATTGATAGTTACTGCTTCCCTTAAAAAACCCAACATTGTGCTTTTGGATATTGAAGTGGATTGGACCACAACACTGGAGCTTGAGCTTGCCGGCACTTAGGCAGGAAGCACCTGGGCCCAGCCATACCTGGACTGGCTTGGCCCTCTTCCTTTCAGGTTTATGCTCTGTGTGAGGGAGGAGCTGGTAGTGTGGTGGGGAAGAAATGGGGAGAAGGGCTGACCTTAGCTAGGTGGGGCAGCCCCCCATCAGCATCTGCATCTGGATATCTCCCCAGAAGCCGGCCTGGGCTACTCCTGTACATACATCATTCTAGTGTGCATGCACGTGTACAACACCAGTATAAAGAGGGCCTGTGCAGGGAGGTCTATAAAATAAGGCAGAGTAAAGCAAGAGGAGTGTGTCCATCTGCTTGCATCTTAAGAGATTTTAAAGGATGTATTAGTACTTTACTAAGTCATCAAAAGTACTGGTGACCATCCGGCTCATTCATATATATATATATATTTGGTTTTTCGAGACAGGGTTTCTCTGTAGCTTTGGAGCCTGTCCTGGAACTAGCTCTTGTAGACCAGGCTGGTCTCGAACTCACAGAGATCTGCCTGCCTCTGCCTCGTGAGTGCTGGAATTAAAGGTGTGCACCACCACCTGGCTTTTGTCTTAGGGCTTCTATTGCTGTGAAGAGATACCATGACTATAAAGGAAAACATTTAACTGAGGCAGTGGCTTACAGTTTCAGAGGTTTAGTCTATTATCATGGTGAGGAGCATGGTGATGGTCGGCAGGCCTGGTGCTGGAGAAGGAGCTGCTGCATGTTGATATGCAGGCAGCAGGAAGTAGACTCTCAACTGGGCATGGCTGGAGCATGTATGAGACCAAAGCCTGCCTCCATAATGATACACTTCTCCAACAAGGCCAACAAAGCTGCAACTCCTAATAGTGTGACTTCTTTTGGGAGTCATTTTCTTTCAAACCACTGTGTGTGTGTGTGTGTGTGTGTATAATATGTATACACGGTACATATGTGTGTGCTTATCTTTCACTGCAGACAGTATGTAGAACAGCTGAACAGCCTAAAGACTTTTGACTGGCACTTAAATCCGCTTCTCTGCTGCAAGTCATTAATAGATTGATCTTCCCACAATATTCCTTTCCTAATAATGTAATTTCCCACTCATTATAGAATGATATCGCCAAATACTTACCCTTTGAGTCTTTCTGTTTCTACTGTGTGCATCAGACGTTGTTCCTAGGAGTGTGTTCTTCCTGTGGGTGCATGTTGTGGTGTGACTTCATTTTCTCTTGATTTGCCTAGAGAAAGCAAATGAGTTATTCTAAAACTTAGGAAGCAGGCCTTTGACATAAAAATTATTTTAGGAATTCCTGTTGCTAATTTTAACACCGAAATAATGAACCAGAACAAAAGGAGTCCAAAAATGTTCCAAAGTCATTACTAAGTTGCCTAATGAACCAATTATAGATTAAAATTGTCCTACAGGAACAGAAGCAAATTCACTGTGTTTGCCTCAGAAACAATTAAGACATTTTTGCTTTGTGACTTTGATAAAATCAGACATTTTTTTTTAATGCCAGGATTTATTATATTTTCCTCTGCAGAGTATTGGACACTCCAGGAAATGAGGGATTAGTAATCTCAGTTTATAGTGTAGAGGAGTAAAGGTGAAGGAAACTGGGTACTCGGTGGTTCAAGAAAGATAACAAACCAAATGGAACACAAAGATAGCATGCCGGGGTTGGCACTGCTTCTATTGAAGAAGCAATAATGAGAACAGAAGTATTGCTTGAAGGGCTAATGCCTCAAGAGATGATGAAATTCTACAATTATCCAAAGAGCCTAGGCCCTTATAGTTCACACACTATATATACTTTGTGAAAATATTCTGATTCTCCAAAGTTTACTTATATAAAAATGTATTGTGTGTGTGCGCGCGTGTGTGTGCACATAGATACGCGTGCTCATGGAGGCCAGAGGCATTCAATTCCTGGAGTTGCAGTTAAGTAACCCCCTGACTCTGGTTCCCTGGAAGAACAGTATGACTCTTAACCCTTGAGCCTTCTATCCATCCCCAGCCCCCAATATTTTGAGATAGTAGCTCACTGTGTAGTGCCGACTTTCACATAACTCTGTATGTAGACTAGACTGGCCTCATAATCTCTCCTATCTCTGCCTCCAAGGTGTTGGGATTAAAGTGTGTTCCACCACTCATGGCTTTAGTACTACCCATAATTTCTCAGTTTAATTTGCAAAGTAAGTCAGAAGGCCGTCTGTCATCTGTTAATATTGGGTCAACAGCCACTCACCATATTAAGTACAGCAGTCCAGGCCTCAGATGGAGGAGGCTCTTGGCACTTAGTGATACAGTGTCAAAAGTCTCTCTTGTTCTAGGCTGCACAAAATATCTTAAGGACAACTTTTAAAACAAGTTGTTCTTATATTTCTTGTTTTCCTGAAAAGAAAAGTTTCAAACTAAGAAAGTATTAGTATTAGAATCTTGAGGGCTGTCCTCAAGATTCTCTCTCTCTTCCTCTCTCCTCATCTTTTCATTGTGAAAAATTCCCTTCCAAAAGATGGGAAGGGCAATGAAGTGAGTGCCTGTATGAATTTCATAAACACGTCTTATGTAGGTCTACTCTCTGTCCCCCATCCTCTCTCAGTGTGTGTAAGATAAACCTTTCCGAGTTATGTGGCAGATAGCATTCTTCACCCATAAAGAACATCTTAAAAACGCTGTCTGGTGTCAGCACACAAACACACTTGGTGCTGTATTCAACCATCAGAATGATGCCTGATCTCTTCTGTCAGTTTTCCCAGGCATCTTCAAATGCCCCATTAAGCTTTGGTTTTCAAAGCTGAACCTAATCCAGTTCAGAGTCTAACCAAGCCCACTCATTCATCTTCTTTCCTAGCTTTTATTCATTTGAATTGTGTCCAGCACCCATAGTTTGTTTCTAAGAGTTCAAAATAGTTGTTCCAGTGGGTGGGCTTGTTCTGTCAGTTTTGGGGTGTCTCCTGTTCTCCAGAAGAGTTAGGAAGTTGCTGGATAAGTGAGTGAGGTTGAACATGGCCCAAGAAGCCCCTTTGAGACCTTACTGTTCCATGGAATGACTTCTTGGGCATTTTTACTGAGTCTTCCTATAGTCTGTTTAGGTTTCTGCGATCATAAGGACAATTTTATTAAGGCAGTAGTCTCAAATGACAAGTAACAAGGATAATTTACTTTTTAATTTATTTTGTAGAACTTTCCAGAAGTGTCCTATTGGTATATTATAGGATAATCTTATTATTCTTGTCATTTTATATTATGATATATATCTACATATATATTTAAATATATATCCTCCCCCCATAATATCAGGGGTTTAACCATGCTAGGCAAGCATTCTACTGACTACATCCCCAGCCAGAGTGTGACCCCTTTTAAAATGGAATTTTGTGTGTGTGTGTTTTAAATAACAATTATTACCCTTTTCTAATTCTGCATCTTATCTGCATTTGGATACCGATAACAAGGTTTGTTTTGTTTATTCAGCAAAAATTTAATGAGTGTCTTTTATATGTCAAGCACATAATACAGAGTAAAGAAAAGAATACAAATACAAAAGTAATAGAGTAAAAAAAGAAAAGAAATGGTCCTGTCGAGGAAGCTTTTACAGTTTAGAAAAGAAAGATTTAATTACTGTGCAAATGCATTAGAATAGAGAATAGCATTCGAGGACTTACAGATTCTTGTAACAAGCAGTACAGTTTGTTAGATGTAGGTGCTGGCGGGATGCCTTAGTTTTGTGTTGAGCTGCAGACACCACCTGCCACGATGATTTCATAGGTGGCATCAGCATGTAGAAAGAGTGGCATTCTGAAGAGTGGCATTTTCGTAAGGTGTAGATGGAAACGTTACTGTGTGTTCCCGGTTCCTCTTATTTCATAAGCACTTTTATTAAAAGCAACATGAGAACCGGATGCTTTCCCATACAAGAGCCTTTTTGTGTTTAACTTGCTGTGACTGCCACTTTAAACTTGGTGTCGTCATGCTCACAGAGGTTGGGAGTAAGGATTGGAAGGATGGACATGATTTCCGGGCTGCGTGACAGCTGGATCTCAGCTAGGAGGCTTCAGAACCAGGCCTGGTGCAGGTCCTTAGTAAGATCTGATGTGGGGCTATAGGCTAGAATCCCAGAGCACACCCTCTCCCCACAGTGTTGGCAGCTGGGATTAATAAAAAAAAAACCAGTTGTCTTAAAAAAGCTGTATTTCACTTGTGACTGCCTCAAAAGTTGTATAGAGGCACTTATTCCTGTGTTGTGACCTCCTGAGATGGAATGTCAGTAGAGACAGAGTAGATGAGCAGCTCAGATTGGAGGCTGGAGTCATCTCTGGGAGCCGTATGTATCACAGGCTAGCGAAGTATTACTAAGTTTTGAGATACAAGTGATCAGTCTGAAATTTAAGCAGGTTTTTTTTTTTTTTTTTTTTTTTTTTAGTTCACCAGTCTTAACATTACATCCACGGGGGATGATATATAGTAAGACAGAAGAGCTTTTTGATGTTCATTGACCACCCCCCCCTTTTTTTTTTTTGGTAGGGAATTTGTTTAAAAAAGAAGTTTGATAGTGATTAAATATATATTGTATTTACTAGTCATTTAATAATGATTAAGAATAGTTTGCTTCTGGCCAGGCTGTGGTGGTGCACACCTTTAATTCTACCACTTGGAGGCAGAGGCAGGCAGATCTCTTGAGTTCTCTACCAGTCTGATCTACAGAGTGGATAGCCAAGGCTACACAGAGAAATCCTGTCTCAAAAAACAAACATAAATTATAAACCAAACCAAAACAAAAAGAATATCTTGCTTCTGGCTAGACTTGTTCCCTTGGGCAAATGTTTGAATGTTTCCTTGATCCTTGCATTGGATGGCCTGGTACTCACTAGCCTGGGTTGACCTCCAGCTCTTGAACATGCTCCTGCCTCAGTTTCCTTGTTTTGGTGATTATAGGCATATATAGCCTGACTTGCTTCTAAATCCTTTTTTGTTTGGTGGGGATAATAGTTGTTAAGATCTCTTTCATTATTAATGAATTGTAATGAATTAGAAATCTGGTTTTAAAATAAATGTTTCAAATTCCTAGATTATCACAAAGGAGAATTGAAACATTAGTCTTTCTAAAACTTACTGTTTAAAAAATTTAAAATTTTAAAATTAAAAAATTAAAGAATTTTTTTTTTTTTGTTTTTTGAGACAGGGTTTCTCTGTCTCTTAAAATATTCTGGAATTAACTTTAAAAAATCAGGACAGTTTTTTTTTTTTTAAAAACAGCTTATGGGTATATTGTGCATAACTGATTTTGCTTTGTTTGTTGAGTATAGATGCAGATTTCTGTCCCAGCTGGTCTCACAGCTGTTCTATCCCAAGGAAACATACACACAGAGGCTGATATTAATTAATTGTTTGGTCTATTAACTCAGGATTATTTTTAACTAGCTCTTACAATTTAAATTAACCCATAATTCTTGTCTAGAATGTTTAGCCACGTGACTTGTTACCTTGTCTCAGTAAGCCATTCTCATCTTATCTTGCTAGTGACTGAGTCTCTGCCTTTCCTTTTCCCAGAATTCTAGTTCTGTTGCCCCGCCTATAATTCTTGCCTGGTCACTGACCAGTCAACATTTTATTAAACCAATAGAGGTGACAAATCTTTACAGTGTTACAAGAGCATTTTCCCACAGCAGTTGAGATACTGTCTTGCTATGTGGCTCAAAATTCAGGCTGTCCTGGAACTAACTCATGCTCCTGCTTTAGCTTCTCGAGTGCTGGGATTGCAGGCATGTGGACTCTGTCAAACCAGAACTCTGTCCAGAGCAGTAGTCCTGCAAGTCACTCATGTGTTGAGTAATAATTAACCAGGTGCCTCTGAGAGCCCAGAGTGGTTCAGCTTTTTACTGGGGAGATGCTACAAGCATGGGTGACACATTGTCCCGGTTCCAAGAATTAGCAAATGTTAGAGTGTATTAGTTATCTACTTTGCCTCTCAAATTCCAAGGTCTTATTTGTAGAGACTTAGGAAAAAACATATGGGTGGGTCTAGAAATAGACTTTTAAAGATGTGGTGAGTTGTGATCTGTGATGAACCTTTGGACTGAATTTGCCACCAGACATCAAGTGTAGGCAGAGCCCTCGCCTACAGTCCATAAGTTTGTGAGGCCCTGGGTTTGGTCCCTAGCACTGATTCCAGTGATCTGGGAAATAAAGGGTCATCGTGAGGCTGGCAAAGGGAAGACTGACTGTACAGTGGTTGAGCTCACTCTTTGTGAAATCTCTCAATCAGGGCTTGATGGCACAAGCCTGTATAATCCCAGCTCCTTGAGAGGGAACCTGAGGGAGGAAGATTTTAAGTTCAAGGCTATATTACTAATTTAGTGAGACCCCCATCTCAAACTAAATATTAAGTAATCAAACAAAAAATGTAGCTTAGTGGTGTAGTATATGACTAGTAAGGTTCTAGGTTAAGTCCCTAGCACTGTGTGTGTGTGTGTGTGTGTGTGTGTACAGTAGCAGAGACAGAAGAAAACTGGTGTGCTGTGCAGGAGTGGCTCTGTGGGTTGTGTTCCCATCACCTGAAAGGAGAGTGGCTGCTTGTTCCCAGTGCCTGGTTCCTGGCCGCAGCCGCTGGTCGCACAGCTAGCTTATACCCAAAAGATTACACACAAACTGAATTCATTTAACACACTGCCTGGCCATTAGGTCTAGCCTCTATTGGCTAACTCTCACATCTTATTTCAACCCATTCTTAATAGTCTGTAAGTCACCATGAGGTAGTGGGCTTACTGGGAAGATACAGCATGTCTGACCCTGGCCGCTTCATGGTGTCTCTCTCCTAGACCCAGTCTTCTTCCCAGCATACTGTTCTCTTTTCCCCGCCTATCTAAGTCCTGCCCTATCAAAAGGCCCAGGCAGCTTTCTTTATTAACCAATGAAACTAACACAAAATACAGAAGAACCCTCCTACACTATTTCCCCTTTTTCTGTTTAAACAAAAAAGAGGCTTTTATTTTAACATAGTAAAATTATATATAACAAAACAGTTATCAAGCAAGAATTACAATATTTAGATCTTTCTTATCTTTTATCATAACTAAGGAAAACTATAACTATCCTGTGCACCATCACTTCCAAACTCACCTCTGGAAAAGGCATTTAAACTTCAAGGATCAAACAAGATCTTGCCATGAGGTTTTTCTTTTAGATATTCTTAGGAGATGATGTCTTGAACATAGTACAGAACCTTACTTAAAGAATCACAAAAGTTGTGGGATGTCCTTTTGGAAGACATTAATACCAAGTTCCAGTAAAATTTGGAGTTCTTTGAATGCAGTAGATTACTTGCTTTTCAAGTCCATGAAAAAAAGCAGTTTGATTGACACTGCTGTCTGGTGCTGTATTTGTATATGGGTGACCGTGTGTCCTGATTTCTTTAAATGTTTCCTATCATTATCTTTACTTTCATCATTATCATTGTCTGTGGTGATTAAATATCGACACATGTTGGTGTTCTTTCAGTCTTCGCGAGGTCTTTGGGATTTTAACTTGAAGTAGATTGCTTTAATATTTTTAAATGAGAATGTTCCAAAGGAAGTCAGTCCCAAAGACAAGAACTACCTGTGTGTTGGGGTTCTCCATGGCCCAGCTTTTAGTTAGCCTGCATTCTTTGCCAACTAATGCACTATCCAGGATTGCACAGGGTCACTCTGCACTCTTATGTTCAAGTCTGTGAGAAGCCATTTGGAATGTTGTGCGTCAGCCGTTCAGAGTAAATATGCTCCTATTTTGTTAGATTAGAGGATGACTTTTATTACCTGTTAGCACACAGTAGGATTAATTTCATGCTTCTCAACAGGCTGATTTTTTGATGTGTCGTCTGGAGTTTCTGTCCGTTTGTGTCCATGAGGTTCCACACAATCACTAGTGCAGCCGACAGTCATGTTTTATACAGGAATTGTGAACAGGGTGATTTAAATCAGTTAAGTGTCTGACTTTTAAGGAAAAAAGTAGTTATTTTAACTACTTGGAGGTGGCAGGGCGTTTAAATTATATTGAAAATATCTGAAGAATAAAGTACATAGAATTCACATTTCATTAACCTGAGAGATTGTCTGCTTGTTTGACATATGTAACTGTTGGTCTTAGAAGCAGACAATGTTATTCTCCACAGAGAGATTATACTTAGATTTGACAGAGAAATATCTAATGGGAACTCAATGTTAAAGTCATTTGGCTGGTTTGATTATAATTTAAAATAAAACCTCTTTTCTTTTGGGAAAATTAATGCAAGAGACTACATGTTACTTTTGACTAGTTCAATCTGTGGTTTATTCTTCAGTAATTTTCATGAAAAAAAAATGCAGCTCTTGCTAAGAATGCTTGGACTAATTCACCAAAATCAGGCATCTGCTTTTCTTGGGGTTGGAAGATAGTCATGTAAATCAGTGCTTCAGAATCATGGGAGCACAACGTCCCTCGTCACTGTCCTAAAGTGGGCTTCATCAGACAGCTTCATTAATTCTGATCGTTAGCAGTTTTGTGGAGGGATAAATTGACATCTGAAATTTTCACTGTGTAGCGAATACAAATCTGTGTTTCATTTACATTTAAAGTCCGCAGTCATTAGCCTATGTTTACCTGGCGAATGGAATGTGCTTGTTTATCCAGAAGTGATGGGAAAGTTCATATCAAATTCCTTGGTGGGGATTCTCCAGATCTGCAAGGAAAGAGAATAAAGTTCACAGGAACAAATGGCTTCTGTGGTTTGTGAGGACTAGAAGAGCATTTGAGGTGATTTTGGTGTGTTCTCATAAAGCGTAGTCTCTTTAGGTAGCTCTGGATTCCCAATAGTCTCACTGAAATATGATCAGTCGCTCAGGGGCGCTGCTGTGCCTCTCGCTAATATCCACGCTTCACTTCTGGTCTCACTGTATGGAATTACTGGTGAGGAGTCGCACACGCTGGAGGGATAGCATCACCCCTGCCATGCTTGCTTGTTGCCCTGATGCTTGGGGGTTTGCTCTCATTCCTGAAGTACACGCATGCACACGGTGCTTGCAGGAGCTAAGCTGAGCCTTGGGTGCTGTATTGTTTTAGCCTTGAAGGAAGATGCCTCATGTGAAATTCACTATCTTTTTTTTGTTTTTCATTTTCCTTAGTTTTACATATTTGTTTTTAGATCTTGAACTAGGAATATGTATTAGTGAATCAAATGAGCTCTTCCATAGGAGCTGTGGAGACTGCAGAGGGCCATCTGTGGAGTTCGTGATGTGCCGTGTGGAAAGAGAAGTTGTGAAGCATTATTAACACAGCTGATCTACAGTGAGTCGGGGCGAGAGAGGCGGCTGAGAAACAGGCTGGCTTTCTAGCACATCTTATTAATCCGAAGGCATGTGATAACAGTTAATTGAAAGGAATTAGTATTAGCTTTCATGCTCTGTGTTGGATAGATTAAAACAAAACAAAATAAAACACTGGGAATGGTACATGCCCCCTTGCATCCCTGCTTCCCCTTCTAGAAGTTCTGAACACATTGCTTAGCAAGCAGCTTCGCGCATTGTTTCCTAGAGATGGGCCTACAGCAATACAAACTCAGCTGTTCCTAACAGTTTTATGAGTTTTTGGGGACTGAGTCCTGTTTGTTTTATTTCATCTCTGTGGACATAAAACATTTTAGATACAAACTTCTATGTGCTTTTATGATCCTTTGTTTTAGCTAGTTGACCTGTTATTAGAAACATGGAGATAGTTGTAAGAATTCCTCGGAGACAGAACACCAGCGTCTCCTGTTTCAGGTGGACCTCCTGTCCCTCTCTGACTGGCACGAGCACTCACTTCCTAGAGCGTGCACATGGCTGCTGACCTAACAGAAGCTTCGTTTTAGCTACATTTTTCTGTATGCAGGTGGGTTTTTGTATATTGAAGAAACAGCAAACACATTCAGTAGAAGGAAGAGATTTTGGAGTTAGAGGATGCCTTACGTTGGCAGCAGGTGGAACTGTCTGATAATCCTATTAACGTGGAGATCTTGTGGAGAAAACAAAGTTACATATTTCCTTTTTGTTTTATAGCCAAGGAGCCTTGTGCTGGGCATGGTGACACACGCTTTCATTTTAAGCATTCAGGGAGGCAGAGGCCAGCCTGGTCCACATAGCGAGCTCCAGAACAGCCAGGACTACATAGAGAGACCCAGTTGCAAAACAACAAGGTGTGTGTCAGGAAACCATGCATGTTTACACTGCACAGTCCTTGACCAGTTGTTGACTTGGATGAAAAATTCTGAGATTCTTGAGAAATTGTAAATAAAATTGGTTATAGTCTCAGATCAAGTTTTGATCTTGATCTTGCTGTCATAACTTCATTATTTCAAATTCAGTTTTGCATTTGTTATCACCTCTGTAAACTTGAATAAGATAGCATAATTGTTTTACGTTTGGTAATTATGCCATTATAACTCGATGAGTGGTAGTGCCTATGAAGTGTCAGAATCATGCTTTGTAGGATGCATCGTAACCTCTACCAGTGCATCCCTACACATTCCTCAGGGACACCAGCACTGCTGCCCGCAGTTCAGAGCAGTTTGACACAATGGGAAGTTAAAATTTAAAATCAAGTTGGAGAAAGTTTAGCAGGATGGCCTTTTGTTTCTGTAAAACCTCCCGAAATTCTTGAGTTCTCAAGCTGACTGGAAATCTTTCTACAGGATTTTTTTCTAGTTTTCCTTTTTTGTTTTGTTGTTGTGGCTTTTTGTTTGTTTGTTCTTGTTTTTCATTCTTATGGAGACAGTGGCATGCCTGTAATCCAAGGACCCCTGGAATGTTTAGGACCTGAGGCCAGCCTCAACTTTGTACAGGTTTAGGGCCAGCTTGAGCTGGGAGACCAACTAGGAGAAAGCAAGCAAACAAACAAAGAAAACAACAGCAACAAAATTATTTTGGAAAAGTCTTTTAGAAGGTAGGATAATAAAGCAAACTTTAATAAACCTACTTACCTAGACCATTACCAACTCCCCAACTATTTTGAAGCAAATTCCAGATACCATTTCATTCTGTAAGTATTAAGAAAGAGGCCTGGTGTGTAGTGCACACCTATACTCCCAACACTCAGCATGAATGGCAAGCAGATCTCTGAGTTCAAAGCCAGCCTGGTCTACATAGTCAGTTCCAGGGTAGTCAAGGGTACATAGTGAGACTCTGTCTCAACAAACAGAATTTTCTGCAGTGGTTCTGAATTTACAGATGCAAACGGAAGAAAGAGAGTATTGGTTCACAGCCAAGTGCTTGGTTCAAGACAGTGCTGTGTGCTCAGACACAGATTGCTGTGATGTGCTGTGCGGATTCTTTCCTTCTGATGGGTGGTGCCATGGAGCCCATGGTGGAGGAGGCACAGACATTTAACTGGGATCTCATGAATCCAGACCCTGGTATCAGAATTCCATCTTTTTGCCTACCATGGTGCCTGGAACATCAGAATCTAAAAGATAAGATTAGCTAAGGTAGGATTCTTGTGAAGATGAGTTTTTATAGTGATTGATGTCATTGGAGACTTATGGGAAAGTGCATCAAGGACTGGAGGAGAGAATGATCAGCAGCTAAGAACACTGGCTGCTTTTACAGAGGACCTGGGTTCAATTCTTATCACCCATATGGTGGGTCACAGCCTCCAATTGAGGGGGATATTATACCTTCTGCTTTCCTCCAAGGGCACTAGGCATGCATGTGATACACATATATACATATAGGGAGAACACACGTACACATAAAAATCACTCACATACACACAATAAGTAAGTTAATTAATTAAATAGCAAAAAATTAAAATGAATCAGTTTGCTTCAATGCCAGGAAGTAGTTGCTCATGCCTTTAATCCCAGCATTTGGGAGGCAGAGGTAGGCAGATATCAGAGTTCAAGGCCAGACTGGTCTACAGAGTTCCAGGACAGCGAGGGTTACACAGAGAAACGTGATCTTGAAAAATCACCCCCCCCAAAAAAAACCCCTTTTTGACATTGCTCCTGTCTTATTTATAAAAGGCAGGCTGTGCCTTAAGTAGACCTTGATATATTCAAACACTTTAAATAATCTACCTTTTCTTGAGTCAGGGTGACTTTATAATCATTGATACATTTGTATCCTTCAGAGGAAAAATTAATGTGGAAAGAAGACAGTAATTCAGCGCATAACTAGCTGTTGGTCATCTTTGTATGCATTTTAGTTGGTATGCAAAGCCAATACTAAAACTGTCAATACAGTTGGTAGAAGAAATTTAGAAGAAATGTAGGAAAAGTTAAAGTACTTTTTTCTTGGTGTCTTTAATATACACATTATAAACTTTTGAATGAACACAAGGGTAGCCCCGCTTTGGGTGTGCTGTGTATAACTGGTAGGTGCATGGAGGGAGGTGTTTTCTTTGAGACACAGCTTTGTGTGGGTATTGGTGCTGTCTTTGAGCTCACTGTTCTTTGGAGACTCTCCTTAAAGTACTGATCCTGCCTTACCTACCACTTCCCAAGATTACTGCCTTGGGCTATTTACTTGTCCAGAGTTCCTTTTTCTCTTTCCTACAGTCTCCAGTAAGCTAAATTGATGGAAGAAACTGTTGTCAATGACAACATGAGCTACTGATAGGCAGACCGCTTGACACCTTCATCAAGTCATGATATGTTTGTCTAGACTCATTCTTGGAAAATGGAGACTGCCATAGACCTGGAAGGTTCTGTAGTGCCACGTGATAATTATTTTTTCAGTGATCTTGAGATGCTTGAATCTCTGCTTTCTTGTGCTAAATGCATTTAATTAATATTTCCAAGACACTGGATTTCTCCAGTACTTCCCAAAATATTATTAAAGTGAAAGATGGTGGCTGTCTAGACAGGAGGTGCGTAGAAAGCTTTCAGTTTACTCAAATCTTCTAGAAACCAGGTAATTGTTCTAACTGTATTTGGGAATCTAGTCTTGCATGGTATTATACTTTAGCTAAAATAGGGAGAATAGGGCTGGTAAGATGTTTTAAGAGTTGTTAAATCCAGCCCGACAACAGAGTTTTGTCCCCAGGACCCACATGGTGGAAGGATAGAATGACAAATGCAAATTGTCCTCTGATCTCCAGGCATGCTCATACTTGTGTTCGCTCTCTCTCTCTCTCTCTCTCTCTCTCTCTCTCTCTCTCTCTCTCTCTCTCTCTCTCTCTCCCTCTCTCCCTCTCCCCCTCTCCCTCTCCTTCTCCCTCTTCCCCTCTCCCTCACCTCTACCCCCACCCCTCACACAGATAGAAGAATTACCATATAGTATTTCTTTTCTAAAGTTCTACTTAAAACATTAAGAGACTTGTAAAAGACTTCACACATTGTGCTCTTATCTTAACCAGTAGACCCTGTGAGAGGAATGTGGCCTGTTTACTTACTTAAGGGCGTATAGATGGAACTGTACTTCCTGCCAGCCACTGAGGAGCTCTGTAGACCAGACTAAGCTGATCTATTAACCAAGCTACGGACACAGTTATAGCCAACACCAGCAGCCTGCTTCTAGGGAACCTTACTTAAGTAACAGTTTGTTCATTTGACGTTATCTTCTCAGTGTAGTAACTGTAAGAGCTGGGACTACAGAGCCCAATAAGTTGTTCTCTTTTTCACTACTTCACTATTTGATCTTAGGAAAAAGCACTTTAAATTATAAGAACCCAGCCTCTTCCTTTTTTTTTTTAATTTAATTTTAATTAACACTTTTTTAAAATTTATTTTACATACTCTTCAGTTTCCCCTCTCTCCTTTCCTTCTGTTTCTCCCCACCCCCTTTTTTTGAATAGTACATCATGGACTTATGGTAAGAAATCAGTGAGATTATTTTTTGAATTGTCAGACTCCTTTGAAAAAAACCACAAACCATCTTCCTTAAAAAATTTCCCCTCTTGCCACATCCCTGATTTTGCATAGTTAGGCCTTGTGGAGAGACCTATTTTATAGTGGCAGTGGAGAGGTGGCTTGACATCCCTGAACCTGCAGGCAAACTTCTATCATCCTTTTAACTTCTTCTTCTTCTTTTTTTTTTTTTTTTTTTTTGGTTTTTCGAGACAGGGTTTCTCTGTAGCTTTGGAGCTTGTCCTGGAACTAGCTCTTATAGACCAGACTGGTCTCGAACTCACAGAGATCCGCCTGCCTCTGCCTCCCGAGTGCTGTGATTAAAGGCGTGTTAACTTCTTGAAATAATTTTATATAGCACCTAAATGCTTAGAATAACATCTTCAAATGTATTGCATTAATAGGTCTGACTGAATAACTGCATGTCTAGCTATTAATACAAACTGTTTGGGTTGTATTCTGACTCAGTGTGTGGCCAATGTATCCAAGGTCCTAAATGTGAGGTGGATACAGTGTCTCTTAGGCTGTGTCACTCACCCAGATTTTCCAGGAAATAGATAACTGGAGGTAATCAATCCATTTTAGTTAATCACTTGTAGTTCCAACTTAGGGTGAAATTTTCTGCTTCTTATTGAAGACCCTGACAATGATTTTGGTCCTAGTACCTAGGCCAGTGTAAAAGTCTACAGAACAAGAGGGAAACACACTGGTGTTAGTTGTGAGATCGAAGCATTATCAGGCCTGTTATTTTCTTGGCAAAGAAAACCCTGCACTTGCCTGCCCATTTAATTTGACTTCAGCTCCAGTGCTAGCAGCTGCCTCATTTTTAGACTTTGTGCAATAACTGTCATATTTATGGTTCTTAATGTGTTTTTTTAAAAAACTTTTTATCTAAATGAATGATTCTATCCATGAACTAATTTACATATTTCTATTTGTACTACTGTAGAAACAACAACAATTCTTTTCAACTCAGTGCCTGGAATTCTGGACTGAAAATTCCATTTTATCAGCAGAAGTGTGAGAGAGTGTTTATGTGTGTGTTAACTATGGTAAGGCTCGGACTTTTTTTAAAAACCTGTTCAAACAATTCAGCTTATTTTTCATGGAAAGATGGCTGGCTCAAAATTGCCAAACTAATTAAAGGTATGAGAGGTGTTCAAAGATTTAATTTTTGTAACGAATATTTTGGGCAATACTGATCAATGCAACGTAAGAAATACTGAATTTTGATGTATTTATACCTTATTAGATTGACTGTTGGGCACTTTTTTTTTTAATTATCTCAAAGGAGTATAAATGTGTTAGAATTGCAGACAGTTTCTAATAGATCAGAAATAAGATTTTCTTTGAAAGATGGGCGCATTTCTATAAAAGTTTCTGTGAAATCAAGATGTTATGAATACATATCTACAAAAGAACTATTAGAGGTCCTTCATTAGTATTTTTTGTTTTGGTATTTCGCTCACTGAAAGAGTTTTGACTTCCAAGTCTTAAAAATGAATACCGACAGCATGTTTTTACTCCCGGTTGGTCATTGTCACTCTGTGTAGAGCACAGCACTGTGTGAGCCCTTTTGCTGCAGAAAGTCATCCTACCGTTGTCAGTGGAAAATCAGTGCAGTTTTGAAAATTTAGATTGATGATTGTATGCTGCTGGTGTCAGCTGGAGCTGGGGGCTGCTTCAGGGGTCAAGAGCAGGCCAGCCCAGCCTTTGCATCAGAGATAGCGGAGCTTCCTGGTGGTAGATGAAAGATACACCTGAGGAAGATCTTGACAGGAAATGGGATTAAGTAAGTGTTGGACTGACCTGACTGGTACCCCTAACACTACCACCTTGGGCTAACGTGAATAGATTTTGCCTGTCAACTACAATTTGTTGGCCTGTTTTTTTTTTTTTTTTTTTAAAGTTTTGTGTAAAAGAAGCCACCCTACCATAATCCTTTAAGATAATGTTACACTTGTACTGGTTTCATAACCTCATGGAATTCAGAGATGGTCCATCCATTCACCTCCTTTCTCGTTTCTTTAGTAGGACTTTTTTTTTTTTATTCAAGCTGAATTTTGTAACTCATTAATAAGTCCTAAATTCACTTTATTTGCTGTAGCCAGCATAAAACTAAAACAAAGCTAATGAATATAAAGTGAAATTTCAGAGTGTAATGCACAAAGTTCAGGTAAATAAATGTGAAGCTAAATGCACAGGGGTGGTGTGTGTGTGTGTGTGTGTGTGTGTGTGTGTGTGTGTGTGTACACACGTGTGCACACATTTTCCCTACAGGATTGTTACAGTGGTAGAGTGTTTGCCAAGCTGCTTAAGATCCTGTGCACACCCCTGCCCTCCTGTGAGTGTTTCTCTCTGACTGTTGACTATTAGATGTGGAGCCTTCTGGTATAGAAGACTTACTGTATCAATATTTCATGGGTCTCTAAGGACAGGGTTCCAAAAGAAATGCTGTGATTTAAGGTGGCATGATATCTGAGCATATCTATCTCTGGGTATGTAGGCATTTTCCATCAGCCCTCAGGTCTACACAGTATCACAGAATGTGATCTAAGCATCAATGGCATCATGGCAGTCAGTTCAAATGTTTTATTTCACAGTGCCATTACAGCTGTGTTATCTTCTACATCTCGTTTTAGTTCTTAACTCTGCAAGGGGTTTGCTGAAGTACAATATTCTGCTTCC
The DNA here is from genome assembly GCA_028555095.1 of Dicrostonyx torquatus. NCBI lineage: Eukaryota > Metazoa > Chordata > Mammalia > Rodentia > Cricetidae > Dicrostonyx > Dicrostonyx torquatus. Next base: position 2,142,479 of record JAQHUG010000015.1, read on the forward strand.
TGCTGATTTCCAACTATATCCCTGTAGTGTATGTACATGTGTGTGCACACATGCATGGAAGCCAGAGGTCAGTGTTGGTTGTCTCCTTCAGTTGCTCTGATCCTGGAGCTCATTGCTAAGACTAGGTTGGTTGGTCCCTGAGCTCTGGGGATTTGTCTGTTTGTGTCTGCCACACAAGTGTGGGGTTACAGAGGTTATGGCCCAGTTTTTATGAGGATGCTCAGGGTCTGAACTCGGCTCTCTATGCTTGCACTGAGTGAGCTATCTCTCCAGCCTTTCTGATAATTCTTTCTGGGTTTTTAAAAGAGCTGTCTCACCTGATGATATAAGCAAAACGCTTTTCAATGCAAAATTTCATTAATTGATTTGCATCTTTGATATAGTGGAGTTGGGTGTTAGTTGTGTCACTCCATTTCCCTTGTTGTAACAAGATGGTTGACGCTGAGTGCTTTATACAGAAGAGAGGAGCCACTGAGATAGTTGAGTGGCTAAGAGCACTCACTGGCCGCTCTTCCAGGGGACCCACGTTTGATTACTGTCAGCACATGGTAGCTCACAACTGTTCATAGCTATAGTTCAGGGCATCTGACACCCTCCTGCCTTCCACAAGGATGCAAGTGGTGTGCATGCAGGGAAAACACCCATGCACAAAATAACAATAATTATTGTCCCCCCCCCAAAAGTTCATAGTTTCATAGTCTGGAAGTCCAAGGTTAGCAAGCCCAACCCAGGCCATCCTTGAGGACCGGTGGCTAAGGGCCTCATGGTCGTGGGAATGTGTGCATGAGCCATCAGGTGATGATGAGTAGGGAAGCCAGAGAGATGTTCAGGGCCGCCCTCATTCCAAGAAATTCACCTGCCTCTGCTCCCAAATGGTGCTAGGATTAAAATTGTTTCACCAAACCTAGGCACATAGATTATTATTTTTTTTCCAGACAGGTTTTCTCTGTAGCTTTGGAGCCTGTCCTGAAACTAGCTCTTGTAGACCAGGCTGGTCTCGAACTCACAGAGATCCGCCTGCCTCTGCCTCCCAAGTGCTGGGATTAAAGGTGTGCATCACCACCGCCCGGCACATAGATTATTTTTATTGATGAATTTTTCTTTTTTTTTATGAGGGTCCTGGGGATTATTTCTTAGGTTTTTAATTTTTTATGAGCATTAGTGTTTGGCCTGCCTGTATGTCTGTGTGAGGGTATCAGGTCCCCTGGAACTGGAGTAACTGACAAGTTGTGAGCTGCCATTGAACTGAGGTGCTGGGAATTAAACTGGGGACCTTTGGAAGAACAATCAGTGCTCTTAACCACTGAACCATCTCTTCAGCCCCTGATGAATTTTTCTTAAATACACAAATGGACCTTGTCTTCTAGACCTTTTGTTCTAAATGTTTCATAGAGTTAAATAGAAAAGCTAAAATATGAAAGCTTTAGAAAAAGATAATATGACTTGAGCCCAGGCAAGGATTTGTTGGAATGCCAAAGGACTAATGATGGAAAAATGATGCATAGGACTTTACAATTAAAGCTCTCTGTCCTAAAGAAACTGTTAAAATGAAAATGTAGACCGCAGATTGGGAGAGAAAATATTCACAGCACAAAACCAAACCAAACCAAAACCAACATGTAAAATGTAAAAAGAGGAGCTGAACATTTGTGGTGACACATGCCTGTAACCCCAGCCCTGGTTGAGACAGGAGGATTACAAGCCTGGGCATCAGGTGAGTTAAAGGCCAGCTTGAGCAACAAAGTGAGACCCTGTCTAATAAAAGAGAAACAGCAAAGCAAAACACAGACAAACCAATCTACTAAATCAAAACCAAATAAACAAAACCAAAACCGCCCTACCATTTAAAAAAAAAAGAAAAGAAAAGGAAAACCGGGAACTCTTAGACTTTAATAGTCAATCCAGTTTTTAAAGTGTTTGAAAAGCTGAACAGGTCATTCACAGGACTTGTAAATGTGAGGTTATATGGTGAGTAAGTGAGCCCAGCATCTGGAAGCTTTCCTTGTAGCTTAAATTTACATAGAGAGAAGGATTAAAGAAGGAAAAGGCCTTACCTCGTGCAGAGGATGCCAGGCAAGGAAAGGCAGGGGCACGCCTGGGATGCCTGCAGTTTCTCAGAAAGCATCTGGTAGTGCAACAGCACTTGGCATGTTCCTCAGCATTCTCAGGATGGACGCACGTATCCACCAGTCTGTGTATGTGAATGATTATTGTCGCTTCTTCATACAGCCGGGGCCTGAAGAAGCCCAGTGTTGACAAGGGGAAGGTCACACACGGGAAAAGAAACAACTAGTTTGACGTCCCTTTACAGTCACATGGATGGGTGTCAGACATGCTATGTCTGACAGGGACCAGACCACACTCTGGGTCTTTTTCTGTGAAGCTTTGGAGCAGAAACAAGTGAGAGGCAGCAGCAGAAATCAGACAAATGTTGCTTGTGGTTGATGTGGGGAGCTGGCTGTAAAGCGAACCTTCTGGGATGGTGGAGTAGTATGTTGTGGTGGCACCACCTGTTTGGTGCTCATCTGTTGTCTGATGCTGGATCTACCTTGTGAACAGTGTGCTATACGCCAGTGATGGTCACTTCATGTAAGATGGAAGGCTTCTCTTGGTGAACTCTGTGCCCAGCAGTGTACACACGTGAACTTGGTTAAATTCTAAAGCTATCTAAATTTAGTATTTGTGGCACTCTAGTATTTGGGGGTGTTTCTGGAGCTGATAGGGTATACTTACTCTGTATAAGCTAGAACTGATCTTAGCAGTTGTGGATGCTAAGTCTTCTGATCTAACTTTTGAACTAATATGCTATTCTGTCCCCCCCCCCTCTTTTAAGCTGCTGTCCTTTGTGGGTGGATGACCTTTGAAAATTTTAGACCAGAATCTGGTTTCCAAAATCACTGTTTTAAATTCTGTTTGGATTTTATTTATTTATTTTTTTGTCTGTAGGGTTTCAAAATGAATGTACTCATGTGTCTGGATTATATTTTTTGTTGGTTTGTTTCTCTTGCCCATTACTTCAATATCTGATTCTTTGGTTAAGTTGACTTACAGTTAATGTGATTTAGCCTGTTGTTTTTTCATAGTATTTAATATTATACATTTATACAGAGAGAAGTATATATTTGTGAATATTTATATTTTTTAAATCAATAGATTTACATTAATTTTTATTAATGTTTAAAAGTGATCCCTTTTCAGCTTTTAGAATAAACCCCTCAGAGGTCCCTGTGATGATGACACAAAGGAACAAGAATCATCAGGGGTTCTTGTCTGCCGCAGAACCCGGCTCTCAGGCCTTTGGGACTTAAAATGCTCTCATGGGACTTGTGATTAGTGGGGTTTTTTTTTGTTTTTGTTTTTGTGTTCTGTTTTGTTTTTGGTTTTTTTCAAGACGGGTTCTCTGTAGCTTTGAAGGCTGTCCTGGAACTAGCTCTTGTAGACCAGGTTGGTCTCGAACTACAGAGATCCGCCTGCCTCTGCCTCCTGAGCGCTGGGATTAAAGGTGTGTGCCACCATTGCCTGGCTTGTGGTTAATTTTTTTAAAACCAAAACAATAGGTTTGTCCTCCCCATATTAGAGCTGTCCTTGACAGTAGCACCATACTCTTTATGTACATCAGAGGTTTCTATAAGCCTTAGTACCTCCCTTGTTTATTTCGTATTGCTGTTAAAAAAGTATATTTTGAAGCATTGTATATTGTTGAGTCTTTATGTATTTTTTTATTGTATAATACAGAATGCATTTCAAGATTTATAATCTCACTACTTTGAAAGCTGTAGGATACTAGCATATGTACATGGTCATGCTTACCCTTATTTTTGGTGCAACAATGTAACATATAATTTTTAACATGACGACAAAAGTTATGTGCATTTATTTAGCTTTTTTTCCCTTTTGTTTTGTTTTTGAGACAGGGCCTTACTCTTGTTTTTGGCCTGGGACTTATAGAGCTGCTGCCTCTGCCTTCCGACACTTCACCTTCTTTTCTTGTGTGGCATCTGAGATCAACACAAGCCTTTACATATCCTAGCAAAGCGCATTGTACGCTGGAGATATATAATCTTAAATCACTTGTCAGTCACTTACTGCTGGTAAGCTCTGCATGGCTAGACTGTCACCTGCCTTTGATCTCTATCAGGATTCTTAAAGCTTGGCGTGGGCTCCACTAGCACCCTCTCCCTTTCTCCTGTTTCAGTAGATTCTGCCTGCGAATTTTTTGAGATAGGGTCTCAGGTATTCCAGTCTGCCTCCTTGAACACCTCATGCCCTTGTTTCTAACTCCCAAGTGCTGGAATTACAAGTGTGTGCCACCATGCTTACTTAACAGATTCTTTTTTTTTTTAACAGTGAGATTCTTTACCTAGACATACAATAAAGATGTTTATTTCACGGTTCACATAGCTAGGAAGTAATCTAGAGTATTATAGAAAAGGAAACCTGGTGTTTTCTGACAGGCAGCCTTTGTTAGTCTCTTGTTCTCTGCATTGTGCTCATCTTTTCTGTGTCATGTGATCAGAGAAATCTAGAATCCTGTAAAAATACTGGGGCGATTATATGATCGTTTTTTGTAACCTATTTTACTCCTTAGGCAAGCGCAGAGTAATAGGGTCTGAGAGCTAGACAGCCTTCCTGTACTCTGAACTGACTCCCAATCTTGTTTAAGCCTCTGGCTATTCTTGTCAGCCTCTAGGGCTGTGGTTCTCAACCTTCCTAACGCAGCCTTTTAATACAGTTCCTCATGTTGTGGTGACCCCACCCATAAAATTATTTCATTGCTACCCCATAACAGTAATTTTGCTGCTGTTGTGAATTGTAGTGTTTGCTGATGGTTTGAGGCAACTCCTATGAAAGGGTTATTAGACATCCCCACCCCAGGGGTCACAGCCCTTAAGTTAAGAACCAATGCTCCAGGGTATGCCCTTCCCTGTGGAGTGGTTGACACTGCTTCAGCCTAACCACGGCTGATGGTAAAGGTTTGTGTCCACTGCCCCCCCCCCTTTAAGAGACACAGTGAAAGGCATTTTGGATTAGCTGGGTGTATGCTTTCCTAATCTCAAGTCTGAGCTCCAGGACATCACATTGCTCTGATCCAGTCTCACAGAGTCATTGTTGCTACCATGTTTGTAATAAGTCCTTTTGTTTGTAGCAGACAGACTCAAGTTTTGATTTTGAGATAGTCTCTGGCTGTGTAGTCCAGAGACATAATTACAGTTTGCCATCCTCCTGCCTCAGTCTCTGGAGTGCTGGGATTTCAGATCCACAGCACCTCACCGGACCTGTAAGGCAATTTTGATAGAACTGTCAAAGATGAGCAAACTTAAGGAAATCCAGACTTAGAAGACCAGATTAATCAAGGCTGATTTATTCATTTTATGTTGGTGTATATTCAATTTTATACACTCAATTACACATTCAATTTTATCAAAGAACCAGTTGTACTAACACTTTCTTAAATGAGTATTTTCCGAACTGTGTTTAAACTGTTTGAGTTACAAAAATTGAATTTGTGTATAATCTTTCAGTGTGTCAAATGAACTGTGAGTTTCCAGGAAATCTACCCATTTTGTTAACGATGGAGATATCACAGCATGTTCAAACTCTTCCTAAAGCTTATTCTGTGAAGTGGAAGAAGATGGTAAATGCATGATGTGGAACGAGTTAATATGATAGGGCCTGGAAGTGTAAATACAGCTCATCCAGCTATTGTCCTTCCCTGGAGGACTGTCACCCACCATAGCTTTGGAGGACACCTAATGAGTCACTACTTTAGTTCAGTAGCCAATATAACAGAGATGCGAATTCATTATTTTCTAGAAAATTGACAGGATACATAAAAAGTAGAATTTTCAGGCTAGCAATGTAGCTCAGTTGGTAAAGTGTTTGCTTATCATCCGAGAGGCCTTAGGTTCGATCCCCAGCAACTCATAAACTAGGTATGATGGCATGTGCCTCTAATCCCAGCATTCAGAAGTGGGGAGGTGTTTATAGGATATTATTTTAAGGTGTGTTACTTTTGTAATGCACTGGAACATTTATTTAATGAGGCAAAGGTGTGTTTGATTAAATAGAATTCATCTGTGGTTTGGATGCTGAGTCAGCAACAAGCTGACAGGAAGTAGTAGGTAGGAGCCAGATAGAGAAGAGTTTATAAAGAGAGGTGAGAAAAGGCAGGAGGACTTAGGAGACATGAGGAGGTGAGCTAGGTGAGGGGCTTGCTATTCAGCCTTTCTGCGAAGCAGGATTCTACCTCAACCTTTGAATCTTGAGCTCTTTAGTGGGACAGAGATGTGATAAGTTCTCTTAGTAGCTTTGAAAGAGTTGATGCCTGAGGGAACACAATTTCCCCAGGCTGTGGCTCTTCTGGCCAAGCTGCTGCTGGTAGAGTTGCTGACTAGGAGGATAACTGTACGCTTAAAAGGCAGCAACCATTAAAAAGCAACAAATGTCATACGGACAGGGAGGAGTCAGTTCAAGATTATCCTGTGTTGTTATTAATAGCTAGTTCAAGGCCAGCTTGGGTTACACGAGACCCTATAGGAATATATATAATACACACACACACACACACACACACACACACACACTATGCCACAGGGAGTGTTTGGAGAGGGTCACTCTGACTTCACTCAGTTACATGCACTCTAGCATTTTCCTTTTGAACACTTCAGGCCAGTGACAACTGTCCTGATTATCGGATCCGTAGGGTTTGTTAGGTGACACTTGAACTCAGGGAAAGATTGTAAACCTTTAGAGCCTTGTGCTCATCCAGCAGCCTGAGTTGGGCATGGCATTCTTCCAGAAGCTTGGTAGACAGTGCCTTTAACTCCTTACCTGCTGAGTCATCTTACAGATCTTCCTGATATAAAAGCAGGGTGATGACTATTTCTCTCCCTTTCACTTCTTTTGGTCTTTCATCTACCTTCGCTGCCTTTCGAGATGAAGTTTCCTGAAACTCCACCCTGTTTGTCTGGCAGCTTGTCTGTGTCTTGTGAGTTGCCTGTTTGGGCCTCCCCTCTGTGCTTCCTCCACCTTTCCTCCAGCCAGTGCAGCACTTCATCACACTTTCTGTCTAGAATGACCTCCGTTCTAGGCCTTGCTCATGCTTCGCAGCTCGGGAGAACAACCCCGGGTGTCTTTCCTCAGCCTCACATCTTGAGTCTTTACTGCTAACTCACTGTGCCTCCCATGTAAGAGCTGTCTTTGCATTTTCCTGCAGCAGCATGACACCTTTGAACAATCTGTCTTATTTCCTAGTCCTCATTTGGAAATGGAGCAAGAATAGAGACTGACTGGTCTTTGACTTCCATGTCTGTAGTAATGTTCAGAGTGAACATGGGAAACCCTGAGGAGCACTCATGCAGTTGTCAAATTCAAGAGCTAGAGCTGCTCTCCACTGTCCTTAGACTCGAGGACACTTTTGTGGACGAGTTCCTTTGACCTGGGGTGTCTTGCTGAAGTCACAGCTTAGATGGGCTTACTGTTCAGTGGGCTACCTTTATTTCAGCAGGTCTTCCTGTACTTTTTTTTTAAACTTTTTAAAAAGTAGCTCTTAAAACACCGTTAGCATTTAGATTCATACAGTTTGAATGGTACCATTTAATAAATGGAAAATGATAATCAAACATTTAAATTGAAACTGTTTGTTCCAGGAGCTAGTTTTTACTAAAAGCGGAGCACTGTGTTATTGGTCCCTGTATGCAGCGACTCCACAATTCGTGTTACCCTCTCAGGAGTCATATTTATATATGTTATTGGTGTAACTATTACACTGTTGGTCGTCTTTCACTGTATCTGGAAATGTAGTCCACCTCCTGAGGACCAAAGAGAAGAAACAGTAGCAATTAATGCCATTATGCCTATGGTGCTTTGGAAATTGGCATGCATGTTCTCACGTTAATCTCACAAATGCTGTTATTTTGAATTTGTTTCAATGCAAAACAGTGTTCAGCGTGTCCTAATGAGATACAGCAGCTGAAACGGGGTCGGTGTGATAGAAGAGAAGAGAATGGGCTTAGGGGTGCGTTTGAAAGGGGGTGGCTGTGGTGGCAGGAGCCTGGGTAAAGTAGATTTTTAAATCTTCTCTCCAAGCATGGGCGGGTGCCTGAGGGCTGGATGTGCAGTTAGACATGGGTGAGTGCTCCTGCCTTCCCTTGGGAGCATCATGGAGACTCCTGCAATGCTTGCCAGGAGGAAGTTCCTGCATGTAGACTTGGGGGTACATTCCCTTCTGACAGTCTTCAGGAGTCTTACCTTTATGAACATTCAGTGTTGTCAGAGATACAGAGTTTGTTTTACTAGCCTCTGCAAAATATGTCCATTGGTGTTCCTTGCAGCTTCTTGGGAATCCTGTCTTTGCCTAAAACTCCGAATTCAAGAACCATAATCATTTATTAAGTACACCAAGCTTCCTGGAGATTGAACCCAGGGTTTGGTTCGTGCTAGGCAAGCACTTCACCACCAAGCAACATCGCAGCCTCCTTTTACTTCCTTTTAGACAGGGTCTAAGTTGCTCATTCCATATCCCTGGCAGCCTTTGAACTTGAGCCCCTTCTGCCACCCATGGAGCTTGCAGGACAAGCCCATGTTACAGGTTTGGCTCCAAGGTTAAAAAAAAAAAAAAAAAAAAAAGGAGAAAAAGAGGCTACATAACTTTGCAGATTTTTTTTTAAAGACAAATGCAGGCATTAGATATATGATCCAGAATAGAATGTTTAAGAAAAAAACAAATAATAAATAATTAAATATTTTAGGTAGAAGAGCCATTTGTAACTTTCAAGTTGACAGTGATTAAATATTATATATACATCTGTATATATATATGTATATGTGCATATGTACATATATGTATCTGTGTATGTATATATATATATATGAAATTTGTACTCACTGCCTTCCCCTCAAAGCCCTTGAGGTTTTTTTAATTTGAGCACTTTCTTATTAAATTGTGACTAAGGCCAGAGTGGAGGCAGTTCATTTAGAAACACTTAATATCCTTAATCTCTTTATTCCTTCCTTCCTTCCTTCCTTCCTTCCTTCCTTCCTTCCTTCCTTCCTTCCTTCCTTCCTATGTGCATATGTATTTTGCCTGCATGCATGTGGGTGTGAAGGTGTCAGATTCACTGAAACTGGAGTTATAGGCAGTTATGATCTGCTATGTGGGTGCTGGGAATTGAAACCCACTCCGCTGAAAGAGCAGTCAGTGCTCCTAACTTCTAGGTCATCTCTCTGGCTTCATTATTTCGTAGATTCATAATCTGGTCCAGTGCCTGCAGCAGAGCCATTGTTTCCCCTCTTTATTTCACCAAGCTGTGCCCTTCCTCAGTCCTCATGCCTCAGTGCTGTGTAGACATTGCTTCCCCACTTCATGTTCCAAGAGTACTATGGTAAGAGGCTCTCATAGGATCTTTGGGATCTGCCTAGATTCAACTTGGAAGCCAGAAATGGGTCTTGTGGCTCTTGAGGCCTGTTATGGACAGTATGGACGATGGTGGACAGAGTCCCCTGCTCTTGGCTCTTCACTGCTAAGGAGTCTCCCAGCTGGAGGGGGAAGATGACTTATTTGGCACTTAAGGCTCATGTTTATTTTTGTCCTGTCTCCCATTGTTCCTTGGTTCCCTCATTACTGTGAAGGTACCTATTGGCCTGAGTTGCACAGGCCTCCCCAGCCCTCATGGATTTCCTGGATAATTTTTGTCTATCCTTTTCATTGTCGTTGTTGGTGTTAGTCACTCTCCTCCCTGTTCTTCCTTTCCTCTTTTTTTTTTTTTTTGGATGGAAAATGTTTATTTATTACCACTGGTGTGGCTTCTGTCCGCACGTGGATCACTCAACACATTGTGAAGACATTTGCTTGGTTTTTAAAGGGCACTGTTGGAAACTGAACATTCAGTGAATGTACAGAAACTTGGGTCATCCTCTTCTGGAAGAATACCTGTGTCTTACTTAAAGCAGAAAGGAATGCTGTGATGTTGAATTTGGCTTTGAATTACAGGTTTAGGAGAATGGGGAGGCCTGTGCAACTCAGTGTAGAGTGCTGGATTTGTTAGGCCTGTCTACAATATTGTGTCTGTTCATACATATTTATTAGGTTGAAATGAATATATTTTTTCCAGTTGTTTGGAAAGCAGCTATTATCTATCTCTACCAAATACCGATTTGTCTCAAATGTGTGTTAAAATAGAAAGGCTCAGGGCAGCGTACAACGTTGCTGAATAAATGCAGCGTTTGGTTTTTGTCTTGAAACCCTCCTAGACTTACACCAGACGGAAATGGTAATACCCACCCCAGAGTTCCCACACTGTCGGCTTGAACAGACTGAAACACAAATGTCGCTTTATAGGACCTGCCTGGCTGTTTCAGAATAGTGGTTGGCCCCTTCAGCACACTGTGTTCATTTTGTAGTGCCACCGGGAACTAGAATAGGAGAGCGCTGGAGAGATTGCCCCAAACATGCGGTTTTGAGTCTTACCTCCTCTATTTATGGCCCCCTGACTGTAGTCATCTGTGGGATTAACTGACTAGCTAAAAGATTCTCCTGTTCATTAGCATAGAGGGGGGTGTAATGAAGCTCATCACACTTTTCCACTAAGGACTTCAGTAGTTTAGTTCTCTCAAGATCTAACCTGACATGATGACACAACACTTTAATCCTGGTGTTTGGGAGGCAGAACAGGTGGATGGATATCTTTGAGTTCAAGGCCAGCCTGGTCACAAATCCGAGTTCTAGGACAGCCAGAGCTACATAAAACAGACCGGATTTCCAAGAAAAAAAAGAAAAAAGCCCATTTATACTGTTTCTATTTTCAGCTTAACATGGTTTCTCTCTGGAAAAAAAAAAAAACAAAAACCAAAAGTCAGAATTAATGTTCTCAAGTTAATTGGCTGATTTACCATTTCCCTTGAGTGTCCAATGCTTTTTTCTTGCACTGCTTCATCTATTGTCTTCTCCATTTCCTGCCCCTCTGCACTCTGCAGACTGTATTTCCTGCTTCCTCTCCACCCTGCAGACTGTATTTCCTGCTTCCTCTCCACCCTGCAGACTGTATTTCCTGCTTCCTCTCTTCCCTGCAGACTTTATTTCCTGCCCCTCTCCTGCAGACTGTATTTCCTGCTTCCTCTCCATCCTGCAGACTATTTCCTGCCCCTCTCCATCCTGCAGACTGTATTTCCTGCTTCCTCTCCACCCTGCAGACTGTATTTTGAGTGCACAGTTTTGCCCTCAGATATGGCATTTCCTTTCTTCTTTAGTCCTAACTGTAAAACTTGAATGTTTTAGGCAAAAACTCTTTCATGGTGTTTTCATATTTGTAGCTAGGATAATCTCTCCATCTCCCCCCATCTCTGTCTCTGTCTCTCTGTCTCTCTCAACATTTTCCTGGTCTTGAAGATTTCCGCTGCATGCATGTCTTGTCTAGCTGGAGAGCCATGTGTCATCCAGCACTCTCCCCTTAGTTTCGTACTTTTGAGTCTTTCTACCTGTATATCTCTGTTTAGTTCTTCTGTCCACCAGTACTATATACATTGTATCACTTGTGGGAGAAATTGTTTGTTTTTTCTTTGCTTGCTTGTTGAGACAGTCTCAATATGTAGCTGTGGCTGGCCTCTCCCGCTGACAGAATGCTAAAATTAAAGGCATAAACTTCCACACCTGGCTCTAAAACATCATTTTATAATAAGATAAAGAACGTTTTGTTTCTGGAATACTCCCAAGATAACCAGTGTTTTCTTAACTTTGTTTTGAGCAGTAGAAATAAAATTGTGTGTGGTATATCCACCTTTCTAAATATAAAATTGCAAGCTTTGACAAATGTTTATAATGAGATATATAGAAACAAATGTATATAATTAGAAATTTTACTGTATTTTTTAAATCATCCTCTGCTTAGACTGGCAACCTTGCTCTGTTCTCTTGGGTGTGATGGAGTTGTACACCTTTGCACCTGGCTGCTTAGTGGTAGCTTATTTTTCTCATTGTGGACAGTTCTCCAAAATGCAGTCACACCCAGTCTATTCGTCCACTCACCAGGAGCTTTGGGCTGCTGAGAATTTCCTACTTAGACTCAGGCATTTCAACACATGGTCACTAATTGGGGAGGCTTAGATGGTTCAGCCTTGCTGGAGGAGGTATGTCACTGGAGGGCTTTGAAATTCTCATGTGCACTCCTAGTTTCTGTTAAAGGATGTGAGCTCTCACCTTTTGCCAGCCTTTTCCATACCTCTTGCCGCCTGCCTGGTTCCAAAAGCCAAAACCATCTCTTTGTGTATGTTATCTTCTCACAGTAACAGAAAAGTAGGTATTTACTACACACCTGACCATAAATCTCTATTGCACGTTAGGGTTAGTACCTGTGATTGGGCTTGTGGCAAATCTTAGCTTGTTTACTTAACTTGTTCAACAAACTCCAAATTTTGTAAAGAAACTTTTAAACTAAGTGCCTGGTAGCTTTTGAGAGAATGGTCTCTAAATACACTTTTCTCTGCACTAATCTGACAAGGTACACTTTCATTGCCGGTTTTCCTTGGTTTTCCCACTTTCCCCAGCTCACTCTAACTCACATAATCACCCTCACCCCTCCACACACATTTTTCCTTGTTTATTTTTTAAAATTAGATCCTTTGGGGCTAAGAACTCAGCTCTTTTCTATGAGTGCTTACTGGGCATTTAAAGAAAGCAGCAGCATGCAGTGTGAGATGCCCTTGGCTATCAGTGATGCTCAGGCTCGGAAGGTGGGAGCCTTAGGCCAGGCTACTTGGCTTGTTAAAACTGCGTATGCTCTGAGTTTTGGTTTAAAATACTTGGAATTTTCCAGAAGTTACTGCTTCCTTTGATTCTTCTTAGGGGACTGACTGAGTTTCTGATTCCCATTAACCCCCACTTGACTGTCACAGCCTCTGAATTGACTTACTGTGCTTGTTCAGATAAAGGATTGCATTTCATAAGTATTGACATTCTGTTTGGAGAATGGAAATTTAGAAGTGTGCTTACTCGTAATTAAATTGTTCCAGATTTTGTAATAATGGAAGCTTTGGTTTTAAGATCTGTAAGATAATTAGTGGGGGAAAACTAGAAACAGAATCTACTGTTTTTAAACAGTAAGAGAATATATTGCAAAACTTTTCATTTTTCCTTAAATTAAGTCTCTCCACCTCCCACCCCAGCTGAGGCCTGAGTCCAGGCTTCATGTTTAGTGTTCTACCAAATTAACCCCAAATTAAGTTTTTATAATCACAATTTTATTTAAGACTCGTTTAAAGTTTATATTTAGTCTCTCATTGAAGCTACAGTTTTCATGTAAACATGCCCTCTCTAGACAGAGTTCTATGGTGTGGACTAGTGTTGAAATCTGTTAAGAACTTAGATCATAGTCTTCACTTCAGAATTATCCAGAGTAGTTCTAGACAAAATTTTGATTCATCTAATTATTATTTCAATTTGGCCCTTTAAACAAAGTTTATCTTTAGTGTTTGCGTTGGCAACACATATATTAAAGTTGGAACAATACAGAGATTAGCATGGCCCCTGCACAATGATCACATGCAAATTCATGAAGCATTCCATAATTTTTTAAAGTGTAAATCTTTATTACTTAAATGCTGTGTTTGGCCTGAGTGCACATTGGGATAGTACTCTATTTTAATTGGCAAAGATACTTAATCCTGTTCATATGGAAAGGGAATTATAATCAAAACTAACAACCTGCCTTTCCAGGGGTGTGGCAAGGGATGCTCTGGTGGGATGAGCGACTGGGAGCATCAAGGCTTTTAGGGCCCTCTTAAAGATGTGTAATGAGCTGCCCTTAAATGCAAGGGTTCTGTTTGCACTACTAATTAAATTCATACTGAAGACTGGTAGGGCAGCTTGCTATTTATGTGTTTTGTCTTGGGATTTTAGTAACTTAGAAGGTGGCATGCTGGGATAAATAGGGAAATTTTTAATAAATTGTAGTAGAAAAACATGTGCTAACTCCTCAGCTATTAATCAATTTGCCTGAAGACGAAGAACTGCAGTGCACACATCTAGGTCTCCCCTGCTCTTCACTACACGGTTAACTCAGGTGCCATGCTTTACTCCGTGTTCCTAGGCTGACTTTGGAGACATTAAAAACGTGCTAGGATTTGCTTGATGATTCTAGGTAGATCAGTTTGCTTAGAGTGGGCTGCTGCTGTTTAATATGCAGTATGTTTCCCCACAGTCCTGTCTGAAGGTGGGGGACATCTCCTTGTGATAGGCACCATCACCATTTCTGTGATTGTTTTGTCATCATCTTAATACTGTCCTTTGGTAAGTTTGATAAAGTTCAAGTTGTTCTTGATGTTGCTGCTTTTAGTGCCATGTCTGGGGTGGTAAAGGCTCAGCTGTATGTGCTTAGGAGAGCTCTGTGGTTCCAGTCCTTAGTGGTAGGTATTTCTGTATTTGCTGTACTTCTATTCTTTAACATATGACTATTGACTTGGTTGAAAGACATTTGGCCATAGGTATCCAGCTTGTTTTTGGGTCTGTAGTCTAGTACAGCTATTCCGATTGTGGTATCTTAGGTACAGTTGTGAGGCTGACAAATGCAGGTCTTTCAATATTGCTCCTTTACACTATTGTTTTGGTTATTTTGGACTCTGGCATCTCCACATGAATTTGAAGATTCATTCTCCATTTCTATACAAAAGACCATTGTAATTTTAGTGGAGCTACATTGCCTGTCTGGTTGATTTGGGTATTTGTCATTTTAATGGTATCCTGATGTTTCCCGTTGCAGTCTCTGGTTTCTGTCAGCAGTGGGCCGTGCATTTCAGTGCAGAGTCCTCACCGTTAGTCTTGAGTATTGTAGTCTTTCATTGTTCATTGCTGTCATGCTGTCATAGAGATGCACACTCTATACTTTTCTATACTTTTTTTTGTACACTGGTAGAAGATGTCATCTAAAATACTTTTGAAAAGACTAGAATTTGACAAAAATACATGACAAGCATGTTCCAAGCAGAGGAAACTCACTTGGTTTCTACCTTCACTACCCTCGGCAGAAGAGACAGAGCACAAACACCCAGAAAGCAGGGAAAGAGCTGTGTTGGGGAGAACAGCACATATAACCCTAGAGAAAACCTTGATGTTGGGAGTTTCAGGCCCGGGCCAAGGGAAGATGACTGTAGGCCTCACCAGTGATGATGCTCCTGGTTTAGTGAACACAGCTAATGTTTGTAGTGGCTCCATTAGATGTTCACAGTGCAGTGATGGATTGTGACCCTTAAAGCCATGGCAAGAGACTAAGATGAAAAGACACACATGTACCCTTTCCAGGCAGCACAGGAAGCCCTGTGTTCTTAAATGTTTCTACTGGTCTTAAAATGTTAACCAACCAGAATTGATGACTGGCTTGCTTTTTAGGAGGAAGGGTATTTACTTACAGAAATTAAACATCTTTTTTTTTTTTAAAATTATTTATTATATATATAGTGTTCTGGGCACCAGATCTCATTATAGATGGGTGTGAGCCATCATGTGGTTGCTGGGAATTGAACTCAGGACCTCAGGAGCAGCAATCAGTTCTCTTAACCTCTGAGCCATCTCTCCAGCCCCTAAACATCTTTCATATTGACAGATGTAATATTTGAAAGTGCCTTGGCATTATCCTTTCTCCTCCAATTTTAAGTATAGACAGGGTCTATACTTCGTAAGTAGTATTTTTCTGGGAGATTCTTGGGTTTTTCTAAACCTTAAGACAGGTAGATATTCTTAATTAGGTTCCATATGAAAATAACAAACTCTTTTTTGTTGTTGTTTTGTTTTCCGAGACAAGATTTCTCTGTAACAGCCCTAGCTGTCCTTGAATTCCCTCTGTAGACCAGTCTGGCTTCGTACTTCATACTCACAGAGATCTGCCAACCTCTGCCTCTCGAGTGCTGGGATTAAAGATGTGATCCACCATTGCCTGGAAAAATACCAAGCTCTTCTGTGGTAGTTCCACGTAGGTAGGGTTCATGTTCATCTGCTTCTGTTCCCAAAGAGAAGCTAGAAGCAGCAGATGGAGTTAGAAGTATAGTAGAATCATGAGAATTGTTCCTCAGAGTCAAGATGGCAAGCAATAGGTTCCTCTGTCTCTCAGTGTTGAATATGTCCCTGTCAGACATGCTGTCAGTGGCAGTTTTTCTGTTGAACTTTGGTCATGACTTAGGGGGAGATTTCTTAGCTGAGGGCTTTGGGTAGTATGTTGGAGTTAGGATATGTCAGGAATTGGTCCAGTCTCTAGTAGAATAAAGATTCCATGGGGATAGGTTTTTGTGTTTTGGGTCATCCGTCCACCCCATTACCTTACTCAGGACCTATAATAGTGTTTAGCATATCATAACACCTCAGTAAATAAATAGGAACTGAATGTGTGTCTTAGAAATTGTTCTTGATAACTTCATCTTGGGTTTATATTTAAGGCAATCCACCTTTAGAGGAGCGCTTGTTGTTTTACTAGTGTAGGTCAGCACATGTCTTCTTATTTCAAATTTTTTTTTAACATTCTTCATATTGATCATAGCCGATTTGGCCATGTGCCATACATACAGCTGACATAATAATAGAAATATAAGTAAACTGGATAGCTCAATCAGCATTCTCTTCCCAATATATAATAGCTTAATTTTGTTGGATTTGCATTTACAATGTTATAGACAGTGTGCTAATTGCCATAGTGTCAGTATGGATTAGACAGCTCACAAGCATTTGAGGACTAACATCAGTGCCAAACACTTTTAATTACAGCAGGCTTTGACTGTCTTGATTTGTCCCATAAATAAATTCATTATATCGGAACTGCTCAAATTTCTGAGAAGAGTTATCTACTCTTCGAGAATCTGCCACTTAGAGTGCACATCTTCAACTCTGAAGCAAACTGCTAGGGTTTTTTTCTTAAAAATGTACATTTGTTTATTTGTGTGCATGTGCACAAACATTTGCATGAGTGCAGACATGCCACCGTTCATCTGTTGTGGTCAGCGGACAATTTGCAGGAATCAATTCCCTTCTGCCACCATGGTCCCATGGATAAAACCCAGGTCACCAGGGAGCAGCCATCTTTAACTCCGAGACATCTCAGCAATATAGGTTCTATTATTTTTATAGATTGGTGTTATGCAAGTATATTCTTCGTAGATGATGAAGCATGTTTTCATTATCCTTAGCATTGAACTCTTCAAGAATATGCAAATGTTTCCCTGACAGACACCATAGGTTAGATTTGCACACACTGTTATATTTCCTTCTTTTCTGGTTTTTGTTTTTATGAGACAGGGTCTCATGTAGCCTAGGCTGGCCTTAAGCTTGCTTGATAGCTGAAGATGACCCTGAACTTCTGATCCTCCTATATCTACCTTCTAAATGTTGGGATTATAGGTATGTGCCACTACACTTGGTTCATACAGTACTGGAGATTGGATGCAGGGCTTCAAGATTGTGAGTTAAGCACTCCGCTTAATGAATTACAACCCCAGTTTCCTCCCTGTTCTTTTTTCCTTTCTTTTAATTGCCTCATTTAGAGAGAGACAGAGCCAGAGCCTGTGTCTGTTTTGGAAAGACTGATTTCTGAGGAACTCCTTTGTTACTATGACTGCCCTAAAAGAAAAGGATGCATAACACTGGCCACTGTTCTGATTCCCTCTTGTAAAAACTACCTTGGAAAAGAGGTACAGGTGTCTAACTGGGTATGATTGAATATTTTAAAGTGTCACGTGGTTATATAGTAATGATTTTATTTAAAAACAATTTAGGTCATTTAAAAACTCCAAACAATCTAAGAAAATAAAAGTGATGGGTGTTTTGTATTGCTGGTGGTGCTTTGAAATGGGTTTAGAATTAGAGCTGAAGCCTCTGTTAAGAGGAAGGTAGACTGGCACAAATAAAGAGAGAGTAATGTCTTTCACCTGATGTTACAGCATGTATGATGGCATCTAGGGTGAGGGTTCAGTGGGCAGCGTGTGAAATGAAGATTAAAAATGAAACTGATGTTCTGGTAGTTCTGTGTACCTACTCATATTTAGCCAGTGCCTTTATAAACACACCTGAAGGTCATTGGGGAGCTGAAGTGTACCCCAGAAGTGATTAGACTACAGCGCACACGATCACGGAATGGTGTACTTAAATTGTAGGGCTCACACTGAAATGACATTGGATTTCTGGGTAATGGCGATGGCGGCTGGCTGCTGGCACTGATACTCATAAACTGTGGGAAGTAGGAAGACATGAGGCTGAAAGGCTCTTGTCCAGCTTCTCCCGCTTCTCCTGATTCTCCCTACGAGACGTGCATGACTTTGGACAGTTCTCTTTCACTCTAAACCTTCAGTGTGTGCTTCCTTTCTGCTGTTTGGCTGTGTTAAGATTGAACACAGACTTGAGCATATCAGGTGAATCTTCTCTACCTGACCTTCTTTCCTGTCCTGTAGGACTTTTAGTTCTTGGTTTTGACCAAGTGTGTGTGATGTTTGATTTTTAAGGTCTGTTTTCTCTTTCACCTATTCTACCAAAAGAGATTTTTCCAGATTATAAACCAGCATTATTTTTAAAACTTCCTGTTAATCACAACATTTAAAGATGAGTTTTCTTCGCACAGCAAGATGGTTGGTTTTCCTAATTATTGGTGATAAACTCTGTCTGATCTCAACCTTATGTCAGATGCTGCAGTTGTCAAAAAATTGTTTTCATTAATAATTTGAACCCAACAACTTAATGTTTTCTAATGGAAGAAATAGAAGCTCTCAAAAGTAAACACATTAAATATGAAGGCATCTCAGTTTAGGGTGGTTTGAATGAGCCATAATCCTCCATTATGTGCAGAAGGAAAGCCTGTCTCCTGGGTGCTGTGAATGCATCTTCTCTAGATGATAGCAGACTGCATCAGAAACAAAGTCCACACTTCATCTGGCTAGCCTGTTTGAGTAGGGCAGTATTTTGAAAGTTGGGGTGCATGAGATGTAGGTAGATTGTGAATAATTTATTTTACCATAACAAACATTTAGAAAAATGTAGAAAAGAACAGAAAATCTGAGAGTGCATTACATTATAGTAAAAATACTTTTGGGGAAGCTTTGGCTTTAGCTATTATGTGCATTGTTCTCGATTGTGATGGATTTCTTTCTCAACTATTCCCATCACTAGGTACTGTGAGCACCTAGTATGCTTTTCATAGTTCATTCAAAGTAATAGGCAGTAAATGATCATTTAATTATAAAAATTAGTAGAGTTATACACAATTTTCTAAGAGCAGGATACTACAATTTGGAAAACTCTGAAGAATTGACATGTCATAGTGGGTACCTTCCTGGGCATAGATAGCTTGCTACATTTAGTTTATACTAAATGGGGGGTATGGTGAGAGAACCTTGTTCCAATCTCAAATTTTGATCCACATAAACTGGGAGCATTGGTGATTTTCTTTTGAACAATTTGAACTCCAGCTTCCTCATTTAAAAAGGACAGCTTTAGAACTAACCACAATTGATAAAAATATTACTGTAAGCACCCAGTACTTTGGAATATAGTGACTGTTTATTAAAAAGGTTAGACGAGTTTAAACCACACCAGACTAGTAGTGATTACTTTAAAGCATTGCTTTGAGCATTCTGTTAGAAAGTAAATTTTAAGGTTAATTGGATCACGTGCATGGAGAGATCCCTTGTGACACCTTGAGAACTTAAAGGAGCTGCAGTCATAGAAGAATGTGTTCTTTGTGATGTGCGTGTGCATGTTTGTGTTTGAGAGGAGGTGTTTGAGCTCACCTGCCTGTGTATGGAGGCCAGAGGCCACCTCAGGCATTCTTCCTTGGGAGTGTTCACTTGTTTTGAGGCAGAATCTCTCACTGGCTTGGAATGGACTGATTAGTCCCAGGAATCCTGGAATTTTGTCCCCTCCCCCCACTTTGTTTTCTTTCCTCCTTCCCTCCCTCCACCTTTTACTTCTTCTTTGGTAGTATTTGATTCTATTTATTATTTTATTTTTATTTTTAATGATTCAAGACAGTTTTTCTCTGTAGCCTTAGATGTCTTGGAATTCTATTAATTTTATTTTTAAGTGGGTTTTTAGAATTGTCCCTGGGTTTGCATACAAGGTAGGCAGGTACACTGAGCCATCTCCCTAGCCTAGAAATGACTCTTTTTTGATTAAAGCCAAACATCGATCAAATAAGAAATTGCAATCTGCAAGATACGAACTATAGAATAAGTAGCCCAAAATGAAATCAGTGAGTCACCTGCCAAGACTTAAAATTACATCAAAGAAATCCTCTGAAGAAACAAATCCCGGAGGCATATTTACTAGTGGTCCAATTGGCTGATACTCACATGTAAATTATATCCACTCAGGTATGAAAAAGGGGAGTATGCTCACTTGGGGTCTTTGTCTAGATTTCCTTTTATACTTGCTAGCAGAAAAATGTTCTATTGTGAATGTTCTTGCTGAATTAGCAGAGCTGGTGGCTAGCTGTCCAGCCTGACCCTTCCATAGGAGCTGTGCTTATAGAGTGATGAACCTTCTCAGTATGCTTTGTTGTAAGTTTTCAGAGGACTCATTGGAAAATCATGTGTTGGTTAATCTTGCTACATTTTAAGGAATTTTAAATGAAAAAATGATAGAGTCATGAAAGAAAAACCCTTTATGAAAACACTCTGACTGCTCTTCTGTGTGGCTGCTCCAGGCTTGGACTGGTGCTGAAGGCATGAGGATCTTTGGAGAGCCTCTGGTCTTTAGCTCTCTGTGAAATGCTGGGTTCTGATGGCAGTTGAGGATGGCATAGAAACAGCAACCAAGGAGAGGTACTCACCAGGGAAGAGTAAAGACGGGTATGCAAAAAGCAGTAGCTTCTCCTTTGGATCTTCTTGTATTGAGCCACCCACTCTGGAAGCTGATCCTCCTTCTTCTTTTAACCTAACTCTTCCTCTTCTAGGAAATATCCTTGTAGACCACCCACTTAAATCCAATCAAGTTCCCACCTAAGGTTAACTGTCACAGCCACTGTAGAACAGAGCTTTCTGTGGATAGTGTGCTTAGATCCTGAATGTGCACGGCATTCTGTGAAAGAGTATAGAAACATTCTGTCTTGCTATTATTCGTAATAAGGCTTTATACACATATGATGTTTTGTCAAATGAAAATAGCTGTGGCTGTACCACAGTGTGCTAACATGTGCGTTCCTTAGGGCTGTTAATATTAAAGAAGATGCAATTGGTGTGACTGGATGGGGGACCTTGGCTAAATTTCTCAAAATTTCATGTTGGAATTTCAACAAGGGAAGAGTGACTTTATAAACATCATTATAAACATTATAAACAGTGTGTAAGGAGTGTAATCTTGTAGAAACTCATCCTGCTCCATGTATAGATGTAAAACAGTTCACGATGACATAGCCATAATAGAGTGTTAAAGAAGTAGTGACAAGACTTTCTGTCTCATTTGCAAGAAGATATGAAGGGATTCCCTATGGTCAGAAGTTATCGTCTGTTGGCTTGAGACACACAGTCACTTCTTGAACTAAAACTCGGAAAGTACAGTTGGTTCCAGTCAGATCCACAGAGTGTTGAGACCACCCAACACTTCTATCAGGTGAAGTTTCTCTCTGAACCTTTGCTAATCATTCTTTTTCTTTGTGTGCAGCTGTGGATATGCCATTTACCGTATCTGTTAGAGGATCTCAGGTAAATTTGTTTATCTGGTTTTTGGATATTTTCAGTTTATTATTGAGGCAATTTCAACAATGTGTACTTTTCTACATACAACACTTTTTGTTGCACATCATTTTCAAGTGTCAGCTTTGAGTTGTCTGCAGTATTCTTTGCTGTTGCTGAGTTTCTGCAGTACCCGTGATTCTATGCCCTCCCGGAGTTCTCTTTATAGCTGCCCCACCCTGGGGTCTCCCCCATGCTAGGCAAGAGCTTTGTCATTGCACTATATCCCCAGCCTGTTTGACTTCCTTGACTGGACATGTCTACTACTGTTGCTGTTTTATTGGGGTCCAGCCTAGGACCTTGTAGATACTAGGCAGGCACTCTCCCATTGAACTAAACATTCAACTCGGCTTCATACACTTCATGTTTTGACCCCAGCATAATTCTCGTGGCCACCAGGTCCCTGATGAGCTCTTAACTGAACTGAGCTTAACCTCAGTTTAACTCAGTACCTTTGGCCAGTTCATGGCTGTGAGTAGCTTTCCTTCTGGCTTATACCTCACCCTTTAGTTATAAAAAGGATTTTTTTCTCTCTACCACACCAATACGCTCTTTTTCAAGTGATCTCATTCACCTCAGGCATTTGTGTGAGCAGCTTCTGAAGCTCTGACTGCTTGCTTGACATTTGACTGGTATCTTGCTCACACCTTCAGTGTCACTCAGTGTCACACACAACAGACTGAAACCATTTGCCTCCCCCACCCAAACCAGTTCTTCCCCGGTCTCCTGGTTTCTGTGCTCTCGCACCACACACCTTGTAGCGACCAACCTCCTACTGTCTGCACATCTCTGGGTGCACTGGCCTTCCTCATGCAGCCCACTTCCCAGCCCTGTCCGGATTCTTCAATATGGCTCATTGCATCCCTGCAGCTGCCAGCATGCCCAGACCCTCCCCCCTTTGCCTGGTCTTCTACAACACTGGCCAGGCACTCCTGTGTGGGTTGGCTGGTCCCTTATGACCTCATTGTTCCTGTGATTCAGCATAAGAATTTGGGCTCTGTTCTGCCTTCCCCAGATTCACCTTCTCAGGGAACCCTACTGCCCACATCTCTGCTGTGGAAAAGGAGTCAAGGACCCCCTCTCCTGCAGCCTTTGCAAAGCCCGCAGGCTATGTGCTTTGTAGGTAATTCATGTCAGTTCTGTGCTGTGCAGGTGCCTGTCTGGAGCTGTCTGGTGCCTGCTGAGCTTAGTTGGCTCAGCATCTCTGTGTGTGGCTCTTACTAGGCAGAACCATCTCTTACTCATCTTTTTCTTTCTTGTTGTCTAAGCAGTTAGCACAGGCTGGAAATACTGATTGAGAATAATTAAACTGTTGCAGTTGGCTTTAGTTTCTTTTAATGAAACTTCTAATCACTTTCTTCCTAAGAATCCTGTATACACTGCTGTATTGAATGGTAGTGTACTACCCATGCCAGTGACACAACCATTTCTTCTTCTCCTTCTCCCTCCTTTCCCCCATCACAGGGTTTCTCTGTGTAACAACCCTGACTATACTGACCAGGCTAGCCTCAAACTAGAGCTTCTGCTTCTGCTTCCCAAGTGCTGGTATTAAAGGTTTGCACCACCACCACCTGACACAGCCTCTTCTGTGTAGCCCTGCTCCCTGGTGACCAGCATCCACTAACTTTTATTTTTCTTAATGGTATAATAAGGCTTTGGCTTGAAGTGGGCATTCATTGATTATGGTCTAACAGGCCTAACTTTTATATATTTTCCCCCTTTAAAAGAATTCACCTGTTGGTTGCGGTGCACACCTGTAATCCCAGCCCTCGGGAAGCTGAGGCAAGCAGATCTCTGATCTACAAAGCAAGTTCCAGGGCAGCCAGGACTACAGAGAAACCCTATCTTGAAAAACAAAAGGGGGGAAAAAGAATTGGTGATAGTATTATAAACTATAAGGTAAGAGCTTATTGTGTGTGCGTTGAGTACAGATCAGAAGCAAATCCCACTGTCCTTGTCTGTTCCTTCACCTGTAGAACAAAGAAATGTGATCCATTTTATTCACATTAAAAAAAGCCTTTTTGGCCACCTGTGACTCTGAAGCTGCATCTTATGCTGATGTGATTTGCCATTATTAACATGGTGGCTTTGAAGGGGAAATCATAGTTAGCCTGTGCTTAGCCCATCAGTATTCTGAGCCTAATGAAATCCCACCCTGTTCAAACAGTTGGGAATAACTGGGGGTGGATACATTGAAATCACAGTCAGTAGTAACTGGCTGCCATGCCTAACCTTTGTTTCTTCTCAGCCTGACAGCTTGGATGTCCCCTCCCTTCCTGCCTGCCTTGCACTGGCTCTTACTGGTGGCCTGTGGTAGAGGCACTAACTAGGCACCTGCAGTCCAGGGGCAGGCCATGGAGCTTCTCCTCTCGTGGGTCATTTGGGATAACACAGCGTCTTCATTTGTGAAAGGAAACAGCTTGCTGTGCTGACATTTTTAAAAGGAAAGAGGCAACTAGCTCAGGTTCAAATTGATAGTCATTTCAGTGGTAAGCTGAAATGCCAGCTAAAGCTGGCATAAGAATACTGTGCTCCTTGCAGACCCAGACCTGGATCTAAGTCTCATTTTGCCTGTCTCTGTCAACAGAGATGTTGCAAGAAGAAATAATTATCGCTCAACAACCACTTTGATACTTACACCCAGTGACTGTAAACAGTTATTAAAAGCTATGACACAGGTCAGAATGGCAGAGCCAGGGTGCGGGCCAAAAAAGCAGGCTTCTTTGCAGCTCCAAATCCACAGGAAAGTGTTGCACTCCCACTCAAATATTGTGTGATTAAGTTGATAGTGTTAAGATTCTGTCTGTAGACTGGGCATGGTGGTGTGTGCCTTTAGTCCCAGCAGAGGCAGGTAGGTCTTTGTTAGTTGGAAGCTATTCTGGTCTACGTAGTGAGTTCCAGGACAGTGAGAGAGCTACATAGTGAGATTCTGTCTCAAAAGCAAACAAAAACCAAAACAATCAGATAAAGACTGTTGGTTTCTGCACATTAGAAACCATATCAAGGAACTCATTTCTGATTATAGTGGGATATATACAGCGTTGTAGACTATGGTTCCTAGGGGGCTGGCCATTTCAGGGGAAGCAGCCTGCACTTCTTGAGTTTGTACCCCACAGTGGGTATGATGCTAACTTGAAGTGTGGTGGGGATGGTTGGGCCTGCGGCCCTCGTTTTGAGGCTTGATCATTCTCAGCTCTTCTTACCCCATCTGTTTTACCCTTTCCTCTGTCCAGGACTGTCTTCTGACCTTTGGCAAATCACTTTGCATCTTCATTCACTTTAAACCATGCCTCTGTGTTTGTGTGTGTGTGTGTGTGTGTGTGTGTGTGTGTATGAACATGTGTGTGAGCATGTGAATGGGTGGGTGTGAAAACTTCCTTGTGCTTTGGAAGAGTCTTGGCAGAGAAGTAGGCCCAGTGTTGTCTGTCCCTGGAGAAGTCAAACTTGGTTGCATCTGACCACTGTGAATTGATTTGTAGCCCCTGCTTGTTCCTGTGTCCCTTCAGAGTTGTTTACCATCTTGGAGGGAGAGGGTCATGCTCATGTCACTGGCTTGATGGCAAAAGTCACGCTATCTACTTCCTTAAAAATGCTTTGAAATTTTATCTGACTGGAAAATGACATTTCTGAATTTGAGGAAATCTTTACAAGCCATGTGTGACACATTTACGAATTCTTTGATAAAACTTGGCTATGAGGGCCTTGAAGGTGATTAGCCCTGTGTCCCGATTGCCTTTTCTTCATTCACTTTAAACCATACCTCTGTGTTTGTGTGTGTGTGTGTATATATGAACATGTGTGAGAGCATGTGAATGGGTGGGTGTGAAAACTTCCTTGTGCTTTGGAATAGTCTTGGCAGAGAAGTAGGGCCCAGTGTTGGGGAGCAACTGTATTTCATTGTTGGCAATCTTTTGGATCTGTATGAGATGATAATTTAACTTTCAGGCCTCACATCTAACTACTAACATCCATGGTGTGACGGGCCTAAACGTTTGCAGGTGTGGCTGGAGTGCGTGGCTGTGAACTGAGTCGTAGAGTACCTGGCACAGTGGTAGTTGGGCCTCGGCATTGAGTGGAACATTTTAGCATCAACTCCACTTGAAAGATTTTTACATTAAAAAAATGAACTGTCTTCTTGAGACAGTTTAGTGTTTATTATCTTTTATAATGATGTTTAGGGCTCTGTTTTATCTGTTAATAAACAGGCCTCAACATACATAATCCTGTCAGAATATGAATCTCCTGATGTCTTTTTCCAGTTCCCTCTGGTTTTCTTCCTTGGTCCTGCTTTGATCTCTACTTGGGTCCAGAGAGAAGCTGCTGTCTGCCTGCCTGCCTGCCCACCTCCTATCCCTGCCCGCTCTCCAGCTTGTCCCTCAGTGCTCTGCTGTTGGTGTCAGTGGTAGAAACTTTTGAGCCTTGTTGGACTTGTGGATGGAGACAGCTGAAGGGTGTTGTGCAACTTTATCTGCCTGACTAGAAGTGGACAGAGCTAGCAGGCAAGTGTATTGAAGAGAATTAGAGGGCTGACCCTGGGTAGAGAATGGTTGCTGAGGGCACTCAGTCGCGCACTCCCCTTCACACCCTGTGTTCTGTATTCCACTCAGAGATCCACCCGCCTCTGCCTCCTGAGTACTTGGATTAAAAGCGTGTGCCACCGCCTGGCCTACTTTCCTGTAGAATTTATATTGACTGTTTTCTTCTCAGTTTCCTCTTAACCCTGAAGCGATTTCCGCTCAGATTCAGCTAATCACAGGAAAGTAGGTAGGGCTTGTCCTGGAGTTTTGTCACTCATTCACCGCTGAAGTGCTCTTCTATCTCAATCTACCTTGAAATGGCCATTTTAGAACAGGTCTTCTATTATTTAATAAGTTTTTAATGATATTTTGGGAAGGATGACAAAATAGAACTTTAGGAAAAGTATAAGTAGATTTTTTTCACCAAGTTTATTAATAAAAATAATGTTTTAAAGGATTATTTGAATATATTTCAGTTCTTGTGCTTAGAAGTTTTTGCCAAATTACAGAGGGTGCTAAATGTGTACTTGCAGTAAAGCAGGATATACTGTAACAGCTAATGACTGAGATGCTGTCTGCATGTCACCTGTCCTTGGTGTCATTTATATTTTGCATTAAGTAGACATCTTTGGGATGTACAGTAAGAGTACATCAATACATAAGTGTACCTAGTGCATTCTAAAAGTGTCTGCAGTCATCAGGGAGTCAGCACGCGAGGCTGGAGAAACACATCAGTTTTGTTTGAGGATGACCAGGCAGAAATATGGAAACACATTGAGTCATTTGCGTTTTCTTCAGAATAATGATAATGTATTATTAAACTGGAAGTGTCTCAACAGTCCTGGTTTTATTTGAATTGGACAAATGTTAGGAAGAACTAAAAATTTTTATGCTTTAAACTGACGAGAAATAATTGGTTGGATTATTTCATATAATGATGTGTCTGGACCTGAAGGACAATTATAAGACTTTCCATTGAGTTTTGTTAGTTTCTGGTCGATTAATTTTTTACAACTTTCTGAAATTGACTACCTAATGTGGTAAACATAAAAAATTCAAATACTTTGAATTTTAAAACTATAAGAGACTCAGTTAAATGCCATTTATTTGTCAGAATACATAGGCCATCTACAAATGGCTGGCATATTACATAATTTCATTAGAGTAAGGTTGATTGTTTAGTGGCAGTGATAACAAATTTTAAACAATACTTCAAAATACTGGCAGTGTTTCAAAAGTTTTCCTTTTTTTCTTTCCTTTTTTTTTTCGAGGAAAGAATCCCAAGAGCTTCTTAAATCCTTTACATTCAGAAGCTACAGTGAGGCTAAAGTCTGTCCTAGGCTCTGTGTGATTGGAGTGTGGCATTTGTAGGAAACATTTAGTGACAACGCCCTTGTAACTGCCACTCCTATGCAAAGTCAGAAATTTCTATTTGTATAGAAGTTAGAGTTTACCAATTTAAACAAATCTGTGAGGAGGCTGGAGAGATGGCAAGAGTACTGACTGCTCTTCCAGGTTCAGTTCCCAGCACACACATGGCAGCTCACAACTGTTTGTAACTCCAAGAACTGATACCCTCACACAGACATATATGCAGGCAAAACACCAATGCACATAATATAAAGATAAACTTTAAAATGTGTGAAGCTAGCAAGTAATAGTATAGATACTTAATAGAACTGTTCCTGAGTTGTATCTGTTTGACAAAGCTCCTTAGTAATTCACATAGTCAAAGCCATTGTTGGGGAGGACA
The DNA here is from genome assembly GCA_028555095.1 of Dicrostonyx torquatus. Taxonomy (NCBI): domain Eukaryota; kingdom Metazoa; phylum Chordata; class Mammalia; order Rodentia; family Cricetidae; genus Dicrostonyx; species Dicrostonyx torquatus. The sequence continues at coordinate 2,170,439 of JAQHUG010000015.1, forward strand.
TACATCATTGCAAGGGTTTTACTGACTACTTGTAGATAATTAAGCTTGTGTTATAACTATGTGTATCAAGGAATATGACAGTGAAGCATTGTTTGAGACTGGGATGTAGCTAGGTTAGAGTTCTACCTGTCTCACGGAGGCTCTGTATCCTAGCTGCAGTCCAGAAACAAAGCAAAAACAATTTGAGGCACCAAGTATCATTAACTGCATTTATGGCCATTCTTGAATTTTAAGCTACTTATTTCTTTCATAAGAAAACTGTAAAGTTGGCAGATATAGGTGAATCTCTGTGAGTTTGAGGCCAGCCTGGTCTACAGAGCAAGTTCCAGGACAGCCAGGGCTACATATAGAAACCCTGCCTTGAAAAACAAACGAAACAAAAAAGCTGCACAGTGTTCACCACCACCAGACGTTGTCACTGTTCTTGGTCATTACTGGTCCTCGCCGAGAGCCCACAACAATATTGGAGATGGTATCTTTCTCTCTTCCCTTTACAGATGCCTCACAGAGGCCAGGGACCTAACTTGCTGAAGTTTGCACCACTGGCTAGCAGAGAACCCCTTTTCAAATCTCAAGAGTCATTTTCTTTGAGTTGGGATTCTGACCATTTTTCTCTGCTGCCCATCCAGAAAGATTGTACTGGACAAGTGGATTTCACACTGTCTTGTGGTGACTCTGACCCTTCCTTTCAAGGTCTCACTGAGCAGAGCCAGACTCCTGGCCGGGATCAGTTGGCAGTGACTTGACTTTACAGTGAGTGGTGTACTTCTCATGGCTGTGGCAACTTCTGACACTTCACTTACAAATCATCATTCTGCAGTAGAGACTGTCCTGTGTGTACCTTTTGTGGCAGAAGCTTAGTGTAGAGAATGATGTACTGTGGATGTGTTGTGTCTTCGGAGGCTCAGATTGAAGGCTTATGCTCAGTGCAGTGCTGTTAGGAGGCAGTGGAAACACTGGCTGGGGCCTAGTGCTAGATCTTCTGGTCATTGGGTATGTATTGAGGGTGCTTGAGGGTGGTTGTAGTGCCTGGCCTAGCCCTCACCCCACCTTCGCCCCAGTGTCTCAGCTGTAAAGTAAGAAAGTTTGTTCTCACACTAACATACACAAAATAAAAAAAGTCTAAAAAGGAGGCCTAGTCAACTCTGTAGGGGCACAGTGTACAATGCTGCTAGCCAGTGCTAGGAGCAGGGGATGAGGGGCTAGGAACACAGTGTGGAAGGGAACCAGATTCAGTTTTGCAAGATGAAAACAATGGTAGAGACTGGTTGCATAACAATGCGAGTAGACAAATGCAGGCAACACTGTTGAACTCTCGCTTGAAAACGGTGGAGATGGGAACTTATTGTCCATGTACTTTTTTGCAGTTAGAGAACAACGGTGGGCCAGGACCTCGGCTCACACCTATTCTGAATCTGCTCAGCTAGGTCAGTGCCACTTTCATCTAGTCACAGACTTGCTAGCAGCTCCTGCTCCCAAGGCTGAGAGCATTTATCAATTTTTTTTTTCCGGTCTTTGGTCGCCAGCTTCCATGTCTCTGCACACTGGTGTGAATTATTATTTAGATTGTTTTGAAAGTTTTTCTAAACTGTTATCCATAATCCAGCTGTTTCTGAAGGAAACACAACAACACAGCAGGTCACTCTTTGTGATGTTGAGCAGGGCAGTGGTGGCTGTTACTGATAGAGGCTCAGAGTCTCAGGCGCATACCCAGCATTGTCCAGTGCAGGCTCTGGGAGGTTTGGAGCTTGGGAGCCATGCCCGACTAGCGCTGCATGCGTTGACTCCATAGTCTCAGCACTGCAGAATACACACAATGTAATGGATGGTGAGGATTTCGGATTATTCTGGGCTTGGTTGGGTTTTGATTTAAGTTAATTTATTCCAGAATGTAAATGTAAAGTCCTTTGCATATGGCCTGCAAGCTGTTGTAAAAAGAGTAGTCCAGCCAGTACTTTGTTAAATGATGCAGTTAGAATGTAGGGTAAGGAGTGGACTTTGGATGAGGAAACAGAGTTGGGTTCCTTGCTTTGGCCCAACAGAGAGACTCAGATGGTGGGAGCATTTAGTCCACAGACCTGCTCTGATGACTTGGGCTAATGTTTAATGTTCTCTGTCATAAAAAATACTGTATTTTCACCTCCACTGTGTGATGACTCGGGTGCTTCATTTTTTTTTTTTCTCTGTATGAAGCCACCCCCTCCATACTTGCATAAAGCATGTGGTCTGCTGAACTGTGGACTCCTGGAGTTTCACCTATCCAGATTAAATAGGCTCAGAGCCATAGGCGAAGAAAGTAAGGGTGCGGCCACTTTGAGCAATTTAAAAGGGGAAACACTAATTTGAGATACACATTAGGATCTGTGGGTAAGTATGTTTAAATAATGACATATCTTGTACACGTCCCCCTTACCTCAAAAGAACAGCTACAACAAGAGTCGCAGAGAGTTTTGGCTGACATGTCTGTCACCTTCCACAGAATAAGACCCACATTCATAGGGTTAAGAGTTGGCGGCAAGAAGTTTCCTGAGACCAGTATTCTGGATAGGGGCTCAGAAATCCCACACACCCTGTAATGGAATGTCCTGACTAATAAAATGTTGGTTTTCTTTTTCTTTTTTAATTTTTATTTTTATTTTATTGATATTTATTGAGCTCTACATTTTTCTCTGCTCCCCTCCCTACCTCTCACCTTCCCGCTTCATCCCTCTCCCAAGGTCCCCATGCTCCCAATTTACTCAGGAGAATTACAATTTACAATTCCTGTGTAGATTATATCTGTGTTGTCTGAGTTATCTGGGATTGTGGTTTGTAGGTTGGCTTTCTTTGTTTTATGTTTAAAAACCACCAATGAGTGAGTACATGTGATAATTGTCTTTCTGTGTCTGGGTTACCTCACTCAAAATAATGTTTTCTAGCTCCATCCATTTTCCTGCAAAATTCAAGCTGTTGTTATTTTTTCTGCTGTGTAGTACTCCTTGTGTAAATGTACCACATTTTCTTACCCATTCTTCGATCGAGGAGCATTTAGGTTGTTTCCAGGTTCTGACTATTACAAACAAAGCTGCTATGGTTTTCTTTTAATTACTAAGCATAGTTTGAATCCTGATTGTAAATGTATTGTTTGAATTTACAGTGGCCTGAACTTGGCACAGAGTCCCTGAAAATACAGTATGGTTGTTTAAGTGAAAACATGAACCCTTAAAAATCCTAGACATTTGAAAAATTTAGAATAAATATTTTGTGCTGCTCTAGCTCCAAGCAGTTGTGTTGGCTTCTCCTCAGCCCCTTTGTGGTCATTGTGTACAGTTGATTTATGCAACATGTTGGTGTCATTGAGTGCCTGCTTTTCCTAAGAATAGTATTTTTAAACTGTTATAAGGGAGTTCAGGGTACATGAATATGAAAAGAAGTGGGGCCAGAGAGATGGCTCAGTGGTTGAGCCGTTACTGCTCTTGCAGAGGACCTGGTTTGGAGCCCAGTACCCATGGCAGGTGGCTTACAGCTGCATGGAATTTGATAACTTCTACTAGCGTGCGCCATTAAACATAATAAAGTCTTTTTTAAAAAAACCAAGAGAATTGTTTTTGAGGAGGCTTTGCAGTCTCATAGTTTTGTGTCATGTAAGTCTTGGCTTACTGTTTAAACTGCTTTGTCCATGTCCATGAGAACTGCACTGAATCTTACCACCTTTGCCAGGATTCTGACACTGTAATATTTTTATCTTGCTTACAGTATTTGATTGCCACTTTACTGAATAATGAGAAATTTGCAGTACAAAATGTAAGTGTAAGCATTTAAAAGTAAAGCTTAGGTCATGTATATGCCCGGACTTTTAGGACTTGGGATCAAAGCAGAGAATGAAAGTTCAAGGCCTTTGGGAGAGACCTTTCCCTACAAGGACTGAAACAAAAGCAAAAGGCCAACAACAAAGGCTCTGCTGGGCGCTAGGTTTTTACATTACAGGTAATTTTCACAACAGCTGGCTAGCTTCTTAATCTTATTCTGTACAACTGTCTTTTCTAAATAGCTGACCCATTCTTTGGTATTAGGATTGCTTTTAGACCTACTTTAAAGAGAAGTTTTATTTCTAAGTGCATTGCGTTAAGATTACGCAAGATGAGTTATTTTTTCTTGTGACGTGAGGAAACACACCCATGGTTTTGTTGCTGTGTTGAGCATTTTGCTCTTAGACTGAGACATTGGACTTGGCCAAGGTTTGTGTTTCTGTTTCTGAGTTTTACTCCTAATTGTCAGCTGTTGCTTTCTGTTGCTGGCATACAAACATCCTGTCTCCATGCTCCCTGTGTAGTGCAAATACAAAACAAGGTAAAAAGACTCCCACTTATGCAGTTTACACTCTAATTATCAACCTGGTCTCGAAAGGGTCATCCTCAACATGAAAAAAAAAAAAAGAGTTATGTGGCGACATTCCAGACAGCCTGTAGGAGTCTGGAAGCCTGTAAGTGAAGATGGGGCACAATGCACATGGCAGATGGATGTTTCTGGAGTAATGAAGTTGTCTGCAGTAAGTATATGTGGACTTCCTATATCAGCCTCTTCCAGTTAATATCTTCCCCAAGACAATTGCCACCAGGACACTGTTCCCTATAGACATGTCTTTGTCCCTTGGGGATTGATTAGTTTTGTTAGTTGTCGTGTCTTTCCCCTCCCCCTGTTTTCTCTGTGTAGCTTTGGCTGTCCTGGAACTCAATCTCTAAACCAGGCTGGCCTCGAACTCACAGAGATCTGCCTGCCTCTGCCTTCCGAGTGCTGGATTAAAGGCGAGCACCACCACCTGGCCTAGTTTTTCAGTCTTTTAACTTCATAAAAGTAGAATCAATGCAGGGTACATTGTATTTGTGTCTGGATTCTTTTCAGAGCATTAAACCTGTGAGATGCATATCCATCCATGTTTGCCTGTGAGGAATAAAGTTCCTATGTGTATGTTGCTAGTGGATGTAAATCTTCCATAATTGTTTATAGAAATGATGTATATTGAGCTATATAGTAAGTATAATCTAGGTCTTAGCTACTTTCTTGTTGTAACACAACACCCTGCAAAGTAATTTACGGAAGTGTGTTTATCTTGACTCGGTTCCCAGATGGAGTCCTCACAGTGAAGACATGGCATCTGCATCAGGTGACAGAACTAGATGAATGCTGCTGCTCGACTTGCTTTCTTTTTTATATATAGTCTCATCCCAACAAATGATGCCACTAGTGGGTAGCTGGTCTGCCCCCAATTAACCAATCAAAATAACGTCTACAGACATACCCAGAGAGCATTCCCCCAAGTGATTCAAGTTGACATATCTAGTTGACAACTGAGGTATATAGCCAGCTTTCTGCATCTACAGGTTCTACTAAGTGCATTGAAAACATGTGGAAAAAACATACCATATTGTGCTGAGTATGTACACAGCATTATGTTGAGTATTGTCAGGAACCTAGAGATGCTTTTATATATGTGTGAGGAGTTGGTGCATACAAACAGTAATTGGCTTTGTATAAGGACCTGACTAGCTACCGGGTTTTATATTTACAGGAGTCCAGACTCCTACCCCCTTGCACACTCAGAGACAGCAATTCCACAGTGTTTCAGTGGTGACACATTTCTCATTAGCAATGCAGGAGGGGCTCTGGGAGTTGCATGGCTTCTTGATATTGCCAGGCCTGTTTTTCCTGTTCTTTACATTTTAATTCATTGGCAGAAAATTTGATACCAGGGAAAGAAAATTATAAGTTATATTTCATAAAAAATCTTCTTCCTGTATGGAGATTAATAAACATATACATGTTCATAGGGTGTTGATGGTTTTTTTGTCACTTAGAATGTTTTCTTGTTTTGTTTTGGTATGTGTTTATGTTCATGTGTATGCAAAAGTATATATGGAGGCCAGATTGTCATCTTTCATCACTTTTCTACCTTGTCCTTTTATACAGGCTCTATTACTTGGAGCTCATTAATTCAGCTAGACTGGCTGGCCAGCCTGTCAGCTCCAGGGATTTACAACCCAGTTTTTACTTGGGGATTCAAATGCAGGTTTTTATACTTGTGTGGCATACATTACCTGCTTTAGCCAGGCCCCTCCATCCCTAGTCTTCCAGTCCCAGTTTTATAAGCCAGTCTTGATTGCTTATTTGTTCACTGATATTGACAGAGATCTTCCTCTACTATTCTATGGACATAGAAAATATTCCTCAGTAGTCTAGAAACCTGTGTAATTTTTTGGAGTGGAGTGAGCCCATGCCCAGGCTTACTGTTTAATTGTGGTTATAAGTATGCCACCAGGAATGGCTATTTTAGAAATTTATTTAAGAAGTTTCAATGGTGACTCTACGCCTACCCCTGTACTTTGAAGCAGCAGGTCTCATGGAATTTATGGCCCAGCACACTTTAGGCAAATTGTCTTTCCCACAATAAAGATCTTATCCAAGGAATCACGGAATCACTTAAAAAAAAGATTTATTTATTTTTGTGTGTATGAGTGTTTTTCCTGTATGTATGTTTATGTGCCATATGCTTGCCTGCCTGCCTTTGGAGGTCAGAAGAGGGCATTGGATCTTATGGGACTAGAGTTACTGGTGGTTGTGAGCTACCATGTAGGTGTGAGGAATCAAGCCCAGGTCTTTTTAAGAGCAGCCACTGCTCTTAACCAGTGAGACATCTCTTAAGCCGCAAGGAGTGATGTTTAAAATGATGCATACAATGATGGCTTGGAGAGGACTAGAAAAATTATATCCAGGAGTGCCACAAATAGTAAATAAAGATGTAAAATTGTCTGATAAAAGAAAGTAGTAAAGACCTTCATAGCTGGGGAAACAAAAGATAGTCTTTGTTGCTTTTTGGCTTTCTTTTGGACAGAATTCTAGTAGTTACTTAGAGTGTTTGAGACATTATCATATTCATCAGACTTACCTGATCTCATTTACTTTGTTCAAATCTGGCTGAATCGATTAGTTCTTAATTGTCCCAAATGCAACACAAGCCACATATGTTCCACTTTTCTGTGTCTCAGGTATGCTAATTAGTCAGGCGGTCTCATCTGAAACCAAGGAAGGTATAATAGTGCTAAGTTGTCCAACTCGCCATACCAGTTTTACAGTGTTTTTGTTTTGCTCCAAGTAGATGAAAGGTTTATTTAAGTGTGGCCACACTGGTACTGCATTCCTGGTGATCTTGGAGGGTTAATGACAATCTTTGTCATAGAAATCAGGAAATGTGGGTTGAGCCTCTGGGATGCACAGGGATAGTTCATTAACATGGTCCTTCCCTAAGGACTGCGGTATCTGGTGGTAGGTCATGCAACTTCAACACGCTTTCATCTGGCTGTCATCCACCTATTTGTCATCTGCCTTTCGATCCATCCTTCTATCTTTCAATCTGTCCATCTATCCTACCTATTTTTAATCTTCATCTTGTTTTTTTAAACTCTCTTAACACAACATTGTTTGGTTAAATTGACCACTGGATGACTGCTTTCTCTAGCAAGACTAAGACTCATTTTGGAAATCCAGGTAAGTTTCTATTCATAGTAAGCAGTTTGTTTCCATTGAATTGTTTGCTTGTTTGTGAAGATAGTGATGTTGATAGACCATAGGCTGCTTTTTTGAACTGGTTGGATTTTAGCTGAGTTAACTTTATCAGTCAATGCTGTGATTTATGCCACTGTTTTTAACCGTGTAGGATGGATCGAAGAATTGCTTACAGTGGTATCTGTGAGATACGTTAGGTAGAGCAGCTTTTGGATTTTAGCAAGCTTCCAAGTGTTGAACAGTATCTTCATGGATTCTGGTTAGTACCAGTTCTGTAAAAATGCCTGGACATCTCAGAACTATGCTGTGTAGGTGAGCATGTAGGAGAGGTGACACACTGCTGTTTTGTTTTCTGTTACAAGGTGTTCTTAATTTATTTCAAATAGATTCCTTAGTAATACCATTATTCAAGTTGTAACTGAATACAGAGCAGTAGAGTGGTTCATGTAAAGGCTGTTGATGCTTCAAGACTGTATGCCACCTTGTAACAGGAGTGGAAATTTGGCAGGGACTTCAGCAAAGGCAGTGTGGAGTGGGCTAGTCACTGTTGAGTTACTGACTGCCCCATCTAGAGCCTTAGAGAACCCCAGTAAGATGTTTATAAAAACCACCCATGTGCTGGGATCTTTCCTTTAAGGGTATTCCTGCTTCTGTGAGTTAGTGTTTAAGGACTTCTATTGATAATCTGCATTGGTCAACCTGTGAAGGGTAAATGCTACTCACTTTTTTATCCACATTGGACAGTTGGGGAGTTGAGAGCATCAGCAGGTGAACTTTTTAAGCACATTGCTTCTGCAGGCTTTGAGTCTGGGACTAGTGATCTTCATGAAAAGTTAACTAGGTATGATGGTATATGCCTTGAATACCAACCCTTGGGAGGCAGAGGCAGGCAGATGTCTGTGAGTATCAGGCCAGCTAGGCTTACACAACAAAACCCTGCCTCACATAGGTAATAAGTAAATAAATACATTTTAAAAATCGAAAACTTGTCAGTTTTTCTCATGAAGTTTTCATATTACATATTTAATGAAAGCATCCTCCCATTTAAGGTCTATGTATAAGTCTTGTCAAAACCCTAGAGGAAGGGGAAGCAGAGGCAGAAAAAAATCACTTTCCCTGGCTTTATTTATTGATTATTATTATTATTATTATTATTTTGTTGCTATTGCTGCTTTGAATGAACTAACAACAGGAAAGTGGCTGTGTTCGTGGGAAACTGTGGGAAGGGGAGCTTGTTTTCTGCATCTGGGTGTGTGCATAGACTCAGTTTGTGCTGTAAGTAGTAGCTAATTACCTGTAAAAGAATGCATGGAGCTGTATGTAGGCAGAAAGAACTGAAAAGAAGTGTCGTTAAGAACTAGAAGTTTCGGTGGCGGTCTGTTAAACCCTAACTGGGTGTTTGGCTTGTCTTGCCAGTTGCGGGGAGGTGGGGAGTAGCCTGGGCTGATTTCCTGGTGGCTCCATCTGAACTCCTGTTGCTAGAATGGTAGGCGTGTCCCAAGAGAACAGTCACCTGCTGCTTAGTGTGGTGGAAACGACCTCAATTTATGAAATGGTGAGGTAGCAGGAACTGAGCTTTGGCCAGAAAGACCAAAATACCAGACCAAGTTAGTGGGCCACCCATGTCATCTATGGGGGGCAGGCAGAGTCCATTTTAGTGTATATTAAGAGTAAAGCCTTTAATGAAATTTGTAGTTAATGTGGTATTTTCTGATAAATTATTAAATGATTGATAAAATGGAGGAGATACTGCCTATTATTAAGGTATCATCAAAACAGCACTTTCAAAGACCATTCCAGTGTAAATTGATATCATTTTTCTGAAAATCACTGTAGTTTGATAATCAAAACCTTTACAATTGATCTCTCTTGGTCCAGGAATACTTTGGTGCAAAGTTTTCCAACACAGGATGAGGCAGGTCTGTGGAACTACAGAAGCGTTTAGGTGAACGGGGCCATAGTCTCCAGCAGCAAGCAGTGCTTAGGGAATGTAGTGAGTGCTGAGAGGCATGGGAAGTGCTCGGCTCTGCTAGACACCATCTGAAAAAGCCAGGGAGCAAAACATTATTTAAAATAGTGACGGAAGTTGTTTCATGGCTAAGGACAGTGGACATTTTCCCTGTCCATTGTTTTTACTTTTTTTTCCTGTTTTTTTCCTCCATTTTTTTATAATGACTGTTTACTTGTTTTATAATCTTAAAAAAAAAAACAAGTTTAAAAAAAAAAAACAAAACAAAAAACAGCCAAACCCAGTGTGACTTAAGGGAAAAAGGGAGACCTGGCCAGACCTGGGACCACAGGAAGAAGGTTGCAGGAAGAGCAGTGTGATCTGAGAAGGAGGAAGAAAGAGGGCTGTTTCTGATGCACACCCTGTGTGGGAGAGATCTCTACAGTATGCAGCATTTCTCTATCTCTGTACCCAGTGCTTGATAAATTCATAGAAAGAGTGGGTAAATGAAGGAATGTTGCACAAATTGACAAGATCAACTTGGCCATATCTATCCACTTGGCAGTGATAGCATGTTTTACGTTTGAGGTGGATGGAATAGTGATCAGCTCACTAGGCGTGTTGCATCCTGAGAATATGTATCCTGTGAGTGTGCATGCCAGTCTTGGCAACTAGACCCCTTGTTACTGATGGAGCACTCTGGAGACGGAGAGCAGAGGTGGACATGGAGCTAGTCAGAGTGAATCTGGGGTGGCTGTGGCTTAGGGCTCCAGCATATTCTTCCCCCTGGAGATTGCCGATTTACTGTATCATGTGGAATAGTTGTATGTACATATGGTCATTGCGTTTTGAATATGAACTCTACTTTACCTTTTAAAAAAAATAATGTATTTTGCACCCCTTCAAGTTAAAGTTAGGTCATTATGTCAAATGACAAAAATTTAGAGGTAGTTTAAATCATGATATTTTGGGCGGGATGCGTGTTACAGCTTTACATTTGCTAATATGCTGTCCCTGTTGTTTGTAGAGTCAGTGACACCGCCACTACCACAGGGTGGAGTAGTAAGAACTTTATGTGTCAGATGTTTATTTAAGAATTTAAATCATTCCGAGCGGTGGTGGTGCATGCCTTTAATCCCAGCACTCGGGAGGCAGAGTCAGGCGATCTCTGTGAGTTCAAGACCAGCCTAGTCTACAAGAGCTAGTTCCAAGACAGGCTCCAAAGCTACAGAGAAACCCTGTCTCAAACAAAACAAAACAATACAAAAGAACTTAAATCACACTCCCTTACTACTCTTTCACTCTGTTAGCAGTAATCTGTTTGAAATCGACTATTTTTTGTTATTTTTTCCTACTCCTTATAATTTTGCCTCTTATTGTGAAAATCGGTTTGTCCCACACTGATATGCTTTCTTACCGTCTCTTCATTCGCTCTCTGAATTATAATTTGTGTGTATAGCTGCCACTGAGTTCCCTTTCTTTTATTTTCCCCTTTCTTCCCTGAACTTGTGTATGGGACACACACACACTACTACAAAGCTTCCTTCCCAGCCCACTCTTAGTTTAAAACAACTTAATGACTCAAAGAAACTTTTAAAGCTAGTCTTATTTGTTCTACAGCAGTTTTTTTTAGCTAACTGTGATACTAAAGGACACCACATTTTCCTACCATTTCCTTTGTGTCCATGACCTTTAGAGAGTAATAGGTTTCCAGTACACAGTTCTGTGTGGACTCTGTTTACTGACTAACTATCGAAGATTGCAGCATGCTCCCAGGGTGTTTGGAGCAGCCTGAGTAGTTTCTGTGTGAGCTTCATCTGAGTCAGGAGTTGGCAGTCTGGCCTCCACATAATAATGGGATACCTCCGTCAAGGTGGCACCCAAAGAGCCTCCTGCCTGTCCAGTCTAACTCACATACAGCAAAAGGCCACTTAGACTCTGTCAAGCCTAGGATCGTCTTGAGTCTCATTGACCTCTTGGTGCTAGGGATTGCATGCTAAACACCTGTTCTGACCAGTCACATCTTGCCTCTGCAAACATCTGAAAAATCAATTCTGTGGAATATTTCTGAAGGTCCTTAGCATTTTACTTTTCTGACTATTGGAGTAGAAGTTATTCATCCATGTAACTGTAGCAGTTACTGTAATTGGTCTCATCATTTACCACCCATTCTGTATGACTGAGACACTTCTGTGGATGTTTCATGTATACTTCCTTATTTATTCTTTTAACAATTCCAGTTACAACACAGTACCTCAGACCAAGGCAGATGAATTGGCTTAGTCAGGATCACACATGCAGCAGGTAGCATATATCATTTGGAGCTGTGGTTTGTCGGGTCCCAAAACCCGTGTGAATTTTAGGTAAGTTTAGGAGTAAGGGTCCTGCACGAAGAGCTGTTTTAAAAGCACATGTTGGTGTTACTAATTTAGGGCAAACCCTGGTTCCTTCCTTCCTTCCTCCCTCCTCAGTTTTTAAAATATTTTGTTTTGAGATAGGGTTTCTCTATGTAGCTCTGGCTGCTCTAAAACTTTCTGTGTAGACCAGACTGGCCTTAAACTCACAGAGATCCTCCTGCCTATGTCTTCTGAGTGCTGGGATTTTAGGCGAGTACCACCACCTCCCAGGAAACACTGCTATCTTGGTTAACAACATTTACTGTGCCAAGTGCATTTCACAATGACTGCTGTTTGTTTAAGCATCAGTAAATCTTAATAATCGGAATGTATTCCTGAGAATTTTGCTTTTCAGTGCTGGGGATAGAAACTAGGTCCTTGAGCATGCTAGGCAAGCAAGCATGCCACCACTGAGCTGCATCTGCAACCCCAGGAATGAATTCCTATTACCCGTGTTGACTAAGACCTGAAGACAAATCCAGAGGAGTTAGAGCTGTTTCAGAACTTTGAGCTTAGGCCACGAGAATCCCCAAATTAATGGCAGCATTGCTAGTGCTGAATTTAGGGGATTGGTGAAGAAGTAGCTTTTTAGCAGTCGTGGAGATTTTAATTTGTTAAGGCATTTAACCAAAAAAAAAGTAAAGCCAAAAAATCCTCCTGTAACTAGGAATCAAATTTATGAGGTATATCCTAGCTAAGAAAGATTTCATTTCATTCATTCTTGATAGAAGAATCAAATATTTTCAAGCTTTCAGGAACCAATGCTATTGGCACATTGCTGTAATCTGGTACTGGGAAGGTTAGGGAAAGCTGAGAAAGAATTAGAACCTCCAGAACCAAACAAACCCAGACTGAGTTTATAAGAAAAATTGGATTTTTGCTCCTGGTTGATGAAGAGTGGCTTCACTAAGACTATGAACTCTATAGGGAAGAAAAAGAGGGTCTTGTTCCTTGCCCCTCAGGCACCTAATATGGTCATCTTGCATAAGGAGTTTTATATATACTCTTCATATGTGATATCTCCTGTGTGAACCTTTTATCTTCAGCAATCACACATTTTCCTTATGCTATATGCAAATCACAGTGTGTGTGTGTGTGTGTGTGTGTGTGTGTGTGTGTGTGTATTGTTGAGAGATGAACCCAGGTTTCATACATGCAAAACAAATGGGTTGTACCCCAGCTCTTTTTCTCTTATTATATTATATATTATATATAATATATATTATATATAATATATATTATATATCTGTATCTATATCTATGGGGGACAAAGTGACATGGGCCACTGATACAATATAGAATTATTAAGTCAAAATGATGAAGGTAGCCATCACCTCAGAATCTTGTCTGCTTTATGGCGAGAACACAAAATTTACTCTTGACAGTTTTGAAATGTTGAGCACATGGCTACTAGCTATATCCATCTTGCTGTGCAGTTCTCCAAAAAGAGCCAACCCATAAGACATTTTCCTCATAGCTGGGGCTTGGTACTCTGTGACCATCATCTCCCCATTCCCCAAATCCCAAGTCCTGTGTCCCATTGTTTCTGATCCTGTATATGTGTGAAGTGATGTAGCCTTTTCTGTGGTTCTCTTATTTCCCTTAGAACAGTTTATTCCAGAATTCCATCCATGTTGTCACTCGTGCTGCAGTGAATGTGGCAAAACAGCTCTCTCTCTTAAAAATACTTTTTTTTTTTTCCAGCCCTCTCAGGTTTTACGTGGATTTAGCGAGCACACGTTGGGTGCCTATTTGTTGTATGGAGTCCGCTTGTTTGTCCCAGCTGCCCAGAATTGAAATAGCCACACAGAAACTATATTAATTATAACACTGCTTGGCCCATTATCTCTAGCTTCTTCTTGGCTAACCCATTTCTATTAATTTGTATATCACCACATGGCAGTGACTTACTGGCAAAGATTTTAACCAGTGTCTGTCTCAGACGTAGGATCCATGGCATCTCCAAAAATACTTTATGTGCATGAGTGTTTTTTCTGTGTGTATGTCTGTCATACATCATGTGCTTGCCAGAAGATGGTGTTGGTTTCTCTAGGACTGGAGTTATGGGTGATTATGAGCCACCCTGTGAGTGCTGGGAACTGAACCTGGCTCTTAGCCCGTGCTCTTAACCACTGAGCCATCTCTCCATCTTCTGTGAACCTTTCTTGACAAATTGATTTCAAATCTCATGGCAAATAACAAGAATTGGGATTTTGGTCTTGGAAGGTAGTTTCTTGAGTGATCTGGAAACCAAACCAGACTGTTTTTCTTGTGGGTTGACAGGTGCTGTTTGAGATTGGGTTGGAAAAGTGTTTAGCTTCTTGTAATTGTACTTTATAGTTTCATGGGGCACACCCAGGGCTTGGTAAAAACATGTGCCTTTAAAATAGCTCATTAAACAACCTGGAACCCTGTAAACCAAGGTAAGTCCCCTAACAATCTAACAAGATTCTTTTTAACCTCAGGCACTTTGATTTGGGGAGTGTACTAGTCTCTTATGTACATACGTTTACCAAGGGAAGGCATGTCTTTGAAGCCATGTGTGAAGGTGCTATCATGCCTGTGGGTGACTGTGGGAAGCATGTTCACTGCTAACTGAAACAGGTGCTTTCTTAGGATCTTTCGACAAGCTACAATTCTGTGTTTTACTGATTTGGAGCAGCATAACATTTGACCCCGGTAGCACAGTGTTTCCAAGAGCCAGGGTGGGGCCCAGGTCCTGCTCATTTCTCTTGTAGTCTTGGCTCTAACTGGATGCTCTCCCAGCTGCCAGCTGTGTGGCTTGGGTGAATGCATTGGGCTTTGGTTGAGGCTTGTGGCAGGAATGTGGGTTCACCCTGGGAGGGTTGCAGCATCACTTCTCGTGTAGATATCACACTTTTTTTTTTGCCTCCTATGATTTGGTTTTAGATTATTTGTCTTGTGGTTTGGGTTTGTGAGTATGTGCTCTTGGCTTTCTCTTCCTTTATTCCTTTCTCCCCTTTTCACAGTGACATGAAAGAAGGGAGTACTCTCAAGATGGTTTTGTGCTTGCTTCGGTAGTCACCTTTCTTCAGACTCTCTCATAGAGATACATAGAATCATTAGTTTATTTCACTCACTTTCCCAGTGGTTCTCATGTTATTTTGGGATTTAATTTAGTTTAATTGAACAATGTGCCCACAATGATGCCATGCCGACACACCCACTTTTGGTCCTAGTGTGCTCTCTCTCTTTTGGCTAAGAGATCTCTGCTTGTTTTGTTTTGTAAGTGCCTTTTACTGGGATCGAAACTCAAAAGTTGAAATTTAACTTTGCTTTTGTAGCCTTTTTTTTCCCCTGGGAGGTGCTGGATGCCGGCTTGGTGCACTGACAGGGTGTGTCAGACATGGAAGAGGCTGTACAAAAGTGTGTGAAGAGCCCTCCTGTTACTGTGAGGCAGTCAGGAACGGGAGATTTGTAGAGTTACTCTTTGATTTATTTCTCTCGGCGGCGGGGGGGAGGGGGGAGATGGATGGACATGAAGTTTGGGTAGTTTCACCTTTTCAATTCGAACTTTCAAAGGTGCAGTTTGTTCTTACTTCCTCAAGCGAATTTAGACTTGCATTATTACCAAGCTAGCACTTCTCCGCAGCACTTCTTTCTTTCCTATACTTCTATACCCTATATTTCAACTGTGCAAATTATTGGACAGTCTCAGGTTGTAGAGGTGACTGCGGTCAGGGCATGGAACTGTTTTTAGGAAGGCCTTTGAGCTCTAGGAAATGGCTCTGCTCTCAAAAGTTAAAAGGGTGATGGTGAGTTGAGTGCTTACTGCTACTGCAGAAAAGAGGGCTGAGTTTGCAGCACCAGCCAGACAGGTCATAACATGGGTATCTGATGATCTCTTCTGACCTCTTTGGGCTCATGAGCAAATGTGGTACACACACACACACACACACACACACATGCACACATAAAATACAAGTTGAAAGGCATCCCATTAATTACACTACTAAGATCGGTAGCATTACCCTCCTCCTTTGTTTTTTTTTTTCTCTGTGTATCCCTGGCTGTGGAACTCACTTTGGCCTTGAAATTAGGGATCCTCCTGTCTGTGACTTCCCAGAAAGGTGTGAGCCACTAGGCTTATTAAATGCAGCATTTTTATATTTTAATGATTTTTTTTGAAAGCAGCTTGACTATTAATGAGAAACAGTTTCAGACTCTTTAAATATTTTTTTTCCCATTTTACTTTTTTTTAAAATTTACAACACTGCTCGGCCTATTCAGGCTTCTTATTAACTAACTCTTACATCTTAAATTAACCATTTCTATTATTTTTTATTGCCATGAGGTTGTGGCCTACCAGTAACCTTCTGTTTGATGTCTGTCTCCTTTGGCAGCTACATGGCATCTCTCTGACTCTGCCTACTCTGTCACTGTATCTCTTCCAACCTGGCTATACTATGCGCTGCTATAGACTGAAGTAGCTTTTTTATTTACAGCATACAGAGGGGAATCCCACATCAGACGTCTCCCCTAGTAATCTATAGATTTCTGGGAGTGAGTCCAGTTGTGGAACGGTAGATAATTGAAGAACATGGCCTGCCAGTCTTTTTTATTTGATGACAACTGCACATAATTCACCATGGCCAGGCTGCACAGCTCAGCCATGCTCTGGAGCCCAAGATGTAGCACACGGGGACAACTTCCAACTTCCTCAGGAGAGCCCAATTTGACTTCTTTTTAAAATTCCTTTTTGCGTTTTTAGTGAATACTTTTGGGTGCCCTGTTTAAAAAATGTTCTAGAACCCTCAGGCCAGTTTTCCTTGAAGTGGTGTTTTGGGGTGTGTGTGTGTGTTTTCCAGTTTAACAATTTACAGAGTGTAGTCTTATTTCTCTCATCGATACCTTTTGGGATGTCATGGATTTTGGGTAGTCTCATCATTTTGTTGTGATTTTTCCAAAGATACTTGTTACCACTGTCTCAAGTATGTAACATTAGGGCTTGCTTGTTTGTGGTTTCTGTCCTGCCCATTCCCCAGCCAGTAAGTCCCAAAGAAAATCACACAGAGGTCTCCAGAAGATTATGAACTGATTGGCATATTAGCTCAGGCTTCTTATTAGCTCTTGTAGCTTATATTAACTCATTATCCTTAGCTATGTTAGCCACATGGCTCAGGACCTTATTTAGCGAGACAGATCACATCCAGCTTTTTCGGTGGTCTGGGCAAGACTGGGGAAAGAGCTTTCTTTATCGCAGCCATTCTCATCGCCCCGCCTCTATTTCCTGTCTGGTTGACTCGCCTATACTTTCTGCCTGTCTAATCAGCGTTTATTTAAAACACGATTGATAGAATACAGACAATTCTACCACACCATAAGTAACTTTGTATTTATTATTTGCAGAGTGGTGACTGGTGTGGGAAGTCCTTCTGTCTATCTTTTGCTTCTATAGGTTAATGAATAAAGCTGTTTCAGCCAGTGGTTTAGTAGAATAGCTCTAGGCAGGGAAAACTAAACTGAATGCTGGGAAAAGAAGGCAGAGTCAAAGAGAAGCCATATAGTCCTGCCAGAGATAGATGCTGAATGGAACTTTATCTGGTAAGCCCCAGCCAAGCGGCGATGCACAGATTGATAGAATGGGTTAGTTTAGGACATAAGAGTTAGCTGGCCAGACAAGCAGTGATTTAAATGATATACTCTCTGTGTGATTATTTCAGGAGTCTGGGTGGCTGGGAAACGAACAAGCAGCCTCCCCCAGAAGTAGAATTTTTCTTCATGTCAGGAAATGGTAGAACTGTAGGTTGGTGACATGTGCTATTCTCTATGGTGTCAGTGGAGTTTCTTGTTCGTTTTCATATATATATATTTCATATATATATATATGAGCTTATTTTTCGCTAGCTCTTACATCTATTCTTACATCCATTTCTATTAATCTGTGTTTTGCCACAAGGTTGTGGCTTACTGGACAAGGTCCTGGCATCTGTCTCCTTCGGCAGCTACATGGTGTCGCTGTGACTCTGCCTACTCTCACTATATATCTCTTTCAGCCTGGCTATATTCTGTACTACTATAGGCCAAAGCCTAATTAAGAAAGGTTTTAAAACAGTTATTAAGCAAGAATTATAGTTACAATATTTCATTTATATTTGGCAAATTAAGGAAAATAATGCCTATATTTGTGAAAAATTAGATCTAATTTTTCCTTTATTACATCTAAGGAAAACTATATCTATCCGTCTTCAACACTTCAAAGATCCCAGAAGGATATAATATTAGTTAAGTAAACAGGACGTTCATTATTAGTTAAATAAGCCAGAAATTTGCTTTTAAGAGCAAAGTTCATCAGTTGCTTTGTTTTGTGTACTGCAGAATGTCTGGCAGTTTCTTCTGTGAAGCAGAACCCTGAAGGGCTGTCTCACCTTCTTTTGGGAAGTTCAGCAGTCACTCTTCTGTGGGTTATGCATGTCCAGGTCATACAGCTGCCATAAAGTAGTCCATGCAAAAGCAATTTCTTGCCCAAATGGCTAGCAAACTTTATAAAGAGCCTCTTTGCTGCCAGTAGCAGACATGTCCTACTATTGAAATAAGACTAATTTCTTAAAACCTTTTAAATGCCCTATTTTGTAGGTCTTTGGAGTAGATTATCTAACTGATATATAACTCTTTATCTAGAAAAATATGATTAACATGATTATAAGTTTGACTATTATAACTATTAATCTATAATTTTAATTATATATTACATTTTTAAATGAGCTGTATTAACATAATACTTTAAACAAGAGTAGACATACCTACAACGAAATTGACCAATATTCATACCATAATTTATTCTTCCCCTCTCCCCACTTTTTTTTTTTTAAAAAGAAAGTTTGGGAATTTGGATATAGTTTTTTCTAAACTGCTTCCTGCTGTTTGTTGGGAGAAGTATTTTTAGGGGTTCACAGAGACCTTTTAGGGCATCTTTTCCCATCAAACCACATTAGCCTGGAAATAATCCACAGATTCTCTTCCTCTGTGGAAACAAAAGCAGAACCTCTTTTTCAAAGTAACATATTCCTAGTCTATAGTTAATAGTTAATGGGTAATATAATATAATATAGTATATATGTTGGTTTAGCTTAGTAGCCCCCAGAATTAAATGTTTCTCTGCAGTCAAAAAATTAAAAAAGAATACAATAATATGCATAATCCAGACTCTGTGTATTCCATCTTTATGTGGCTTGTTTTTATTTACTCCTTTAATCTTTGAATGTCTGTTTAAAGACTTTATTTTTTAAATTTATTTTTTTTTTTAAAAAAGGTGGGCATGGCAAAACAACTTTACAACCCTTTCTGTTGGCTCCGTGCAGTTCAAAATGGTGGGGATATGTTCACTGCCTCTGTAAGCCATGCTCACCAGCCCAGCTCCAGGGATGCAATGAGTCTATGTTGCCTGTAAGCAATTTCTAACACATTGCTCTCAGATACCATTTAAGTGCAGGACCTCCCCAAAGAGCCAGAGTTCGTGCCGCTAGCATGAACCAGGAAACCTCCCCTTAAAGAAGCTGTGCAGTTTCTGCTGCTAATGCTGAGTCAGGAAGCCTTCTCCTAAAGGAATCACGCCTCTACTTATCTCTAGCAAACAGAGCCCACTTGAGAAAATGCTGCTACCAAGAAGCCATGCTTAACTGTTTTTTTTTTGTGTGTGTGTGTGTGTTTGTCTACAGTTCATTCCTATGATCTCTCAGGTTTTATGTGGATGTAGTTGCCCCACATTGGGTGCCAGCAGTAAACTGAAACTATATTAATTACAACACTGTTAGGCTAATATCTTAGGCCTACTTTTAGTTAGCTCTTAAATCTTAAATTAACCCATTTCTATTTATCTGTATTTTGCCATGAGGTTGTGACTTACCAGGTAAGGTGCTAGAATCTACACCTACCATCACTCTATCTTTTTCAGCCTATATTTTTCCCTGCTATAAATCAAAGCAGCTTTATTCATTAACCAAAAAAAGTAACATATACAGAAGGACATCCCACGTCATTTTTGTGCATGCTTTGCTTTGTGTTAAAAAAAGGACTTGCTGTGTATCTGTGGAGAACAGTGTTGCTGTTGAAGTGTACTTTGTATCTCAAATGTTTATGGTCTGTTGGCAGAATCACCTCAATTCTAAAATGGATATGATGGGAGAAGGTAGGAGACTGCTGTGTGTAGGTGTTTAAGTACTAGGAATTTCCTTGAATGTCTGGAATCTTCTAGCCAACACAGACTGATTCTGTTTCCCTAAATATTTTTTTGTTTCTTTAGAAACAAATATACCTGTTTTGCTGTAGCCCCTTCTCCTTTAAAAGCACGTGTGTGTGTGTGTGTATTCATATATATGAATGAGCAGAAGTTTGAGACTAGACTACACAATCTCTTCTTGTAGCTCTTTCAGACATCCAAGGCACTACGTTACCAAGTGACAAGTCTTGCCTCTTGTCCTGAAGTGGTAAAGATGCTATTCTTAAGAAGTGTGAGTGTCGAACCTGCTTCCAGTTTCAAAATCTCTTGGAGTATTGTGGGACTTATCAACTACTATTAAGTGGAAATTTGTTTGTTTTGTTTATTTTTGGAGCTCACAGTTGTCCAAAGGAAGGGTTAGAAGTATCTGGGTTTTTTGGTAATCGAATAAATTCATCTAGTGTTATAATTTGAATTAGCTAATTAGCCTTTTGCTTTTGAGTTTTCTCTTTTATATATAGGGCAAACCCACATTTGTCAGATCCTCTGTGACTGAGCCTGTGTGTAAGTCTTACCTGTGGATGCTGGTTCCTGGTCCATACACAACACCATGGAAGATTAATGTGGGCCTCCCTCGTTACCTTCTGTGCTAATGTTTGCTAAGTGTACGTGCTTCTTGTGAACTGAGTGTCCTCAGGTTTTTTTAGCAGCTGTTCTAGCAACAAGAGTTTTTTCAAAGTATTGTCATTCCTGTCAGTACTTGTGCCCCTCGTTGCAATCATGAGAGGAATTTTAGTGTTTTATTTGTGGTTGCTCTTGACAGCACTGGTTACCAACCTTTTAGGTGAGCCTAGAATAAGCATGCAGTGTTAAAGTGGAAATTGCAAAGTGATATGCTTTTTAATCTAGTTATGTGTAGCTTTAGAAAGTAAGTATAAACCAGTCATCTTGGAGGGATGGATGGTCTTACTACACAGTCCAAGCTGGCCTTGATCACTTTCTCTGCCTCCTAGGTGCTGGATTAAAGGTATATGCCACCTTTAACCCCCGACCAGTTTCATTTGTTATTTAGGAAATAATGGTCTTTTTTAAAATGTGAGAAAGTGTTTTGTAAGATGATTTAGAATGACATTTGTTATTTTAAGAAAATTCTAAATTTTAGACTTTTGTTGGTTGAGTTTTTCCAGTGTTTGAATGGTTGCACGATGACATCACAGACACCTTTACTTCCCTCACTGTCCGTCTTGCTCTTGTTCTCATGGTCCTGTATCTTCTACTTTATATCATGTGTGTTTATAGTATGTTTGTATATGCTTATACTTGGCTGAGTGGCTTTAGTCACATCCAAGGACATCATAGCACCTTCTGGCATTTTCTGGGGGTAATTACAGGGCTATCACACCTCACAGAGCTGCAAGCTGCAATGAGAAAGTAAGAGAAAGGCTATCAGGTGTTTAGTGTAAGATTAGAGAAATATTTATACCTTTTAATTAAACAAATGTAATGTATGCCTTAAATGTATTGTTGAAAGGAATAGCTCTTTATTTGAGGACCGTTGTTACATGAGCCCATGAGAGTCTGTTAAGGTTCTCAAGAGTTTTAGATGTAAAATGCAAATAAATACTCACTGAACAGTCTAGATGCCACCTTGTTCCAACTGCTGTGACCTGGCATTTTGCCCAGGGAAGATGGGGACCAACCGCCCCTTGCCCTGTCTAGACCACCCCGGGGAGGGGGGAGAGATAGGTAGATGAGACCCCTCTCTTAGCAGTCACTTTAACAGTCAAGACCATGCCATAGGTCTTGTTGCCCCAAAAGTCATTGGCAAAATGGAGCAAAATACTACAACAAACTGTGGGGTCTTTGTTTGTTTTAAAGTTGAGACAGGTGTTCTTTTGTCACTGATAAACCCAAGGCCTAGAGATGCTAAGTGCTGTCTCTCAGAATTCAAAGTTTTTGGGTTTCTGTCCTGCCCAGTTCCGGAAGCTGGTAAGCCCTCAAAGAAAGTCACACAGAGAGTCTACATTAGATACAAATTGATTGGCCCAATAATAGCTCAGGCTTCGTATTAGCTGTTGTAACTTATAATTAGCCCATTATTCTAGTATATATTAGCTACATGGCTCAGCACTTTTTCAGCATGGCAGGTCACAACCTGATTCTTCAGTGTCTGGGCAGGACTCCAGGAAGAGCTTCCTTCTTCCCAGAATACTCTTGTTCTCATTGTCCTGCCTCTACTTCCTGTCTGTTTGTCCCACCCATACTTACTGCCTGGCTACTAACCAATCAGTGTTTATTTAAAATATAATTGACAGAATTTAGAATTGTCTCGCACCAAGTGTGTGTGTTTTTGTGTGCACACTTGTGCCACAGCACACAAGTTGAAGTCAAGGACAACTAGAGGAAGTGATTTCTCTCCACCATGTAGGTCCCAGGGATCAAACTCAGTAGAAAGTTTAATGGCTGAGTTGTCTCAGCAGCTCCAGGTGTTACTTTCTATATATGAAGGTTATTCTTGTCAAGCTCAGGTTTTGACTTTTATAGTATTTTGAACAAAATATTTAACAATAAGAAATTTTCTTTTTTAATATGTTTTAATAAAAGAAATTGACATAGCACCAAGTATTGAAATTAGAAGAGGCAACTCACCAGTCTGAGCAACATGACAAGACCCCTTCTCTTTGGCAGGCAGGCAGGGTAGGGGGTGAGAAAAGAGAAAAAGAGCAAGTGGGGAGCTAGGCATAGTGTAAAATTTCCCCCTTGAGACCGTAGTTGCCTGATGACTGTTTTGTTCTTTCACAACATGGAAGCAAGCAATTTTCTTATGTCTAAAAATATTTTGTAGAATATTGACTCTTCTTTGTGTTTCCTTTGGCATCATACAACATTTGAGGAAAGAAAGCTACAAATAGGAAAAAGTGTGAATAATTTTAGAACCTAGAGAATAACATTATGAAAGGTTACATTGTCTGTGCCTTAATAAAAGAAGTGTTTAAAACTATTTTAGTCCAAGGAATAGTGTGTTTGTTTAAACTGTAGCCTGCCTAGACAGAAATAAATCCTACTAGAGTGGCAGCTCACAACTGACTTTGTTTTCCTATTCTGGGCCCCAAAGTCGCAGCTGCAGTAAAGCAGAGAATTCTCTTAGCCCGTTTGTAATGTATCTTAAAAGGGTCTCTCAGCTAATACTCAGTGAGGAAAAATAAAAAGGATTAGTTCTGCATGCCATGGATTACTATATAGTATAGTTAACGGAAGCATGGGTAATTCTGCAAACGGTATGTGATTTGCCCATGTTTTGATTTGATCAAATTTGGCTGGGTTTTTGTTTTTTTTTTTTTTTGATTATGTTCCTCGTGACTAGCTATTTTTGTGAGGAAGACATTATGATCACGCTTTGAATTTAAGTATGGGAAGACATTTCAGGTGTTCTGAATTTGTGTGTGTGTGGGCGTGTATGTGTGTATGTAAAACACCTACCTGATGAGGGTCCTCTGTGAAAATCAGTACGCACTTTAAACTGCTGAGTCATCTCTCCAACCCCAGTTCTAAAAATCCATAGAGGGTCTCAGACTTACAGTAGTTGCATGGATGGTGTTTAGCGCTGAACACCGAGCTGACTTCAGACTGCTACCAGGTGGTGTGATTGTTTTATAACATTCGGCAGGCAGCAGCATAGCCATGGTCAGAAGCAAGAACATCAGGTAGTACACAGCTAAACGATGAGGTGTGGGTGGTCAGTTGTGGTGTTTGCCTGGACAGAGTACCATTGTAAGGTGGCGAAAACCCGCATATTTCCGGAGTCTGCCACTGTAAATACATGACAGGTAAATGATCCCCAGTTGGCGTGGGTTTTTCTTGTGTTTGATACCATTCTGATCTTGAGAAATGTTTTTGATTTTTTTTGGGGGGCGGGCTTTAAAGCCCTTACTATATTACTATATATACAAGCTGTTAATTTGTATTGTTTTGTGTATTTTCATTCTGTCTCATGATTCTGTGTTAGGAATTGGACAGGGTAGAGTACATGGAACAGCTGGAGCCTCACACAGCAGTTCTTCCATATACTGTACATGATCTCCGTGCCTCACTGCCTTGGACATACTCAGCAAAGTGCTGCGGGAGCCATAGGTAGCTCAGGACATTGAGGCTAAGGACATAGGGGTCTGAGGCGGATGCCTGAGACCTACGTCACAGGCATCACCATCTCAGTGATGTTGCCCGTCTAGTACTTCGCCAAGGCTGTCCAGTTTCTTGGGGAGGGTAGTTAACCTTTGATTCTAGAGGAGAAGTAGCAAAGGTAATTGCCATCTTTGGTCTTCCGCAGTTCTACGTGGGAATCATGTTCTGTGTATCACTTGACCATGTCAGTGACATTATCAGAGTTGCCACCTGTTTGGGGTGAATACAGACTTTCTGGTGTGAAGGACTGTCACTGGGCTGTGATTTGTGGCTGTCTGCCTGCTGTACTTGCTGTTATGCAGAGCTCAGGCTCTTTTGAATTCAGTGTGTACTCCTTTTTCTTGGTGCACTTGGAGGCTGTTGAACACCTTGCCTGAGGATATGTGCTCAACATGGACTTGCCTTGTAGAACCATTGTCCCCCTGAGGGAGTGTCTTCACACTGTGAGCACACCATCATTTGATAGGCGAACTTGAAAGGATTATCAAACTTTGTATTAATGTCACAAAACAATACGCTTCCCACCTAAGGGAGAATCTTTTTACTTTTGCAGAGGAAGGCAGGGCATTTTTTCTTACTCATTTAAGTTAAACTACAACAGCTTTGTTCTGTATTACACCCTAAGGCACACTGTGAAGACACTATTTTTACCTTATATTTGATATATCAGCAAATTTTTTGAAAAAAAAAAATATTTCGTGAATAAATTTTAAAAGCTATACATTGTATAGCTATGTTTATTTTTGTGAATAATGAGGAAATTTAACTTGTATGGTAGCTTCTGGGCTAGGCAGCCTGTTTAATGCGTTATTCGATTTCTTTTACTGCAAGTTTTATTTTCAGTAGGATCAATGATACAAAACCTGGCCACTAACTAAACACAAATGAAGACCCTCAAACTATGAAATGGAGGTAGTAGATTGCTTGGTGATCTGCAGAGCTCAGGCTCTTTTGAATTCAGTGTGTACTTCTTTTGTTCTATTTTGAGAGATTCATACGTGTGTAACATTTCACACCATTTTCACCCTAATCCATACCTTCCCCAGTATTACTTTTAGTGCATGTACAAGCTGTATTTCCCATCTTCCCTGCTTTTCTTTACCTAACCTTATAAAGAACTGAGTATCAAAGAAATGAAAACAACAGCATTGTCTGGTAAGTACAACACAAAGCCAGTGATATTGAATGGCATTGGCTCTCAGCCGTGTGGTCTCAGTCGGTACAGTGGTTCCCCTAGGATAGCAGTTCTACCCTGTGAGTCACAACCATCGGAAATCCCGTAAGTGATTCTTAGGAACCCCCGCCATAAATTTATTTTTATTGTACTTTATAACTAATTTTGCTAGAGTGGTGTCTTACTTCCATGTGTTTTCTGCTGGTCTTAACCCACAGGTTCGACTCATAGTTGAGGACCATTGTGTTATGACCAATCTGCCTGTTGGTCATTTTACATTTGCATCTAAATCAAAGTATGGGACTCCTCTAAAACCCATCCTTGGTATCTTAGGTCATTGTGTGCATTCTGCATCCCAGAAATCTCTGGTTTCATAATTGTCTCACTTTCTTTTTAAGCACCATCTCCAGTGTCTGATGAAGTCTTTGTTTTTGTCGAGCCCTCTTCACTTCTGTTTTCCTTCCAGCATGGTGTTATTTTCTGTTCTCTTTGCTTTTGTTGGTCTTGTTAGTGGGCTACTTTGCAATTCCTTGTGAGGTAGTTGCTGGCAGCTGTGTGAGACTGGGCATCACAAAGCATCTTTCTAATGTTCAGCTGAGTTTTCAGAGAGGAGTAAGAAGTGGGGGAGAGACCGGACAGCAGGAAGGCCTTTTGTCCTCTCATTTTAGCGTAAGTCGCTTAATGTTTCCAATGCACTAATAGGCATCTGTCTGTGACAAGCATTTGCCATAATTCATGTAAAAGTTTCACCGCAGAGCCATTGGCATCTGCTCCTCAGCAAAATGTCTCTCCTGTTTCTTTATGTCTGGATAGTAAAGTGCCATTTGCTTTACTTGACTCAATTCAGGGTCTTGTAATCAGTCATCGTGATCATTGCTGCAGTGAACAGAGGCGTGTCATCTTGTATCACTGATTTATTTCCTTTTGGACATAAATATAGGATTGGTGTGATGTGGATGGACCCAGAGGACATTATGTTATGTAGAGTAAGTCAGACACAGAAGGCCAAATGCCATATGTTCTCACTTATGTGTGGTAATTTAAAACTTGATCTCATTGACCTGGAGAATAGAATAGTGGTTTCTGGAAGGGACAGCTAGTGGTTACTATGGGTGGGAGGAAGAAGTTCTATCGCACTGTAGCAATGCTGTGGTTGGCTGCCTGTAGATTTTAAAACAACTTGTAAAGAAGATCTTGACTTATTTATTCCCAATACAAACTAATGATAAATGTTTGAGTGCTGTGTTTCCTAGTGGTCCTGTGCTCAGGTATGCTCATTGTATGCACACACCGAGGTGCCATACCGCTCTCCATAGCTTTGTACTTTGTGTTGTTAGATGTTTTGTCTATTATTTCTAGATCTCAAACCATCATGCCTTTTTACAAGTATTAGACTCATCCAGGATAGCAGTTGGTTAAGATATGATGTGTAGACCAAAGATTTTAGAATTTATTGTTCTTGGATTCATAAAATCTCTTTTGTTCAGGAGGAGTGGAGAAATATGTCACCCACAGCACGAGCAACTGGTATCCAGACCAGGGGTTGTTGGGGAGGCGCTAAAAGAAAGGAAAGGGATAGTCAACCTTTTTACCCACTGCCCTCCATGTTCGAGCGCGTGTGTAGCTTCCATTTATTAAGATGATTGTTAATGTGACAGTGACATCATTTGACAGATCTTTGATAGACAGGTGTATTGGGGGTTAAAGATTGTCCCTGGCCTGTATGGAGAGATCATTAGGTTTAATGTTAACTTTTCGTCCAATTTCTTTGCTACTTCTTTGTCTAAAGATATCCTATATTTTGGGTAGTTTCAAAGTATCTTATAGGCTTGTCTACCTTAAACTCAACAATATAAAAGGAAGGGTTCAGGGTTCATTTATTTTTCAGTGTTTATTTCATCAACAATAATTAGGAATTAAAAAAATAGGAGAATGTCTGAAGGGAGTTTATAATTTGAGATTGTCCACATGACTGATCAAAAGACAGTAAACTAAACTGTGTTTTTTTTGGAGCCTTTATTTTGGTTATTCATGTGGCATGTTCTAGTGATGGTGGGAGGCAAGCCTGAGTCTTGTGAATAGGGTTCAGAGTGCTCTAAAGCCCAAGAGTGCCTCAAGGATGGCTGCTGCCTTCCCCTGCCCTCACAGAACTCCCATGTAGATAGGAAGATAAAATTTAGTTTAATGTAATTTGAGCACCTGCTGGGCTCAAATCCTTTTTTTTCTCATCAGCACTTCAGCCTTATCTAGTTTATCTTTTTATCTGTTTTATCTGTTTTAAAGGGACCAGCACTTTCTTAATTATCAAATAAGGTAGGTACTCAATCCTTGGAATGGAACAATGAGCATCTCATCTTGCATGCCCCGCCCCGACTTGCTGGCCTTCCACCTTTTAGCTACTTTGTTTGTGCTTATTTCCCGGTGTTGGTGTTTCTCTGGGCTTAGCTCCAAGCTTGCTCAGAAGATCTTAACCACTTCTAATATAGGTTTTCAGATTAGTCTTTGAATTGACACATTAGTTATTATGTGAATTTTATTTGTTTAATCAGAAAACATGTACTGCAGCATGTTATAAGTGTACAGGCCCTGTGCTGGTTGTAGAAGTCCAGAGTGGTCATGGGTAGCCCTGACCGCATGTGCTGTGGCCGTTCATCTTCAACCTGGTGTAGAGAGCTGGCCATCGAATAGCTGTGAGAACTCAAATCTTGTAGGTGCCCTGTCATTCACAGTGCAATGTTCCTTGTACATTTTGTCCTGTGCTGTGCAGTTCAGTGTAGGGCTGACTCGTGATGTGCACTGGGAGTGATGAACAAGTATTAACTATGTATTGATTGTGAACATTTTACCTGCTCTGAGGAGGCCTGCACCTTTCTGTCTTCACTAATGTTTGTTTGTTCATATTGCAGATTCTACTCGGATTTGGCTTCAGATGAACAGATCTTCTGCACTGTGTACAGGCACAGGTGAGTCTTTTATGTTGTACAGGCACAAGCATTGAGTCTTTTATGTTGTGATGACTTTTTTGTAAGATTAAGTATTTAAAATTATCTGTTATATTAGTAAAGTAGTGAGAAAATAACAGAATTTACCTATTTTCCTGCATGCTTCTGCTGTGACAGGGTCTGTTTGATGCTGCATCTTCAGTACTTAGAACACTACTGCTTTATAGTTAGGGCTGAATGAAGCCCGTTAAACGGTGGAGTGTGAGTATCTAAAGTGCACTTAGATTCAGTTTTTGAAAAGTACAAACAAAATAATCTGCACAGCGCGCATAAGGCTCTTAAATGTTATGAAAAGTTAGCCTGTTTAAAGATGGCTGACCAGGTGAACGCCAAGGATAAGGCCTCTGATTCACCCTTCCTTTGTCAGTGCTCCGTGGTTCTTTTGGTGAAGTATACACACCTTGAAAGTGTGGTATTTTCTTAATTGCCTTAATATTTTAGGTGTATTTTGTGATAACAAATATTGGTCTCTGAAAATCAGATAAGCTGAATCTTTTCTAGTATCTGATGCTGGATTTATAACACTGCATTTTCTGTTCCCATAGTGGAAATATGTCTGTTCATTTTCCTGCCTAGTGTATTAATGTTGGCACTGGCTATTGTTGTAATACTATTAGTTGGTGCCTATTGCCTCATGCCCATGACAGTTTTCTTTAAGTGTTTGAGATATTAGTTGTTTTTGTTAGGTTCTTGCCTCTTGTTTTACTTTATTTATTGTGTGAGTGTGAACATGCTACAGTGGACATTGGTGGAGGCTGGAAGATAACTGCAGGCGTTGGTTCTTTCCTCCCATCATGGGTTTCTAGGACTCATCAGGATTAGCAGCAAACCCCTCTGCTGCTGAGCCTCCTTGAAGACCCTTGTTTTGCTTATGCTTTACTCATATGCATATTTGCTTTTATTCCTGCAAGGGTTATTTTTCCTCGTATGAAAAGGACTGAGTATGACCTTTACTGTCACTTTTTCTTTAAATAAAATATTCGATGTCATGCACCTACTTCTGTTGCCCCCTCCTTCAGGTCCAGTTTGTAGTGATTCCAGGGACTCTGTCACTGGCTCTGTCAATGCTCTCTTCAGGCATCTACAGCTTCTTTCTGCTTATATTTGGATTAGCAGATAAGGAGTCTTCCAGAGCTTTTTCAATGACATATTGTGATCCTAACCATGGAGCTCCTTTTCTGCCTACACAGCTCTGGTGATTCTCATATTAGTGGCAATAAGTGTAATATATGCAATTATTCTCATATTTGGGGACTTAAAAATTAATTAGAAAAATCACACATTACTTACATTTTACTAACTAGCCCTAACTTTTAACCTATACCCTTCTTTTCACACTGTGAAACAGGATGGCCTCCATGAAAATTAATGACTGCATTAGCCTTAAAATAGGGTTTTATTTTGGACCTACTTGGGAGTCAGGGACATGGCATGCAGCCATGGCAGCCATTTTTTCTTTGTTAACATGGCATGTTAGGAATTGGCATTCTCTCTCCCTTAGGCATTTTAGATTATAGGTATCCTCTGTGTTTCACTGGTAAATTGCCCTTCTTACAAAGTGTAGCAAAGTAGTTTGGCATGATGGCACATGCCTATAACATCAGCACTGTTCTGGGGGTCGAGTGGGGAGGTGTGGCTGGGAGCAGGAAGCAGCGGGAGCCATCTTTGTACTGCACTATTTCAAGGCCAGTCACCATACTTGACTGTGTCTCAAAGAAATACACATGTGTATAAACACATGTATGCAAGCACTCACAATAGCCGGAGATGTCTCTCTGGCAATTTTATGTCTATGTAATATAATGTGTACACATTTTTTATATATGAGATATAGTAACTATGAGATTATTTAGAACTTTTACAGGACTGAGAGAAATAAACCCAAGGTAAGTGTGAGCATTCACCTGTCCCATTAGTAAGCTGCAGTTATTTCCAACACATTGCATAATCCTCCCCGGCAAGCTTGCAGCTCTGACAGATCATCTGTATAGGCAGCCATTTTTCAGATTAGTTGGGATAGTATTTATTTCCTGTTGTTGGTTGGCATTCAGCCTTCCGTGGTGGCGAATTTGCCTCATTACTTGGCTTGGAGGACTGATTAGACATTAGTCTTTTTGAAGCTTGAGTTCTTGCCATTAAAAAATAATAAGATAAAATGGTTGCATTTCACCAAAGGGATGAGGACTTGGGGTTTGACTAAACAAGCCAACACACAAGCATGCACTTGGAGCACACTCTGCACCAACACCACCCAGTTATAGGTCGGAATTCACGGATTAGGGCTCTAGAATGTCTTTCCAAAACACCGAGGAGCACACCTATTCTGTGGGTTTATTCTGAGCTAGAATTGCTGTATTCCTTTTAACACCAGTTTATGGCTTACATGACTGAACCACTGGTTAAAGACTGCCCGGGATTGAATGATGCACTTCAATGCACTTTTAAGTGCGCCGAGCTGCATTCCTACAGCTGTTGGGCATGGATGGAAGGCTTTGCTCCTGTAGGGGCCAACATCTTTCTGGCTCAAAAAGTAATTCCTTTGGTTGAACCTTCCCTTCTATTTGTTTCCAGGTAACATAATGTTTTTTTTTTTTTGCTTTTTTTCTTTGTATGTTTCTTTTGGAGACAAGATTTCTCTGGGTCGCCCTGGCTGTTCTGGAACTGGC
The DNA here is from genome assembly GCA_028555095.1 of Dicrostonyx torquatus. NCBI lineage: Eukaryota > Metazoa > Chordata > Mammalia > Rodentia > Cricetidae > Dicrostonyx > Dicrostonyx torquatus. The sequence goes on from JAQHUG010000015.1 coordinate 2,201,525, forward strand.
TCTGTAGACCAGGCTGTTGTCGAACTTGCCTCTGCTTCCCAAGTGCTCGGGTTAAAGGTGTATGCCTCCACCACCAGGCGGAGGACTTAATTTATGTTCCTGAAAGTGAATTGGATTTCATATTCCCTGCTTCATCACAAAAGTAGGTTAGTTAAACTGCTGCAGAGAGTCAGATATTGTCTCATAGTCTTTACATACGTGGATGATTTCCCCTAAAGGAACATGTGATGACTTAACATCTTTTAAGTGAGCTCGTGAAGTGCTTAGGTAGAGCATACTCAGATAACGTTAGCGTCCCTTCACTTCGTTAATTTTCATGGCTACATAGCTCATGTAGTATAAAGACACCGTGGGTCTTAATTGTGTAATAATTTGAACAAAATGTTCTTGATGGCAAGTTCAGTATACCTTAGATTTTGGAGGATAATTAATTGTGCTTTCTTAAACTTTCTGGAGTGATTGTATCTATGAGTATAAATGAAAATTCCAGAACTAATTGTATAGAATGGAGAATTACTTAGTTTTAATTTAAAATACATTTTTAAAAAACAGACTAAATGTGATTTTTAATCTATAGAGAGTGCATTATTTCCAGTCTGGTCTCATACTTCAAGCATCTTAAAAGTATGCTAATAAAGCTTACTTAGCATTGGCGCTCAAACAGCAAGAGTAAAGAAATTTGCCTGCCAGCACAGCCTTGAAATGTCATTTCCCCTTTGCTTTGGAAAGTTGAGGTCACTTTGGGTTTGTGTGGTACACTGGTGGGTTAAAAGTTGATTTTCTTTGTGCCGGGAAAATGTGAGGTTCAGGTTAAGGTTTGTTCACATGTACTTGGGGCAGTCTAGTGTTTCCGCTGTCAAGTAGTGCATGCTATGCAATGTCAGGACACTCTTGCTGATTCCAAATTTTACAATGCAATACAAATGCTGATTTCAAAAATTTACATTTAGCATACCTAAACATAAAATAAAGGTACTTTTGACATGAATGTTGATTTTGAATCCCCTTTTGCTTTATTGATGAGAGAAGGCCTGTGTTAGACACTGACTTTAACTGAGAGACAGTTACACAAAGATGGGCAGCTTGCAGCAGCAAGATCTGGTCACATTTAATTGTATCACTGCTATGATGATATTTTCCTTCAAATGGTAGCCTGCACAGCGCTACAACTTAGAGAGTAAGAGGTGTTTTGTTTTTCGAGACAGGGTTTCTCTGTAGCTTTGGAGCCTATCCCGGAACTAGCTCTTGTAGCCCAGGCTGGTATTGAACTCACAGAGATCTGCCTGCCTCTGCCTCCCGAGTGCTGGGATTAAAGGCATGTGCCACCACTGCCTGGCGTAAGAGGTGTTTTTAAACTTAAGCATTGGAGGAGAATTTCACCTCGCATAATGGACCTTTCTGTTGATCATGTGGAAGACATGGTGTGCATCACAGCCTAGGCTCACTGGGGAACTGTAGTATTTAGTTATGGTTTTTGGTGGTGATATGCTGGGCATGGTAGACATAACCTCTGAGCCACACCTCTGCCCTTTTGAAATCATTGAAATTATTACTTCTGATGGTTTTGACACAGTCAGTTGGGAATTGTGACAAGCTAGTTTTTAAAACAATTTTCTATTTTTATCTTTCCTCTCTTCCTTGTATCCACGTCACTGAGAAGAGATTAGCTTTATTTTTATCGTTGAATTAATTCATCTGATAGCACAACACAAGCACTTGCATGTGTTGTGTTCATTTGAGGCCTAGACTTGGACATCTTGAAGAACACAATGCCACTGATTTCCCTCCCTGCATTTCTTCCCAGAAGCAAGCTGTAGCTGTTCTTTCTGGGAGTGGGTACAAGTGGTTGAATAAAAGGCTCCTTCCCCAGCTTTCCTGCCCTCGTGGTCTTTAAATTTCAATCTAGACGAGTATGTGTCCTTGTCAGGATGTTCTTGGTTGGCTTCAAGAAAGGTCTGTGGGGACATTTATCATGGCTGCCATGCAGTTTTCTACGTCTTGACTTTTGATTTGGGCCAGTAAGTGCTTGCTTGCTTGCTTTTTCAGGCAAATTATTTTCTTTTTTACCTTCCTTCTTTTCTTCATTCCTTCTTTCTTGGCATTAGCTATAACTGCTTCCATTTCAATTTTTGTCACTATCTTGAGACCCTGTATTCCAAGGAAATCAAAGAATTTATTAATAGTAAGCTTTGGAAGTGTGTATTTTTTCTAACTCACTTGAACATAGTAGGTTGTCTGAAGGTTTATAGGGTGCTGCATGGGTGTTTGCAATCAATGCATGTATAGACATGTAACATAATCTCCGTTCTCATGGTGGGGGCATACAAAGGGGAGAAAGCAGGAAATATATAGCATTGAATGAATGTGTGGTTGTTCCCAAGTGAGGAGTGAATGTGTTTAAAAACTGATGTACACGTCTTCTGAGCAGACTAAAGAGTTGTTTATCTCAACAACTTCTTAGAAGAGTTGGATTGACAATTTTGAGGGTTTTGTTTCCTTCAATTCAACAGTCTTGGCATTTTGGATGCTATTTAGACGATTGTGTGGCCCCAGCAGAAGGGACTGAGGTCTCACAGATTGAGCTTGTTTTCAGTGAATGGACTGGGACAGCCTGGACAACAGCCTGGGTGACTCAGTGAGAGGATGTGCAGGAAGCCTGTAGTAAACTTGTCCGCACTGCCCACTGGCCGAAAGCACTCAGACTTTGAGGCCTTCATCTTAACCTTCCAAGCTTGTCTTGAGGAAGTGACATGATCCTCATGGTTGGCTTGGTGGCTCGGTAAAGGGAGTGGAGGCCAGGGAGCCACTGTCTTTCAGTTTCTTTTTCATTAAGAAAGCTATTTGATCTGGGTTAGTAATTCTTTAACCTGGCAGTTTTACTATTTCAGCAAATAATTTTTTTCTGCATTATAAAATGTAATATGAAAGTAGAAGAACTGTATTTTAAAACTATTTTAGTGACTTACATTGTGATGTTTGAAAAGAATAGAACTATGAAACTTCTTTAATTTTATTAAATTTTATTTTGTGAATGTCTTAGTAACATACAGTAGTATATTTTGCCTTACTAGCCCAGCAGGATCTGAATTTTCTCTGTAAATGCTGCAGTTGATCTCAGTTTTTCTTTATTTTACATCGTAGTTACTTAATGGGGCTGCTGCTTCAGTAATTATATATAAAACTTCATACAAGGGCTAGAGAGATGGCTCAGAGGTTAAGAGTACTGACTGCTTGCTCTTCCAGAGGTCCTGAGTTCAATTCCCAGCAACCACATGGTGGCTCACAACCATATATAATGAGATCTGGTGCCCTCTTCTGGCATGCAAGCATACATGGAAGGAATGTTGATACATAATAAATAAATAAATCTTGAAAAAAAAA